>OV651832.1:10369012-10519014 GCA_927349885.1 Psylliodes chrysocephalus
CCGTCCCTGTTCCGGCTAATACACAACCTTCCTTCATGTTTAAAACCAGACGATTTTCTACTATAAATTGCAACTGACTATAATACCAACAATATTCGAATTTAATATGAGAATCTTAATAAAAAATAACTAGAAAATAAATATTTTATAAAAAAAAAAACACCCTTGAATGCGACCCCTGTTGTGTTGAATGTCTGTAGAGTTTTTTAATTTGTAATGTAAACGGTCTCGTCCTTCTTTCGAAATACTTCTTTGTTCATTATTCACACTACATCGTCGTATCCCGTGTATACTGCCGTTAGCGAGGAAATGAAACTCATGCTGTACTCACTCGCTCTAGTGTTTTCTCTTTTTTTCCTTCTTTCCAATGACGAATGCCCGGATTTTCAGGAAACGAACTTTTCCAGGGATATCGTCTCATTACCATCGACACTACTCGTTTTAAATCAGTTTTAAAGTTTTCCAGTATAAGGTTTCTCTATAATTAAACAACATCCTAATGTTTTAAGAACTAAAGTATCCAAGTTTATTAGGTTCGTAAATTTTAACGAACGTTCTTTCATCCTGTTGTTCGACTTTCCAGATAATATTATTACAATATTATATTGAATATTTGAAACGTTTTTAATAATATAATATAAAAATTTTTCTACGATCACTATTGAAAGTAATTTGACATTATTGGTGTTCTTAACCAAACCATTAAATAATAATAATAATAATTAAAGCATTTTATTGGTTATGAATATTACAACCAAATGGCCATCAACCTAGGTCCTTCAGCTAGTACAATTTGTATGGTATGTAAGAAGGATTTATTATGAGCCATATTCTTAATGCAAAAGAATATGGCTCATGCTCACATACTTTGACACTGAATGATTTACCATTAGAAACAAAATATATTTAATTTTCATTGTTCAATGTTGACTTTACTTACAAATAACTTTCCCCCATTTAAATTATCAGCAATATTTGTTCAATCTTTACTTAAATGTCCACACCAGCACTCTACTATCCAGAGTGAACTACACGTTTTCCATTTAAAAAGCATTGGTGTCCAAGACCCTATAGAAATTTAAAACAGGCGATAAAATATGGATTAAAGCTAACAAAAATTCATAGAGTTTTAAAATTTAACCAGTCCCCTTGGTTAAAGACATATAGATTTTAACACTAAATTTAGAAAAAATTCGAAAAACGAATTTGAGAAGAACTTATATAAACTTATGAATAACGGCATCTTTGGAAAAAATATTGAAAATGTGAGGAAATATCTTAATGTGAAATTAATTCAGCAATGGCGGGAGCGTTATGGTGCCAAAGCAATGATATCAAAACCTAAATTTAAATGATGTTCAATATTTAATGACAATTTAGTAGCCATAGAATTACACAAACTGGAGATATTTTTGAACAAACCTATTTATATTGGAATGAGCATTTTGGATTTGGCTAAGACAACTATTTATGACTTTCATTATGGGTATATAAAAAGTGAATTTGGAAATAATTGTTCTTTTTTATACACAGATACGGACAGTCTAATCTATGAAATTCGAGATCATAATCCATATAAAATTATATAACATGATTGTACGCAATATTTTGATACTTCAGACTATTCACTAAACAACGTTTACGGAATTCCTCAAGTTAATAAAAAAAGTACTAGGTATGATTAAAGATGAAAACAGTAGTATACCAATGACAGATTTTGAATGGTCTTCGTTCGAAATTATATACTGTAAAAATTGTTAAAACTGAAGAAGAATATGATTCTGATGAAATTGAAGATATTTTGTTAAATGTTGAATTAATCAAGAAAGCAAAGGGCGTGAAAAAATCTATAGTTAATAGCGTAATAACTTTTGAAGATTATGTAAACTGTTTGAAGACATTTAGTAATAAGATTGTTTGGCAGAATTTAATTCGTTCAGATAAACATCAAGTTTATTCAATGACTCAGTAGAAAATTGCCCTTAGCCCCTACGATGATAAACGCTACTTGGTACCTGAATCTTATAATACCTTACCATGGGGACACTACAGCTTATCAGACGCTCCAACTGGACTTAATTAAATACTTTGTATTAAGAGTTATTGCTCCGATGTCAATAGCAGGAAATTTGTATTAAAAATAGGCATTCTGTTTTAATCCTAGAAGACACAGTTTTAAAGATAATACTATATATTTTTTTATGTGCAAAGAGAATAAGTGGCACTAGCCCTGGGTTTTCATACTTTTTTGAAAAAATTGTCCGTTTTGTCTACAAAAAATTATAAAGTTTATTAATTTTGTTTAAAAAAGGACAACTTTTAATAGAGAATTAACATTATCAAACATGCATTATTTTTCGAACGATTAATGTCAACTTGTAGTAAATCTTTTTCTTAATAAGATCAAAATATAATTTTTAAAATTGGACTTAATATAAAGCCGTAATCATTAAAATAGCAAAGTAATTTCGGATATAAAAATGATTGAAAAATATGATTACGATATCCCCTCTCAAGACGTTCCGTGTTGGTACCGAAGGATGGGTGCTGTTGCCTTCCTCGTCTACCTAGTATTGAAATTTGGCCAGATACGGAATAAGGGTACATTTAGGATCGAACTTAAATTTAGTGTTGGTGCGAAGAGGGAAATTTTATTACATGAGATAATTTTGTTTTCAATATAAAATTTGCAATGTTTCAATATATTTAAAACATAATTTGATTAGAAAAAATTAGGTAGAAGAATTATATTGGTATAGTAGGTATATATTATATTTTCTAAAATAATTCATTTTGCAAAGAATATCAACTAAGCTACTAATATAATAAAATCTATAAATCAGCCTTATAAATAATGTATTTAACAAATGTTTCATATTATATTAATAATTTACATTTTTTCTGACTTATCTGTGAATGAAACGTGGAGAAAATAGTTTTATTTACAAGTTTTTCCTGATTTTGTTGCTGTCTGCTGTTGTAGTGATCTGATAATTTGTAGACTGTATAATTGTTTACAGAAAGATATTTCCTTGAATGCCCTCTTTTCAGCATAGAATAAATAAAGCAAGAAGATGACATAATATTTTATTTTGTACAAATATATAAAATATATTAATTTACACCATTTAAAGTATAATATTATTCTGAAATTTTTACAATACGAATGCCTCTGTGTCACAGTATACCTAAGTATACTGTGTCTGTGACGCATTATAATGAGTGAGCCTAATACGAGTGAGACGATATGCCGAATGCATATAGCTAAAAAGAGAAAACAACACGCCAACAGATCCTGCAAACTGTCAAAGAACACATTAATTGGCGCGCCTCTCACAAACAATTTTTAGCAAACATCAATCTCTAAAAGGAGAAGAAGCCCTTTCATTATAAAAAAAATCTGATTAAATATGGGGGATTTAAGGGGGGTTGAAATTAAAAAAAAATCAAAAATGAAAAGCGATATCAACATGAAAGTTTTAGTAAAAATCAAGGTCTATAAGGAGATGAGGCCTATTGATTTTGAAAACAATCTGCTTAAAAATGGGGGTTAAGGGGGTCTGTTAAACTGCGAAGAGTATCATTTAAAATGCCAGGCATTATATATCTTTATTCTAGTTTGTGCCTGTGTAATATTATGTATTGGTTTGGGACTGATCTTTTAAAATAAACATTTAAAACATTTTAGTTCTTATTTTATTTGCCAATAAAAGGTATTTAAAAAATATATTTATATTTATCTGTGATAAATTGTGAAAATTATTAAACTTACAATAAAGCTAAAAAATGGTAGGTAAAGTTTCATATAAAATTTATTCATTTTAATTGGCTAAAATCAAGTCTATTAGGAACTACTATTTTTAATTCAATCTCGTGCCTGGTTCAACCGACGATTCCCTTTCCTGTTTTACCATTATTTTAGTTCAGGCACTCGTCGATAGATCTAAAAACAAGCAAGTCCAATCGTTACCAACCATTTTCGATCATTTAACACGTGCACTATTCGGAGTAAAGTTTTGATATGACTAAACTGCAAACAGAAGAATTTAATCTTGGCAACACTGTCTCTTTTCATAGCAGAAACCCCACCAACGGCAATACTACCGCGCATCGATATGTCGATCGGCAGTGCGCACCTGTTTTAGCCCAGAACCAACATTTCAAGCGCGTTAATATTTATTAAAAATAAGAAATTAAAATAAACTTTGAGGAAAAATTGACTTCATTACATTGGTTTTGTTGGTCTTTTAAATGACCAAGCTTGATGATTTTCTGAGACACATCCACTGCATTTTGCGTGGTTGGACACTTGTTCGTGGAATGCGCTTCAGAACATTTGTTGCATTTTTTTTGTTTCTGTGCAGTTTTCTGTTGAGTGGGAAAACTTCAAACACTTATTGCAAGGCATTAGGGCTGGGGACAGCGGAGAGCTCGTATTCACAGCATAATGGCGGGATTTGTAATGTAATCCTTCAGAGAGAAGTTTTTCGTAAAATTTTAGATTTTTTGTGATAATTCTTATGAAGTTTGTTGGAATGTCTGACTTTTTTGAGATGATTCGTTTACATTAGTGGAATTCCCCTCCAGACGAGGCCATTTTTTGTAAGATTTCTTTGTCCGATAATTCGTTTTCGACAGAGTAGACTTGAGTCGCTTGAAGTTTGGTTGTAGGGTATTGTTGCGCTATATTCCATAATTTTATTGTTATTTTTTAAGATCTTTAGTGCATTTTCTAATATCGTTTTAGCAGTATTACTTTTTAGCTGATGTTTTTAATATTATATCACTATTATTCGGTCTTGTTTCTAATACTAATGGTATTATTGGTGTGGTGAGAAATTTATGGATCTCCCTGTATATCTATTTGATGGAATATTATTATTTTGGTTTTGGATTTGCTTTGTGTTTTTCTTTATAAGAAACTACGGAATACCCTTCGTTATCTTTAACTGATTTTTTGGAGGTGTCGCTCGATTCATCGTTCTTATCTATTAGCCTTTTCTGGAGATTCCGATAAATTCGTCTAGCGATACTTTATTCAATTGCTGTAAATTCGTTAGCAACTCGTTGTATTTTCTTTTCATTGACGTGGAAATATCTTGATCTACATCCACCAATCCGGAGAATTCTTCCCCATCAGTTGAACTAGACGTGTTTTTTTTATGGACTTTGGTATTAAACAGTAAACTTATCTCTGCTACTTGTCTCACACAAAAACCGGTGTGGCTTGTTTGAAGACAACAAGCGTACTGGTCAAACCATTATATCCAAGACAATATTTAGTTGAACAATGTATAAATATATTTTAAAAAATAAAAAAATCCAAAATTATTATTTTTTGTTTCAGAAAGTACGTTCCTCGTAAAACTAACCAAAGGTTCCCGGGGCCTGGGTTTGAGCGTCACAGGTGGTATAGACAGCAACGGTTCTTGGCCTGGACTGATCAGAATCAAAAGACTGTTCCCTCACCAACCGGCTTCCTCGTGCGGCCTATTGAATGTCGGAGACCTTCTCCTAGAAGCTAATGGAATTACGCTTACGGGACTCACTAATTATGTAAGTAAAATTTTCAAAGTAAACAATATTCTACTGCAAGATGTACCCATCAAAATAGGTCAAAAGTAAAGGCCTTTACCTTGCAAAAACTGTGGTAAAAATGTTATTTAGATCTTGGACATTATTAATATCATCAAACACAAGATGTCAAACCAGAAGAGACCTCATGTGCTAGAGCAAGGTAGGCAGCTAAGGGCTCTCTACCAAAAGTAGAGTCATTAGTTTCAGATGGCGATAATTTTTTTAAAAAGAAAGCAATGGGAATGCATTCGCCTTTAGAATATTGTTCAAGTACAGCTCCCACCGCTGTACTGGAACTATCAACAGAAAGACAAAAATTTTCATTTTTGTTGCCTGTTAATGATCCTAAAGCAAGTTTACTTTTATTAAAAGAATTTTTACATTCTTCCGTCCACAATAATTGTACTTTATGTTTTTGGCCTCTTTGATGACACGGTTTAAGTAAATTATATAACAATACAAGAAGCTGTGCTAAACTTTTTAATTTTCCTAAATGAATTGATCACTTTAACACGGTCTTCTGAGGAAAGAATTCCATTTTTGTTTATTCTGTGACTCAAAAACGTTAAAGAATTTACACCAAATATACATTTTGTTTTTATTTTCAGGAAGCTCTGGAAGTACTCAGAACGGCTTCTAATCATGTAGACTTAAAAGTATGTAGACCTCCTCCTGACGTTTTAAACTGCGTGAGTCCCATATCAGAAGTTCCTCCACCCCCTCCTAGAAGGGAACCTCCTAACAATTTAAATTTACCTTCGAATGCATACACCACACCTGAAGATGAATATTATCATGGGGTAAGTCTATTGATAGATATAAATTCTTCACCTTATCAAAGCTATTAGCTACCTATTTTTACTACCCCTCCTACGTTACATAATCTTCCACCCTACCCGATGGCCCGATCCTATGATGAATCAGACAATCAATCTCAAAAAGAGTTCTGACATTGAATCTATAATGAGTGAAACGTCATCAAACTCACAAACAAAAAGAAAGAAAAAAATCGGGTTGGTGAAAAGGCAAACCAAGAAAAAAAGTGTGAAGAGTAACATAAATACTCTCGATACCCATTCTCAGATGGACTCATAAGGATGTTCAGCCTCTCCAAAGAGCTAGAGGAGGAGTTGCTATCTTTATTCATAATAGTATTCTTGTAAAAGAAATAGAATGCAATACAGAATTACAAGTTAAGGCAGTCCAGATAAAGACTCAATTGAAAACTACTATATGTAACATCATCTACTTACCTGATAGAAACTGGCAACCTCAACATATTCAAAATCTTTTCGATCAACTGCCACAACCTCTAATATTTGTCGGTGACTTTAACGCGCACTCACCATCTTGGGGATCTATAGTAATGGATACTCGAGGTCGATACATGGAATCTGTAATAGAAAATAATAATATATTAGTTTTAAACAATGCAAGAACCTGCTATACATCGTGTATTGATATCTCCTTATGTTCTTCACATTTGGCCTCTAGGTTAACATTGGATGCCCACACCGACCCCCACTCAAGTGATCATTTCCCTATAGTTATCCATATTGACACACCTGCAAGATTATTCAAAATCAAGGGAAAACGACTAACTAAAAAAGCCGATTGGAGAAGATATAGGGAATGTGTCAACATTCCTAACCTCCCAGATAATATAGACGAAGCTGTCAAGATTGTCACCAAAGCCGTTTTAGATGCTGCTAAGGAACGCTTTCCTCTGTCGAAGCCAACAGTATCTCATCGTCCAGTACCGTGGTGAAATGAGGATGTTAAAACTGCAAATATTTACCAAAAGATAGCATACCATAAATTCAAGAGATGTCCAACCTAAGAAAACCTAGTTCTATTCAAAAGAGCTAGGGCTCGAGCAAGAAGAGAAATTAATATATCGAAGAAGGCTTCGTGGGAGGAATATATAACAACGATTACTCCTCAGAAGAAATATGGAGGAAAATAAAAGCAATTTCAGAAAAAAATACTTTTGACATCCCTCGGGACATAAGATCTGACGATGACTTAATAATGGAACCTCATCAAATTTGTGAAAAATTTGCAGAAGACTATGAAATCACTAGTAAATCTACTGGCTATGGCGAACAATTCTTAAGGCATAAAGCAGACGAAGAAAGATCAGGTCTCGACTTCAATTCACAACATGATGCCTCTTATATTCAAGCATTTACAATGATGGAACTAAAATATGCCTTACAAGATAGTGAAGAAGCTAGTGCTGGCCATGATAATATCCTTTATAGCATGATAAAAAATTTGGCAAAGGGTGAACAACAAACAATTTTATATTTATTTAACCAAATCTGGAACTCGGAAATATTTCCTAATAACTGGAAGATCTCTAGAATAATACCAATCCTAAAACCAGATAAATGCAATTCAGATCCAAACAATTACCGACCAATATCTTTTACAAGCTGCTTGGGAATTTTTTTTGAAATAATGGTCAATACCAAACTTACTTGGTGGATGGAAGCGAATAACTTGCTGTCTGAAGCTCAAACTGGTTGTCGCAGTGGCTATTCTATGTTAGATGCTCTAACATACATTGAAATGATATCAAAGAGTCATTTTTCAATAGAGAACACCTTATAACAGTCAGCTTTGATTTAGATTAGATTAGGAGTTGGACGTTATTTGTTCTTGTCCACCGCGACTTTTTCAGATCTATTGTGGGACTCCGTTTGTTTTAGAGTATGTCGTTAGCCTGGTCTTTTTTATTAGACTTAGTAGCTTTGACAGTGGCTCCCGCATGTAGTTGCATGCATTTGGCTTTTCTTCGCCTATTGTTAGAAAACTCATTCCAGTCAGGCCTTTACATTGGCACAGGAACCTGCACAAAGTTGCTTCTTCTGCTGGATTTATGACGCTCATGTGCTTTTTGAGGCGACAGTGTCCAGTAAGAAGGCCTACTGTTATCCTAACGATTTGACGCTTTTGATCCAGTAGGTCTTTCGTGAACTTGGCCGATGGTTCCTTGATGAACTGTTTGGCCTGTCTCAGTCTTGGATAGTTGTTCCACCATTCCTGAGACTCTTTTTGCATCCATTGTTTAATGGATGCTTTGCACAATACCTTAGCAACTCCACAGAAGGGTTCGGGGCCTTGAGCCTTCTCGGGCTAATTCTTCGGCCTTTTAGTTGCCCTGATATCCCTCATGGCCTGGAACCCTGGCTAGGGTCACCCTATTTTGACTACTTAACTCTGTCAGGTCTTCTAGACAGTCTTTCATCAGTCGTGATTTGATTTCTTGTGAGAGAATTGCCTTTAGATCTGCTTGGCTATGAGAATATATGGCAATAGTTTTGCCTGATACTTGCTGATTTAATATTTATCTTGCATAGTGTTGTATGGCTATTAGCTCAGACTGGAACACTGTTGTATATTTTCCTAAACTCAGCGAAATCGTTGATTTCGACTTGGGTCTATAGATTCCAGCACCGGCTCCTTCCTTGGTTTTTGAACCGTCTGTATACCAGACGAGTTCAGACTGTACGGGAGGTCCCTGTTTCCAGGATTTTCGGGCTAGTATTTGAATTTGAAAATTTCTTTCAAATTTGTATGTGGTTATGGATCTATCAGTAGGCATAGCTAGAATATTATCCCTTTTTACTTACTGATATAGCCTTGTGTGATCGGCGCTATGTAGTTCATTGAGTTTTTTCCCTGCATTAGCCTGTGAATAGCTGACCTGAGATTTAATAATACCTCCATTGCTGCAGTCGGCGTAGCGTGCATGGCCCCAGTACCACTTAGACAGGCAAACCGCTGAATGATAGTGAGTTGGCCTATTGCACTTGCCTGTGAAGTTTTGGTTACACACGCCACTGCGCCATAGGTTATCATGGGTCTTATTACCCTTGTGTATAACCATATGGTCATTTTGGGGTTTAGACCCCAGTTTTTCTTACATATTCTTCTACAGCTTACGAGAGCTATTGTAGCTTTATGTGTGAGTTTTTTTGAGATGTTGATTCCACGTCAGCCTTTGGTCAAATATGACTCCGAGGTATTTGACTTCTGTAATGAATGGGATAACTGTGTTGTTTAGTACTAGTGGTCTTAGACCTGTAAGTACTCGTTTTTTTTTGTGAATAGTACAACTGTTGTTTTTTGTGCGTTATTGGACAATTGTTCCTTTTTGCACCACTATGTTTAGAGCTGTTTGAGATCGCTCCGAGACTGTGCCTGCAAATCGCCCCTGGCGATAATTGCTAGGTCGTCTGCAATATCAGAACTGTCTAATTTGTTCTGATTCGCTTAGTTCTATTACGTCAATGGAAAATATATTCACAAAAGATATTCTTTGTCATCTAATATTAGAATTAAACACTTATCTTACCTCACCTAATGTTGTCTATGTGATTACCTAGAATTGATGGATGACCTCAATTATTTATTTGAAATAATTCAACTTTTGTAGCAAATTAAAGTAAATTAAATATAGTAAGTTATAAATAAGAGTTTTTATACAAAAAGAACTCTAGGACATAGAAATGAAAAACCCCTAGTTCTTACTCAAGTTGAGCCGTATTTAACATACTTTCTTTTCTGTAGGAATTTGAAATTACGCTTAAAAAAATTCAAGGATCTCTAGGTTTTACCCTTCGCAAAGAAGACGATAGCGCACTGGGTCATTACGTAAGAGCGCTAGTAAGAGAACCTGCTCTTACTGATGGAAGAATTAGAGCTGGAGACAAAATAATAGCAGTAAGTTAATTTGTATTTTTATTAATAAGACAATTATCTTATTTGAATTATTCCCATAGGTCAATGACGTAGAAATATGTCCAATGTCCCATGAACAGGCTGTTCAGTTTTTACGTCAGTGTCCGGAAATTGTTAAGTTACGATTGTACAGAGATTCAGCTCAAACTCCTGTAGCTACACTATCTCCATCGGAAACTACTCCTAGAACTTCCTTTTCTCGAAAAGCCAATTTAAGGTGAGTAGGAGAGAGCACCCAACAATGTCCACCCTTTTTTTGTTTTTCAGATAATTTAAATTACATAACATTTTTAAGTTACATAATTTGTCATGCCATAAAAAGAAATATTGTATAGTTTGACATATATTTAACTTTTTACAAAAGATGTTAAGGTGGCCACAGTTGCGTCTAGATGCGTACAGTGGTCATCACGAGTTCTTACAATGGCCATGAACTAAGAATGTCACGATTGTGTATAAGATGGTGAATTCAGAATAGGGTTTGCTCGGGCGCCAGTTTTAATCAGAGTTAATATTTTAGACAAGAGGCTGTAGATATGCTGAATGACCTGGCAGGACGAAAACTAGTTGGAATGAATCCAGAAGTATACAATCGTTCTCTATCTCCAACGTCATCGTCACCGCGGCGTTTACGCCGTCAACCTGGTTCTTCTGATGCTTTGCAAGGTGATTATATGAGTCAAGGTGAATATCTATCTCAAGGAGAATTGCTGCCTCCAACAGAATACTTGATACAAGGTTAGTAGTATTTTTTGATATTATATTCAAGAGATATGGGTCATTTTCATTAATTTCTAATTTTTACCTACCAGTACTTTAAAAAAATT
Organism: Psylliodes chrysocephalus; assembly: GCA_927349885.1. Taxonomy (NCBI): domain Eukaryota; kingdom Metazoa; phylum Arthropoda; class Insecta; order Coleoptera; family Chrysomelidae; genus Psylliodes; species Psylliodes chrysocephalus. The sequence continues at coordinate 10,380,166 of OV651832.1, forward strand.
AATAAAAATATTTAGGTGTCCTGTATTTTTTCCTAAATTACTATATCTGTGTAAAATAAGATTTTAACCTTGAAAGTCGAAAGTCAAACACCACCACGGACCTAATTTTTCTTTTACTAACATCCCTTCGTCCGAAAAGTCATCACTTAAGTCGTCACTTTCCAGGATTACTGAAAGGTCAGATTCCGATGAAGAACTTTGCTGAAGCACCTTTCTGACCGTCTTTATTCCTCCCTTAGCTTGTCTTTTTTATTTCTACTCTTCTTTGTTTTCCATTTTAGTCTTTGCAATTTCTTCTTTTTCCGGGGTATCGGTTGCAATTAGACTTCTTCCCTTATTTCTGGTCTTCTGGGTTGAGCTTTCAGAGGTGGTCTAAAGTTGGAAGGTGATACGAATGTTTCTGTAGTCTGCTCTTCTGGACTTCCCAGTAAAAGATTAGCAGATGTATTTTCACGCTTAGTTTCATTTTCTTCTACCAAAATATTCGAAGAACCAGCTTCATTGAGAACCAGCTTCATTGATGCTATTGTCAAAAGGTCTGTCTGTAATTGAACTTGGTAAAAAATAAATCTCTGTAAAAATAGTTTTATCAAACGGAAAAATTCCTGTCTTTTTAAAGGCATTCGTGATAGATTGAGGTGTTAGGGCCTTTTGATATGCTTCGCCAATGAAGGCACCTAACTCATAAATGGTTACGGGTTGACCTGGATGACTAACTAACCACGATTCCATACTCGCATTGTAAAATGTCTTAAATGGTTTAAATAAAGCTACATCAAGAGGTTGCGTCTTGTGTGAAGAGTGGGGTGGTAACGTGAGAATGGTAACCCCATTTTATTTAGCCATTTCTAGTGCCTCTACTGACAAGTGGGACTCGTGGTTGTCAAATATTAGAAGAGATGGATTTTCTTTAGAGGAAGAACTATGCTTTATAAAATGTTTGATGACCTCGGGAAACAATTCAGAGTTCATCCAGCCACTTGGTGCTGCTAGGCCTAAAGTTCCAAAAGGCGTTCCTTTAGTCATGAAATGTTTGATATTCTTCCTAGGAAAAATTACTACTGGTGGAAGTGATTGTCCATTGGCGCAAACTATAGCGCATGTTGTAGTTAATATCCCCTTTTTGCCACTAGTTACTTTGGAAATACATCTTATACCTTTGGGTACAATCACTTTTTGGGGTTTTTGTACAAGTCGTCGTCGCCGTTTCATTCAAATTGTATATCCGAGTGCCATCTGCAAAACTTGAGTGTCGTTTCAAAACATTTTCAAGGTTTTCAAAGTATTTTTGAACGTTCATCCTGAAGCCCTTGCTAAACTACAAGGCTCCGGAGCTCTTAGAATCAATTCTGGATGTCTTAAGATCTTAACCATTCAACTCCAGTAATTTTTTCTCATTCCCAAGAATTTGGAAATTTTAACTTATTGATTGATGCTTTCTCGTAAGCCAATTTCCGACAATCCATGTTCGTCAAACCATAAAAGTGATAGGCACAGTCTTTTAAATATTTAATGAGTGTTTGTTCTTGTTCTTCATTAAATATTTGGTTTACAGTATAGTTAGGGACAAATCTAACATTTTCAATATTCTCCAAATTTCTTGTTTTAGCATAATATCGTCTTAACGTTGGATAAGATAGTTAGATCATTTTTGGCGCATTTCTAATGCTGTAGCTATTTCTGATAAGCTCAAGAGCAGCTTTCATTTGCTCTTTTGTAAATTTGGCTATTTTTCTTGGCTTCTTGAATCTAGCCATACTAAAAAAAAAATCAAATAATGTACCTCAGCATCAGGTTCACTATGTACTACACCATGCTGGTTCACTGTTGGACTTGAAATAAAAGAATTTTGATTGATATATGATCTAAACATTATAACTTTCACTGTCAGTATAGCCATGAACAAAAACGTACGTTAGGTTTTGCTCAGGAACAAAATATAAACTTTCCATTTTTTTTATTTACCTACCTGTATTTCTTCGATTATCAGCACAACCTACATAAACAACTGCACGCTCCCGACTGACTGATCAAATGAAAGCTAACAACATATGGCTTCAAATGCCCCCTTGCGTTCATTTTTAAAACTGATACGTTCGCCATTATGACGAATGATTCACTGTGTACCGTGGTTCACTGTGGGACAGTTTACCTTAGTTGGTCCATCATTCATAAAATGGAAATTGTCAATCCTGGGATGATATCTTTAAATATCTCTTATGATGGGTAATATATTAGTCCAAACAGCACTGGGATCATGACGAAGACACATAGAAACCGTGCAGAAAGTCTGACATTTAGTTTCTTCGCCCTCTTTGTAGTAATACGCTCCAGTGTGGAAACTTAGTTGAACTTTTCACGCTCCAAAGTGTACGCTTTGTATACTTAAGTGAGTAATTTTCGGAAAAATCTATTACCAAACATACTTCGTTTTAGGCCAAATTATGTTTGAGGTTTTTCAAAAATTGTCCCAAAAACTATATGAGTGTTGAAACATTTTATAAGTTTCATCTTTCATCTTGATAACCAAAATTTCTGCAGTAGTTCTTAGTCTTTCTTTCTTCATAACTGTAACTTTCTTTTCAGTACCTTTAATAGTTCGAGTTTCTGTGGTATTAGACCAGTGGTCGCCAACCTGTCGATCGCGAGCTACCGGTAGCTCGCGGAGGCAATTCTAGTAGCTCTCACAACGATTTTAATTTAAAAAATACAAGCTGCAAAAATCAGAGACGCTTCCAAAAATTCCACAAAAAAATCTAATTGTCATAATATTAAACATAAACAGCGGCAACGTTGCGGTGAGCGATCTGCCGCTGACGCCATTAAGCTAGAATCGGCTAGAACCGACCAGCTGGACCAGCGCGTTAGTGTTCGAGAACGATCAGGATTGCTTTGAACGGGATAAATACGCACGGCGCGGCGACATTGCGCTTAGTTTAAAACTAAACGCGTAACCAACGTCCAGCGGTTGAGTTAGTAGAGAACAACAAAAAATAATATTATGGCAAGCAGTTGTAAGAAGGTAAAGACATACCACTTTCATTCGGAATGGGAAGAACAATACTTTTTTACAGAAGTTAAAGATAAAAATGTGTGTTTGTTATGTAATACTTCGGTCTCCGTTGCTAAAAAAGGAAATATTGAGAGACATCATAAAACTGTACATTCTAATTTTGAAAAATCATTCCCACTACATTCTACCGCCAGAAAGGAGAAACTGAAACAGTTAAAAAAGCAGTTAATTGGACAACAATCAATATTTTTAAGAACAGTCGACAAAAATAAGGCTGCAACTGAAGCATCGTACCGTGTGTCCCAGATAATTGCACAAAAAAAGAAACCTTATGAAGACGGGGAAATGATAAAACAGGCGTTTTTAGAAGCTGTTGATTCGTTATTTGAGAGATAAAAACGAGATAGTTTCAGCTATAAAATCTATGCAACTTTCTGCTAATACAGTGATGAGACGTGTAGAAGTAATGAGCAATGATATTTTTTTTACAGTTAAGAACTGACTTAGATAACTGTGTTTATTTTTCACTTCAACTGGATGAATCAACAGATGTCGTTGACACTGCCCAGATGGCTGTGTTCGTCAGGATGGTTTTTAGTGATTTTACGATTAAAGAAGATCTTTTGAAGTTTATTTCACTGGAAGGACACACTACTGGACAGGAGTTGTTTTCTCATTTAAAAAATATTATTTCTTCCGAGAAAATTCCAATATCGAAAATGGTAGGCTTGACAACAGATGGCGCTCCAGCTATGGTGGGTTGTGATAAGGGTCTGCTGGCGTTATGTCGTAACGATGAAACTTTTCCGCAATTTCTCTGTTACCACTGCATTATCCATCAGCAAGCATTATGTGGAAATTTCCTAAAACTAAACAACGTTATGAAACTGGTGGTAAAAATTGTGAACAAGATTAGAGCTCAAGCGTTACGAAGAAGATTATTCAAAACCTTGGCCGATGAAGTTGACTGTCAATACGGGGACCTACTCCTTCACTCTGAAGTCCGATGATTAAGTAGAGGACGGGTGCTGAAACGTTTTAATGATGTCCTATCTGGCATAGTTCAATTTTTCAAACAACGCGATGAACCGACTCCGAAACTAGAAAATTCAATCTGGCTTAGAGATTTTGGTTTTCTCGTGGACATTACAGAGAAATAAAACGAACTTAATTTGCAGCTTCAGGGGAGAGACAAAGAACTAGCGGAAATGATTTCTGATATAAAAGCATTTATCAAAAAGCTGGAGTTTTGGGAACAAAACCTAATTAAAAAAACCAAAAAAGGTTGACAGCTGTGTGCACGTAGTTTAGATTCAAAAAGGAAAAACTTGTATTTCGTGCAAAACTTTTTTATTAATCAATGCAAAGCGCTTTCGGCTTATTTGCCATCATCAGTGCTCATCTACAAAAATTGTGGATGTAAACTTACAATTTAAAAAGATTTAAAAAAAAATTATAAAATCTGAATTAGACTTTTAAGTCAAAAGTTAAAATAGTATATATACAATTGTTTGAACGAATTAAAAATTACAAGAAACAGACAAAGTGACAAAAAACCTGGTATTGGGAATAGTGAGAGTGGGATAAGCCCTTACAAATCAAATCTGATCTCCAAAAGCAAGTTAGCTTGTGTGGAATTAAGGAATCATGCCACCCTCACTATTCACAAAATTGAAAAGGTTAACAAATTAGTTAAAATTTAAAGAAATTTACAATTAGAGGGTGACTGTGGAATATATATTGAAATTTGAATCTATAATGCAATATTTGAAATGAAGAAAGTAAAAAGGCCAAAGTAAAAAAAACTGAAGGTTTTTTTTATATATGTTTTATATACATTATAATTATGAAAAAGTCTACCTACTGTCCACAACGTATCCAACAAGTTCCTGGTCATCCTCACTCCCAAAATTATATATTTCGGGATGTTTACAACTTGCTAAATCATAATTTTATTAATATTAGTATTTTCAAATTTAAATTTATCTCTTCATTTTGGTTCAAGTTGTTTAACCGTTTCCACATGACAGTGGTGACAAGCGACACTTGAAGACTTTGACTTGTCAAATGTCAACAGAAGGAGGTGCGTTCACCTCAGTGTGGAACATGTTTCTCCGAGTGTGATTCGAGTGATTGGAGGTTAACGGAGATCAAAATTTGTTATTGAATTTAAAGATTTAATTTATTGTTATTTAAATTTAAATAAATGTTTAATATGAAAGATATTATTATTTTGATGTCAAGACATTGAAGTGACATTTTTGTTTTGTCTTGACATCAAATTAATAATATCTTTTATATTAAACATTTATTTAAATTTAACTAACAATAAATTAAATCTTTAAATTCAATAACAAATTTTGTTTGTTCGTCTGTTTAAAACTTTTTTGTTCTCTATTTTGTCTCTTTTAACCATGAGTACGTTTGTTGAGTGATTTAGTAATTTTTAGGACTAAACATCAGATTCACCTTTAGGGACCGCGGGTTCAGTTGTGCCATCTTGGGTTCTCTGAAAGAATGTTCTGCAGAGCCCGGGCTGACACATCTGAATCACGCGAGTGACATTTTTGTTTTGTCTTGACATCAAAATAATAATATCTTTCATATTAAACATTTTTTTAAATTTAAATAACAATAAATTAAATCTTTAAATTCAATAACAAATTTTGATCTCCGTTAACCTCCAATCACTCGAATCACACTCGGAGAAACATGTTCCACACTGAGGTGAACGCACCTCCTTCTGTTGACATTTGACAAGTCAAAGTCTTCAAGTGTCGCTTGTCACCACTGTCATGTGGAAACGGTTAAACAACTTGAACCAAAATGAAGAGATAAATTTAAATTTGAAAATACTAATATTAATAAAATTATGATTTAGCAAGTTGTAAACATCCCGAAATATATAATTTTGGGAGTGAGGATGACCAGGAACTTGTTGGATACGTTGTGGACAGTAGGTAGACTTTTTCATAATTATAATGTATATAAAACATACATAAAAAAAACCTTCAGTTTTTTTTTACTTTGGCCTTCTGCGTTTTACTTTCTTCATATCAAATATTGCATTATAGATTCAAATTTCAATATATATTCCACAGTCACCCTCTAATTGTAAATTTCTTTAAATTTTAACTAATTTGTTAACCTTTTCAATTTTGTGAATAGTGAGGGTGGCATGATTCCTTAATTCCACACAAGCTAACTTGCTTTTGGAGATCAGATTTGATTTGTAAGGGCTTATCCCACTCTCACTATTCCCAATACCAGGTTTTTTGTCACTTTGTCTGTTTCTTGTAATTTTTAATTCGTTCAAACAATTGTATATATACTATTTTAACTTTTGACTTAAAAGTCTAATTCAGATTTTATAATTTTTTTTTAAATCTTTTTAAATTGTAAGTTTACATCCACAATTTTTGTAGATGAGCACTGATGATGGCAAATAAGCCGAAAGCGCTTTGCATTGATTAATAAAAAAGTTTTGCACGAAATACAAGTTTTTCCTTTTTGAAAACCTAATTAGCGATGCCAAGCATTTTCCTATTCTTTCAGAAAAAATATCTCAAAATCCATTGGAACCCTATGACAGCAAATATCATGTAGAAATAGTTTCTACCCTGAAGAATAACTTCAAAAATCATTTTAAGGATTTCAACGAAATGGCTTTAGTAGCACAGTTTGTTGTTTCACCCTTTATGGAAATTGATATCCAACAGTTTGCACTTGTGTTATGCAGAACTTTGGCGAAGACATCGCTGCAACAGAAATGGAAGTAATTGAGTTTCAAAATGATTTAGCCTTAAAATCTTTAGTCTCTAGTACCAAATGTATCTGGCCTATTGTAAGTAAAGACAAATATTCAATTTTATGCCGTGTTGCCTTGAAAGTGAAAGCATTATTCAGCTCAACCTATTTGTGTGAATCTTCTTTTTCCAATATGAAGTTTATTAAGAACAAATATCGCAATCGACTTACAGATGAACATTTGGATAATTGTATTCGAATGGCTGTATCAAATTATACTGCAAACATTAAAAAAATTATCGATGAGTCTGAGTGTAAGCCTTCTCATTGAACGTCCTTTTTTATTTTTCAATGTTTATGTTCATGATAGTGCGTTACTTTTTTGTTGTTATTATTAACTATTTTTAAATATTACGTGACATGCCGTTGTGGCTGGATAAAAGTTTGTGTTTATTTTTCAAACACCTTTGTTTGGTAAGTAGGAATGTAGCTATGAACAAGTACGTACTAGTAATATTAGTTATTTGTTATTAGTTTATTATTAGTACCTATGTATTATGTATTACCAGTTAAATAGTAAAATAAATACATATAATAATAAATTAACTGTGGATTATTTCATTTACGTTACGTTACGTGGCTTCCGTGTGGGTAGCTCGCTGTTTATTCCAAAATTAACAAAGTAGCTCAACACATTGAGAGGTTGGCGACCACTTTTTTAGACTATTGAAAATAGTGTACAGTTGAACTGGGACTTACAAGTTCTCCATACATGCAGGCACGTGCAATATTAGAGCAACAAAGTTGCTCTGAGAATTTTTGCAGAGACCTTGCATTATTAATAATTCGGTACTGAGTTAAAACACGTAGTAGGAACCCAAAGTTTGCATGCTTAATCCAGAGGCACGTGTCCCTGCTTGTTAAACTGAGAAATGTAACCCAAAATCGTCTCAACCTTGTAAAAATTGTGTATGAAATCTTAACATTATAGTTTTCTTGCTTAAACTTTTTATACATATTTAGAAGACTGTCTGTTAAATATCTTCTTTGCTTAACTGTGCCATCTTTAGTAGCTTTATCTTTTTTGCTTAACTGTGCCATCTTTAGTAGTTTTATCTTTTTTGCCTGGAGCACAATTAGAGTTTGAATCATTCTCGAGAAATGCACGTACCCGTTCTTTTAATTTCATTGTAAGAGAAGTTTTCTTTGGTAGTACTTAGTGGCCAATCTTTTAGTGGCCTCTACCAATTTGTATTTGAAGACAAAATTTCCTTTTGTTGTGTGGTTGTACAATCTTTTTTGTTTTGCTCGATCTGTTCAGTCAGTACCTTTCCTATAAGTAGTTTTCTTTTAATGTCCTGCGTACTTCCCCTCTGCATAATCTCTTCCACTCGTTTTGTAGGAGTAGGATGTTCTGTATTTTTGTTCTTGTTTTTTAACCTAAAATACTTTAGTTTTCATTTCCTTGCCGAAGTCGTTCATTTTGTTCTTTTATTAGCGAGTTCTTGATCGGGTTTTTAAAAACTTTTTTCGTCCCAACAGAACCTTGACTGAAGTTAAAACCTTTTCTGAGTCATTATTATTTTCTAATTTCTTTTTATAATAATACACATTTTTCTCTTTCGTCTTTTTTCACGCTTAGAAATGGTTTAATTATACCCTGTTCTTTATTTTTGTAATATCTTTCACGATCTTTTTTTTATTCTTTAGTTCATATACTTCGGGATTTATCTAAATATGTTTCATTGTAGAAAAATATTCTAATTTAATTTTTCTTCAGGTGACCAACCGTCCCAATCCGGTGAGTACGCAGACTACCAAGAACAGTTCCATGAGGGCATCATTCAAAAATTTCCTAGACCTTTCGACGAGGACGCATTTAATTCGTTGTTCTCTATGGAATCAGAAGACGGTGATAAACCAAACCGACCTAGTTCGTTAGAACTGTATAATCCAAATCAAACACCTGTCGCTTCCAGGAAACCTAGGTTTAATTTTTCGTTGGCTCATAATGCTTACGAACTTAACAATCTGGATGCTGAAGTATTGGATGCTCCTAATTTAAAATATAATTTATGTAAGTAATGAAAATATAATTTGAAAATCAATTTTTTTGTCTCTAAGTCGTGTCACACACTAAAGAAGGATTAACCATTACACACGCAATATTCTAGATCCTCAAAGCATTGTTTAAAGAGTAGAGATAGTTGGTCAGAGACATAGACCGAAAGGTTTGAATATTTTGGAGACGGCAAATAGATGGCGACTATTTTTGAGTTCCCAAGAGTATATAATGAACGCCATTTTCTATCCATGTGTCATTTCATTTAAAATTAAATTCCAAAAGAGAATGGACGAGTTACCATTTTTAGTCCACCTAAATGATTAACTTATGAAAATCATTGTTGCCAGAGTAAAAATTATCGGAGAAATTTTATATCTAAATTAATTACCGAAATTACTGATTATTGTATTATTATATTACAGCCGAGACTACAGAGTTTAATAAAAAATTAGATTATCTTTTTAAATAAAAATCAATTAAAACAAACCTTAAATTATTTAAATGGCAACATTGCATCGAAGCGAAGAAATATGTAGGGAAGGAAATTTTACCTGCAATTATTTTTAAGAATGCATGAAATAAATCTTTTTCTCTTTGTTATTAGATTAGGTAAATTTGAATCAGGCGTTTGGCAGGTTGTTTTTATTATTGTTACTATCAGCTGCTATAATTAGCCGTTGAATAATTACCTAAAATCTCTATGTAGAACTTACATATTTCTATGTACCTAATTAAGATTAGATTTATTATTACCTAAATTGAATATAAATATAATATTTTATTATATAGGTAATACGAGCAGGGTAGTTTTACGAGTTTATAAATTAGACTTCGTGCGTTAATTATCATAACATTCTACCTACCTACAATTTTGGTAGGAATAGGTACTTTTTCGAAGTAAGAGATTTAATCTATGCAAAAAAATTAATTAAATTTTTAGGTAGATAGAGGGATATAGGTAGGATACCTATCTACCCCTATCCTCTATATACCTACGTAGGTATGATTAAAGTAATTATAAATTTTATGTTTATAACTCCGGTACCCAGTATCTACTAATTCAAATATAAGTATGGTTTCAAAAACATGAATGAATACCTATTCCTACCTACCTAAAGTAGGTATTTGTAAAACGAACATCCCGCCGCCTGAAAATCAATCTCACGGTGGTATAATTGAGTTTTTTGCATCAAACAATAGTTTTTGGTTAAAAATTGTGCATTTTTGTGTTATAGTTATAAACACTAGACATTTGTATTTTTGTGTTATAAATAATTATGAACACTAGACATTTATTGCCTATCGTTTTTTTTTGTGAGTTGCCGTTAAAAGTAAGTAGCCAGTTATACTTTTATTTTTAATAAAATATGTATGTAATGTAATCTGCAAAGTAATCTTTAATCTATGTGCATTTTCGTAATCTTACAAATAATATTTTTAAAAAAATACCTAAATTTAATAGTTGCTAACATTTGGTTGAAGCAATAAGTTTTAAAAATAATAAAGAAAAGCTTTTCCCATATAATTAGGTATGCCAAATTTCAAAGACAACTACATAAAGATTTGATAAAAATACAGAGTGTTTCACGACATTTAAACTCCGGTTGTAAGTGGTGAAGTGGTAAATTAAAAACTGCCACTAAAAATGCCATTTTCATTTGTGATATACATAGCGAAATTTTGTTAAATATTTTAAATTATTGTTGGTATGTCTTAAAAAACTTAAATAATTTATTTGATTTTAGTATGCAGTGTATTTAGCTATATGGACCAATGATGTGCTTAGTGTATATTCTGTACAAAAAATTACTGAGCCGAATTATGCAAATAGAGAAATCGTAAATAAACCAAGAGTCTGTGCTAAGAGTAATATTCATTTTTTCTATTGTACAGGACAATCGTAACCACTGATCTATGGTAGATGCGCCCGTGGTACTTGCGGTCACTTCCTAAAATTGTGGCATTTGCGCCCTATCTACTTTTGGAGCTTTCCTGCTTTTGGCAGTTGCGTCCTGTTTTTATTTGCAGGTACTAGGTAAACCTAAAATACTTGCGATACATTTTTAGTATTCTAAATTTTATTATTTTTACTATTGTGAGTCACTGGAAGATGGGCTATAACTACCCCAAAAAAGTTTCTTATTATGTATTTCTTTTATTTTCTTGTATCTCTGATTAAGAGTTATTAGTGGCCGTATCTCCGAATATCTTGAAGAATAATTAAAAAAAAAAAAAAAAACAAAAACTAGACGATTTTTATTGCAAGAGGGACACCTTTTCATCACATCCTTAATTTTTATGTTATTTTTCTCCCCTCCGTCACTCTAACTAATATAATTTATATAGGGAAAGTACCAAGTAGGACACATCATCGAACATATACACCAACATCTGTTTAATGATTTTAAGGGTAAAACCCTCGTAAAATCTTTTAAATAAAATCCAGGAAACAACTATTGTAGTATGTTTAATAAAATTAAAAGTAAAATTCTGCAAATAAAATCCAAGAAACAACTATTGTTAATACCTGTTAGATGAGATTAAGGGCAAAAACCCTTAAATACGATTTTATAAAAATATAATAGTAATAGGTATAATGTATTAAAACACATTTTCATTATCATTATTCGTCTTATTTATAAATCAGGCTGGCTGTAGGTTGTTTTTTTTTATCTATACAATGAGGACACATAGGTTAGAATAAATTCGATACTTCTCTGTCTAACATTATTTTAACAAAGTGCTTTAATAGGTCAATTTTTATTTTCAACTCTTTGTCTTATGCTATAATTGGATGTATACTAATGACATCACCACTTATGTGTACATGCCGTCATCGACTTTTTTTAAATAGAACAACATATTTTTCTCTTCATTACCGAATTCCCAATAATAGACGATTACAAAAATGTATGTAATACTTATACATAGTCATTGATTTGTAAATTATAGGCAAATGGTATATCAGACATTTTATTGACCAAAACAATACATGTCAAAAACAAGAAAACGATATTAATAAAAACCTATATCATGTTTATTTGTCCAATACTTTCAATAAAATGTTAGAATCAAAAGGTCTTAGGTATATATCAATTGTCTCTAATTCAAAAATCACTAACTTTGGGCAATAAGTACATACATTTTTGTTATCGTCTATTTTTGGTAAATTAAAAAAAAAATTAAGAGAAAAATATGTTGTTCTATTTAAAAAAAAATCGATGACGTCATGTACACAAAAGTGATGATGTCATTAGTACATCCTCTTGTAGTGTAAAACAAGCAGTTAAAAATAAAAATTGACTTGTGAATTTATTCCAATATAATAATATACGTTCTCAGTGAAACATATTTTTCAGGTAACTCTGAACTGGCGGGATTAGGTGAAGAAAAGTTACGACGAAAATTTTTATGTAGTTGTCACTTTGAGGAAAATGACATGTTAGGTAGAAAATTGCCTGGTAATGATGTTCCATACAATTTTAATTCATTGGAAATGGAAACTAATAGAGACAATATTTCTCTCGACGCCGATATTTATACATACTGTAGACCTGGAACATCTAGACAGCTTTCTAATGATAACAATAGTTCAACAGAAATAATGTTTTTAGATAAATTTACATGTTTGCCTGATTCTCCTAAATTAAAAGGTAAAAAAAATCGTTCTATCCATGAAAACAAAAAATTAAAAAATGAAGTCAGGTTAGGACAAAAGAAAATGAATAGCCTGAAGAAGAAGTTAATGAAAGCTAATTTGGCAGCAAGATTACAAACATTTCAATATCCCATGTCACAGTTCTTAAGAACAAATACGCCACAAAAAGACAAGCGTTTGGTTACCTTTAGAGAAAAAAAAAACTGCATTGTCCTTATTTTATAAAGGACCTAGTACCTATTAATTTCTTCTCAGAAAAGGCATAATTCTTCCTGGTGTATCGACCATTAAAAGCTGGATTAGCAACTTTATTTGCAATCCAGGATTTAACAATAAAATTTTTAAAAATCTTCAACTAAAAACAGAATCTATGTATGCGTACTCATGTTTGATGAGATGCCCATAAAAAAATATTGAATATAATTCTAAATTAGATATCATTGAAGGATTTAAAGATCTGGGACGAAATCAAAGAAAAGCAGTAGCTGCAACTCAAAGTGTTGTATTAATGATCAGAGGAGTATTCTCCAAATGGAAAATATCTATTGGATATTTCTTGTCTGAAAATGGAGCAAATTATATTTCTCTAAAATCTATTGTTATTAAGGCTGTAACAATGTTAATTAATATTAATTTAGAACCAGTTGGTATTGTCTGTGATCTCTCAACGATCAATCAAAAAGTAATTAAATTGCTCGGGGCAAACAAAGAACGTACATATTTTTTTATTAACCAGAAAAAAATATTTATTTTTTACGATGTTCCTCATCTTTTTAAATGTATCAGAAATAATTTTATTGATAATAATTTCTTATATAATGGAAAATTTATTAGTTTTTCAGAATTGAAAAAGGTGTATGAAATTGATAACCGCAGTAAAACTGGAAAAGCTCTTTTAAAAGTTACAAAAAGACACTTACACTCAAATGCCTTTCAAAAAATGAGTGTTAAATTAGCCACACAATTATTAAGTCACAGCGTTGCAGCTGCTATTAAAACATCTACGAGAACAGGGCAGTTAAATTCTAGCACTGTCGAAAATAATGCGTTCTTTGTAGAGACTATGAATAATCTTTTCGATGCCTTAAATAGTACACGTGTCCGAGCATCAAATCCCTACAAGAGAGTATATTGTGATAAGAATCAAGAGGTTGTCACAGCTCTAAATTCAAGTTATGATTTAATATCAAATCTGTACAAACAAAATTCCAAGGGAAAATTAACCCGACCTAACAGTTTTGATGGATTTTTAATAACAATAAATGGAGTTAAGCAATTTTGGACACAAGTAAAACAAGCTAGATACAGGTATATTTTTACTGGTCGCCTTATTCAAGACCCACTAGAAAATCAGTTTTAGGTATACAGACAAAAAGGCGGTTACGATAGAAATCCAACAGCGCGGAGCTTCAAATCATCTTTTAAACTAAATATTGTTAATAATTTTATGCAGCCCCCAGTTTCCGCAAATGCTGATTCAAAACCAGACAATGATGAAAATATTTTGGAGAGTTGTTCTACGTCGAACGATATTTTGCAAAATATGAATGTAGAAGAGGATGAAGAAGAGGAAGAAGAGGTAGAAGATAAAGAGTACTATGATGATGAAGAGGAAACAAAAGTGAAAACTTCTTTAAAATCTAAATTAGTTTCTTTTGCCGGATGGTTCGAGTGTAACCAAAATGGTGAAAAACACATATTGTATATCCTAAATTTATTAATTAAATTACAAATTTATAAATACTGTAAAAATTTATGACGAAATTGGAAAAACATAAGCAACACTAAAAAACTCAAAAAGAATATAAAACTGTCTATACTTCAGAATCCATAAATAAGTTAATTTTATCTTTTAAATAACTATTTTTATATCGCACCCAAATAAAAATTCTCTTAAAACTGACAACTGATATTCCATTTCCTGCTATCAGAAACTTTAATATTATTATTATGAATTACAAATTCCAAGTAAACGATAGAGGGGTCTAAAGATCTATGAGTTAATTTTACTATAATATAACCAAAACTAACTTCTAAAACATATAAAATGTTTTGACAAATACGTTATTAACAATAAAAGCTCATATAAATTGTTTCATTGCAATCGTTCTATTTATTAAAACATTTTGGCTTGTGTTTGTTTTTTAATGTTTCAACTTTAAGAGTAAACCCACTTTATAATAAACCTTTTAAAAACACAAATGGTTCTCAAAATTCAGTTCTCTGTTGTATCGCTAAATTTATCTGATAACCGTTATTGCTTTGTTATTTTTCTTGTTTTTTTTTGTCGTTTGATGGTATTGCCTCTTTGTACTTACTATAATAATTAGGGTATTAAATTATTTTTGTTATTTATGGATACTGTAGTGAGTAATTTATGCATTTTTATCTTAAAAATCGTGTAAATAAAATTCATTGCAAAATATCAATAGACTTATTTTGATTTAACATTTTCACTACCCCTCGTAACAAGTCGTAGAAACTTATTCTCTTACTCCGTATCCTTTTCAACATGGCAACTAAAGCAAACTCTTAGAATATTTTGGGTAGCCGTTAATGTATAAAGATAAATTTCTACTTTTAAACAGATCAATTAACAGTTTCGGCTTCTCTCCACCAGTAGGGCACCATCTCCTTATGCCTGGAGGGTGCGAGAGGTAGTCAAACAGAATTTATACAGGCTCTGACTAACTATCTCTACTCGTTAAACAATGCTCAAAGTAATAGCTAGATCAGGTTACTAACCTAAAAAAGCAAACAGGACTACGTGAAGTTGTAGCGAGAATTCTCCCAGCGAATGGCCTTGAGTATTTCAGATGAAAATGTTGTAAAACAATAAATTGATGGAATAATTTTTTAAATAGTTTTCCAAAAATTAATATCAGCAAGATAAAATTGAAAAACTGTGGCGTAACAAAAAAAATTAAAAGACTAGTGATTGATAGGGTTTTTCTTCTGAATACTTTAGCAAAAATGAAAAGGTATTGATGATGAAGAGCTAAAATAGTGTACCTCAAAAACACCATAATCATCTAAATAAATAATAAATTATGTTGTATTTATTATTACAGGCAACGAAGACGTTAAAACATCTGATTCCGAGGTCCAAGAACCCGTTAGTATGCCACATATATCCACTAATTCTTCCTCAAACTTCAGCCATAAACACCCTGCTTATCAATCGGCTCATCCTCAGATACATGCAGATCATGAACAACTTCAACATGTAAATTCCACAGGAAAATCAGATGGTAACACATTGAGGAAAACGAAGAAATCAGTACCAGTGGAAAATGATATCGTCAAGCCTAACCCTATTGTTCAGCGAGTGCCCATAAAGGAAGAATATGAGGTAAGTTAATTCCTGAATTAATAATCTAACTTTATATCGAACCAGGGAGGTGGAAAGGGGAGATGTCATCCAAATGGTACTCCAAGGTTGAACTTTGAAAATTTATAAGCCCATCAATTGAATAATAAAAAATTTTAAATTAACGAGCACATTAATTTTAATAAAAAAAATTGCAACGGATTTTTCAAAAATGATAAAAAAAAGTCACTTGATTTTTTTGCAAACAAAAATTCCAAAGTTACACATTAAGGTGTAGTCACCACGTGGTAATGGGTATACATACAATTTCAAACGTACCAAATGACGCCGCTACGTTTTTGAAATTATCAATTTGCCTTCGGAAGACTTCCGCAACTATTTTAGTTGACAACGGTGGGAAAATTACCGCATTAAAACGACACGGTGGATGGACATCTACCAGTGTTGCTGAAAATTATATAGATGATTCTATTTCCGGTAAGAAACAAACGGTACAAAAAATACTTCACTGGTAAGATCAACCAAGTACAAGTTCTGAAATTCAAAGAAAATATTTCTAACATAATAAATGTCTACAGACACCTTACTAATCAAAAAATGTATACCAATTAATATTACTATTATTAAATAGGAACAGGTAATAGTTATTTAAGACATATCTGTTCTTTTTAATTTTTTTTTAATTGTGTTACTAAATAGTTGAGACATAAACAATGCCTTCTATTTTTTGCTACGTATTGTTGTATATTTGCCTTTGGGACTGGTGTAATAACCAGGAAGCCTAAAGACCCTGTATAACTACTTAAGAAAAAAATGAATAAAATTCCATTTAGGGAATAAAACACTATAACTAATAGTAATAAAGATATGCATAAGATAAATATAATTCGGGACGAAAATGTAAAATTGGCGTTTATATGTAAATCAATCAATCAATTAATTATTAAACAAAAACACTGTAAAATTAAGTTAAAATATTTACTCATCGTACACAAAACTATACTCTACACTTTACTTTACAATACAAAACGAGGGCTTTTGCCCCTGTGGCGAAAGTTCTGGACCTTAGTCCAATCTCGACTGAGATATTACCCGAGTGATCCTTTCTTTCTGTCTCCTCTTTATATAAACTAAAATTTACGTGATATTTGGTTGTATTTAAAAATGTCACGTTCAATGTAGAATAATAACCTGAAGGTTTGTTTCATTTTCATACGTGTCTTTTTAATTATTTAATTTAAACATTAAATACTTATTTAGAATTTTTGGTAAATTCTTTAGATTTTTCAAATAATAATAATAATGCCAATTATTACACTGGTACTAAAACACCTTTACTAGAACGATCACTTTATTAAGGATTTTACCAAATACAAACTTTATTATATTAAACTATGTAACGGCGCCAAATCTGACGTTGCTCGCCTGTCTGATTTCACTTTATAGGTGTGTTAGTTTGTCTCGATAAGTATTTATTGTTTATTGCATTTCTTCCCTCTTAAATAAAAATCACTACAACTTAAAACTAAACTTATAAATCTCGAAGAGCGTCGCAAAATAGAATTGGGAGAATTATGGATTACAGGAGAGGGAATTTCACAAACCTGGGGGTTTTCCGTTTCCTTGGAAGCTGTAGATTCAGCAACAGAAGTATTTTGATCTCCTTGATGTTCTCTAATAATCGGTATCTCGTCACCTCTTTTTAAATTAGTTGGTGATGTATTAACCACAGGGATAATATACGAATCAATTGTCTGGTCTTTCTTCATGTTGTCAAAATGGACGAACTTTACTTTGTTTTGGCACTAAACTAGGTAGGTACATCTACTTAAAGCCTTTAAAACTTTAGTCTTCATCCATCTCTTTTCCTTTGCTACATATAACATAACTAGTTGTCCCTCTATAAAATAAGGTATTGCTCTTCTGTGCTTATTTTCCTTTTCAAATATATATCAGCACTACGGGCCTAGAAGGCCCATGGCTTCGTAGCCAATTTTCCT
Source organism: Psylliodes chrysocephalus (assembly GCA_927349885.1). NCBI lineage: Eukaryota > Metazoa > Arthropoda > Insecta > Coleoptera > Chrysomelidae > Psylliodes > Psylliodes chrysocephalus. The sequence continues at coordinate 10,397,980 of OV651832.1, forward strand.
CCATTTTTTTTTGTTTCCTGTTCTTCTTTGCCAATACCTTATCCCCATCTCGTTTAGGTATCTTTCTACCATCTGTAACCATTTAGTGGTCGTCCCCTTCTTCTCCTCCTTCCGGTTATTCCGCCTGTTATTACTTGGTCTTTCATCTGCTAGTCTCGCTACATGTCCTAACCACCTAATTACATTTGTTATAGAGGGTTCTCCATATAATTCATTTATTTCAACGTTTGTTCTTCTTTGCCATACATTATTTACTTTCTTTCCGCCATATATCTTTCTAAGTACTTTTCGCTCGAATATTTCCAATAAGTTTTTTTCTTTTTTGTTTAATTTCCATACCTCGCTTCCATAAGTGACTACTGGCCTGATTATCGTTATATAGATTCTCTTCGTTAGGTTTTTTAACAAATTCTTGGATCTAAGGAGATAAGGCATTCCTCCTGTACATTTTATTCCTTTGGCTATTCGTTCTTCTATTTCTTTTGTCTCTTCGCCATTATCGCTTATTGTGACTCCTAAATAGCTAAATTTGGTCACTTTCTCAAACTTGTACTTTGATCCTTTAGTGTCTATTCTTAATTATCTATTCTGTATATTTCTTGGCATTTTTTCTACTAACATAAATTTTGTTTTTACTTCATTGATTATTAATCCATTTCTTTTGCAGCTTTTTCTAACTTCTTTGTTGTTATTTCTAAATTTTCTCTTGCTCTTGCTAGGATTACCAAATCATCTGCGTAGGCCATCAATTGACTTTTCTGATTATATATAGTACCTTTTATTTAAATTCCACTTTGTCTTACTACAGAGTCTAAAATTATGTAAACTTCCATATTAAACTGAATCTTTTCTATAAAAACATTTATAAAAGCAGGTACCGACCTTACAGACTTAATATTAGAAATTGCTCCTACTTCTACCTTTTCTAGACTTGACGTATCTCTAACTGGACTATAAACATTATCTTCTACCTTTTCTTTGAGTGAACTATTATATTCTTCTTTGACTGGACTATTATGTTCTTCTTGAAATAGATTAGATTAGGAGTTGGACGTTATTATTTCTTGTCCACCACGACCTTTTCAGATCTATTTTAGGACTCCGTTTATTATAGAGTATGTCGTCTAGCCTGGTCTTTTTTATTAGACTTAGTAGCTTTGACAGTGGTTCCCGTATGTAGTTGCATGTATTTGGCTTTTCTTCGCCCAATGTTAGAAAACTCATTCCAGCCAGGCCTTCACATTGGCACAGAACCTGCACAAAGTTGCTTCGTCTGCTGGATTGATGACACTCATGTGCCTTTTGAGGCGACAGTGTCCAGTAAGAAGGCCTACTGTTATCCTAACGGTTTGACGCTTTTGATCCAATAGGTATTTTGTGAACTTGGCCGATGGTTCCTTGATGAACTGTTTGGCCTATCTCAGTCTTGGGTAGTTGTTTTACCATTCCTGAGATTTTTTTTTGCATCCATTGTTTAATGGATGTCTTGCACAATGCCTTAGCAACTCCACAGAAGGGTTCGAAGCCGGTCATGGCCTTATCTGAGCATTCTCGGGCTAATTCGTCGGCCTTTTCGTTGCCCTGATATTCCTCATGGCCTAGAACCCAGGCTAAGGTCACCTTATTTTGACTACTTAGCTCTTCCAGGTCTTCTAGACAGTCTTTAACCAGTCATGATTTGATTTTTGGTGAGATAATTGCCTTTAGAGCTACTTGGGTATCAGAGTTAATGGCAATAGTTTTGCCCGATACTTGATGATTTAATATTTCTCTTTAACTAAGCTATTAAGTTCTTCTTCAACTGGACTATTATGTTCTTTGACTGGATTATTATGTTTTTTGATTTTATTATTATGTTCTTCTTTGACTGGACTAGTTTTATTTGTTTGACTTACTGACATATTACTTTGTATAATTACTACTTTTTTATAGTCATTTCATTGCTTTCTTCATCTTCTTCACTATCTTGTTCTTCAGTATCTTACTTTATTTTATTTTTATTAAATCGACAGACTTTTGACGTATGGCCTCTTTTTTTACAGATAAAACATTCCCAATTAACGGCTGAACAGGTTTTAGACAACTTGTGGCATCTTCCACATCTAGTACATCTATTACGAGGCCTTCTTAGACTTCTGACTATTAGTATTTTGACTATTCTGACTTGTTCTGTACCTTTGCGATCCTTGACTATTATTTTATTTATATTCTCTTGATTAATCGGTCTAGCTTGACCTTCAGCAAGTTCTACTCCTAGTGCAGTTTGACAGGCATCTGCATAGGTTAAGTTTTCTGTGTCTAATAACTTTAATTTAATTTTTTCAGATTAAAGTCCACAAACTTATCTATTAGAGCTTCATCTAAAAATTGTTATACTTTCATTGGTTTCTTGACGACAATTGTAAAATTTGTAGCATTCTGCTATCACTAACCTCTTCTGAATAAAATGACTAATTAACATATTTTTCAATTGTACCTGTTCGACTGCTGAGTAGGTTAGGAGACAGTAGGTCTTTATGTACGCCGAACGCCTCACCTCCTGTTAGAGTAAGAAAAGTGGGCACTTTTTTATCATCCTGGACTTCATTACAGAGGAATAATTGTTCCATTCGTTCTATATATGTAGTAACTTTCTGTCTCTTTAGGTTCCAACTGTTTTATTGAGTTTATAAACGGCATATTTCTAACTGCCAATGACAAGGACTTAATTGACAAAGTTTTAATCGACTGGACTTCTTTATTGCATATTTTTAACTACTTTCTCGTCACCAAATTGTTGTATATTTGCTTTCGGAACTGGTACTAAAACACCTTTGCAAGCACGATCACTTTGTTAAGGATTTTACCAAATACAAACTTTATTATATTAAATGTGTTTTGCTCAGATTACACTGCCTCGGCTGCCGCCTCGGCAAACTTCTGAGCTCAACGCTTTCTGCTCCTAGTAATATAATATACTATTAAATGAAATAACAAAACGTGGTTGCTTTGACTGAACTATTTCAATTTTTAAAAAATAAAATAACAATGTTTCATATTAATCCTGTTTTTCTTACAGGTCCTTGCAATTGAACTGAATAGAGGTTGGAATAGCAGGCTGGGATTTAGTTTACAGGGAGCAGCAGGAGTTACGTATGTGAGCGCTGTACACGCCGATAGTGTAGCAGCTAGAGATGGAAGGTTGAAACCTGGTGATCGACTCATCAAGGTTTGTACTTATTTAATCAGTACATTTTTATTTACCTTTCCTTGCAGATTTCACATGTAGAATCAGAAACTTCATCCTTTCTGGTGTTGTGAATATTAATCTCCTGTGACAGTGTTTCCAAGGTCGAGCTAGAATATTAAAAAAACCAATAGTTATTTTCTTCAATATTCTCGATTTCTTTGTTTAAATACCTTTCGTTGTTAAGAGTTTCAATTATTGATGAACACGCGAGGAATTTTCCATAATCTTCGTCATTATTAAAACGCTACAATAAACGTAAATATTTAGAGTAAGGGCTAGCTAAAAAAAGCAAGCTAAATGTACTCACGTTTCAGTTTTTGGGGATCTTTGATGGTGTCTTGTTCTCCTGTTGCTAGGATACACACGTTTTGTATAATTTTTTATTCTTCCCATTTCTTATTACACAAACTTACAAAGTTATAGATAAACACTTTAGCACAAAGAAAAAAAGTCGCAGTAACTACTAAACGATCACACTAGAATTAACTCGCACACCACCAAGTTATTTATTAAAACGGACGCTTTGATCGCCAGGCGGCTGTATTGGCCGGAACAGTTTTATGCATTTTTGTAATTCCTCTTAAACTTGAAAATTATTCAATAAAATTAAATTATATTCTCACAGATCGCTCTAGAATCTTGTCTTTAATGTCGAAATGCTATTTTTTTATTTATTTATTTGATCATTTCGGAAGTTTCTTTGAAAGTGCTCGCAGAAGGCTTGAGCTTTCTCGTTTTCTGTTGTGAGTGTATTTTGTCCTAGTTTCAAATTAGGAAGTTGTGAGGAGGGCCTTTTGTACCTTTTCACAACCCCCCACATTGAGTTGTCCTTCAGGTTAATTTCGGACAGGGTTTTTTGCCAAATATTGTTGCGATGTTCGTTTATCTGTTTGTTAATGTGTTTAGCGATGTCCATTAGTCTCACCCTGTCTCCTGTGTAGCTGCCACCTTTTCCGTATTTGATTTTTGTTTGTAATGAGGTCAGTAATTTCAGGTGGCAGCGTGTCTTTGTGTGGTGGAGTAGTTTTAATTTTTGTCGAGTCGTCTCTAGCTTTTGGTACGACTGTAATGAATTCTCGTTTTTTGTTCTAGAAGTTGTGTATTGTTTGTTGTTGTTTATCCAAGTACACTGGATCGTGATCTGAGTTTGATGTACTAATTGTTCTTATATTTTGTACGTCAGTTATGTTTTTAGTGATTGGAATGTCCAGTGTACTTGGGGTGCCCCCGTTGAAGGGTGTTTATGTTGGTCTGTCCGTGTAGTGGATAATTAGCTCGTTGTCTTCGGCGAAGTCTTTTAACAAATTATGCATTAGGGAGTTGTTGAGGTTTCCAACAGCTCGGGTGAGTTCTGAAATATTAACAAGGCTATTAAGTATATTGAATTCATCATTAAGGGTGAACATGTTATCCATGGTTACCTGTTTTGCATTGTTCGCGGTAGGTATGCCTTGTTGTTGTCTCGTAGGTAGCTGGTTGTTTTGTTGGGGTGGTCTTCCTGAGGGTAGGGGGGGAAATTCCTCTTGATTTAACCTGGTAGCACTAGGCTGTTTCTTTTCCCAGGCATTCCCTTCTGGGATTGATTGGAGTCTGCACATATCTTCAAGGCTGTTGCTGCTTCTTCCTCTCTTCCATTCTGTCTACCCTTTCTAGGTAGGCTGTACACTTTGAGTAATTAGCCGGATGATCCTCTAGGCAATTTACGCAGGTGGCCGGCGTCTCGTGGGTTTTCACGCAGGTTCGCGTGTGGTGGTTCTCTGCGCATTTCAAGCATTTCGGAGTGTGTCCGCAGTTTGCCGTGGCATGGCAATTATTGCACTGTATTATGCTTTTGGTAGATTTCCTTAGCTCCCAAACAACTCGGGTGTTTTTTACCACCCTGATGTGCTTATTGAGGAAGTCCAGAGTGATTGACGGGTCTGTTATTATAAGGAATAGGGGTCTATTTTTCGTTGACATTTTGTAGATTTCTCTTGTCTTAATGTCATAGGAATGCATGAGATCTTCCTCAATTTGTACGATGGTGATTCCCGTTGTTAATCCCCTTAGCACGAATGCATGGGATTTCTGATTTCTGCTCGTCTAAGTGTGGTAGGAGATTTTGGATTCTTTTACACTGCTTATTAGTTCTCTGTAATCGTTTTGTTTCTCGACGTATATTATCGTGGAGTTGTTTGTATATTTTAGGGTGTATCTACCCTTTACAATATTCTGGAGATCCTTTTTTAGTGAATTGTGATTTTCAGTCCTGCCTTCAATGACAATCGATTGCATGGAAGTCTTTCTTGTAAGATCTTTGTTTGCTTCACTTGTACCTGGCTTGGTATTTTTGGTTACCACCTTGGGTTTAGGTTTTCTGACAGTTGGGGGTAGTTTTTGGGAGTCGGCATCTTTCTCCTCGGAGTCAGAGTCGGATAGTGGCTGGTATTTGTTTTGTACCTTTATTGATCATGCTGCTTTTTCTTTCAGAATATTGTGAAAGTTCGTAGAATTTTTTTTTGGGGTGATAAACGCCCCTTCTCCGTTGTTAACATCCATATTTTCTGTTGTGTCTTTGTTTTGAGTTGTAGTTGGCCTCTCTAGGGTTCTCTTCCGCTTCGGTTGCGGTTCCAAAATCGATTTTATCACTTTCGGTATCGCGCCGGTGGATTCGGTTGGCTTTTATCCTGTGAAAGCACGCACTTCACTCGTTTTAGGCTGTTCACCGCGGTATGTAAATTTGTTTTGCTCGTCTTCGCTCGACGATGTCACCTGTAGTCCCGTACCGAAATTGAGTACTCTCGTGGTCACCGATTTCGGTATCGGTAGTGTTTTATATTCGGATTCGAAGACTTGCGACGCGCCGGTTGTTCAGAGGTTTTGTTTCGATTTTTGTGTTTCTCCATACTTTTTCGCACCATTTCACTTAATGTTTCCTCCGCTTTTTCGGCACACTCGATTATAAGGTCGTCTATCGTCTTTTCGGCGCACTTGGCGATCGCGTTAGCATCTAATTTGTTTGTTAAGCCCGTTTCCGCGGTATTCACAATCGTATTGTTAAGAGGAGAATTCTCCGCACTATCGAAATTGCCGTCCGGTGAATCGTCCGAGCTCTTTGGTGTAGAGTTGTCTTCGCTCGGTCCGTTTATTTGTGACTGCGAAAGTATGTAGAATAATGGTGTATCGTTCTCACTGTTCTCCATACTTACTTTTTTGACTTTTCTCTATTCGCTCCGTGCGAAGTCATGGAAAGGGAAGCAAAAGCGATACTAGCGCTAGCGGCGGATAATTCGTGGATATTTTGTAATTTTGGCATATCAAATACACGTATACATTTTACTTTTTTTCAAAAAAGTAGGTAAAAACAACACAATAAGCAACCGGAGTTGCTGTGTTGAAAATTGTACAAATACTAGCAAAAAAAAATAGTGAAACTTATATAACAAATTTCACTAACAAAGTGGAAATTAAATCAAAGAAATAAATGGATAGGTGTACAATAAGAAGAAAAATTACCTTTATTTTTGTGATAATAACAGTAATGCTGGAAATAGTAGACATCAGAAACTAGAAAGTTTTTAAATAAACAATAAATTATCATTTTACGATGTTCTTTAATATCCCTTTATTCTTAAATGTTCATTCAGCAAGGACTAGATTTCAAGATTTCTGCCGTTGATTATAATATTTGGCTGGTATGCAATTTTGTGACTTACTGATCGGAAACCAGTTTTAATCATTCATTCTATGTTTTCTTTAGAACAAAAATGAAAATATAAGTAGCGATCCTTTTTATACATTTTAACTTCACGCTATTATAAATGGTTTCTTCAATGACAACTTATTAGACTTAGGCAACTTCTCATACATTTTCCAGTAAATACTGTTGCCTGCCTATATTTTATTATTGATTTTTAATGATTATACATAATTTTCTTCAATTTAAGCGTGAAAAATATATAATAATAATAAATTAATGTTTTAGTTGTTTTATAAATCCATATACTTTTATTAAAACGAACATATATACTTTTTATTTACGAATTCTATTAAAAATTGTATTTGTCAGTATAGGCAGAAATACTCCTTTAATACCAAAACAAATTGGCGCTGCTGTCGCGCACGGAGCGAATACTTTCGCGCAAGATATGTTTTGCGCCGTCCGGCGCGGTTGAAATTTCGCTGGAGCTTTGGATGCTAGTCACTGTTGGGACTTTTATATGTTTCGACTTTCTGTCAATGCTAAGATCTTTTGAAATTTTCTCCATACTTTTTTTTGGTGGATTCACTTCTGGAGCTTGATCTGGATGATTTATCTGATACATATTTCGGATTAGGAGTACTCACATGTTTGTACGGATGATTCTTTCTATGACTGAGACTTCTAGGGTGGTTCTCGGGGGATGTTTGGTTAATATTTAATGTATTTTTTTCAATCAGATCTTTGTTTCTCCTGGAGAATAGGGTATCTATGAACTCAGCATTTTTAGCTGGTGGGGTCTTTTTGGCTACCCTTTCGGGTTCCGCCATAGACGGTTGTGATTCACTACCGAACAGGTAGGTCTACTTTACCTGGCACGACGCGAAATAACAACAATGAATGAAAATTTTAGGTTAGAAACCTGGTGGCCGAAAATAGCAGAATTATAGTAACGATCCTCTGATAGAGTACATTTTACTTCTTTTCTAGTAGGTGGGAACTTAATTTTAATAAAATGTACACGTTCATAAAAACATTGTCAGTTGTCAGTTCTAATCTAAGTCACACGTCGACGTCAAAAAACTAGCAACATCAGTAATTTAAATGGACCACCGAACAAATTTTCCTATTAAGTTGCACGTCTCTGTTGTCTCTGATAATATGCGTTGATTTTTAATAAAAACTATTACCCTTTTTTTATATTGCTCTCTTTTTCTTTAGGTGAATGACGAAAGTATAGAACACATGACAACTAGTGAAATAATCGATTTGCTGCGAATAGTAAGAGGTCCCGTTTGTATAGTTATCTCAAGAGTCAAACGTAACGAAGACTGTCCAAAAAGCAATGCTGAGAATTGAGCAACCGTAGCAGTACAAGCGTTTATAATTGAATTTATTATTTTCATTGTTTTTAGCTTTCTTAGTGTCAATGTTTTTAATTGAACATTTATTGTTTACTCGTTTTAATAACTTAAAAATTTCCACCATATTGGTGTATTTGTTTGCTTTTATTTGAAAGTTTCAATTAAATTTATTGACTGTTTTTTAATAATACTTTAATATTTGTGATAGTTTCTATAACGGGGGATACAAAAAATGCCAATAACACTGGTCTACACTGGTTTTGTTGTTCTAGATATAAGATCAATTTTGAATACATTTATGCTTACAATTTATGAAACTATCAATGATTTCGTAAGAATTGCTCTCGTTTTCTTTTAAATCTTTATTTTCTTTTTATATTACAAAAATTGGAAAACAAGAAACAATAACAGATATATTTATAATGTCAGTTTTGTTTTGAAAAATTAGTTGTTATCACAACATTTGAGTGATAAATAGTATCTGGATAAAATTTTTCGATAACAGAAGGTTTTATTATTGATACTGAACTACCTGTATCTATCAGTAATTTTAATGTAAGTGTAAAATTTCTATATACGGTAAAAGGTTTTTGTTGGTGAGATTTCAGCTGTTCTGTGAAGCAAGGGGTTTGAGAGTGGGGATCACATGATGTTTGTATGCGCGAAAAAGTTGCGTAGAAGCTTAATCTTGGCTGGGAAAATAAATTTTATTAATAATTGTTCAAAATATTAAATATGTGAAATTCATATAGAAAAAGAGCACATTTAGTACTTTCATGAATATATTCGTAATTTGGACACTTGAAAACATAAAAATTTGCAAATATATCCAGGGCAACAAATTTTTTTTTGTAGATCTGTGTAATCTAACTGATTTATTTAATTTCAGTTCGTCACTGTCTAAAATCATTTTTAGAATCCCTCTTTGTAAGATTTTACGTTTCCTATATCGAATGTGATTAATTGAAAATATTCTAAGAATCTATTTTGTTTATATTGAGCTCGAATTTTTAGATTATATATATTTTTGTGTTTTTCTTTTTTGTAGGATATCGTTAAGCTAGTCTTTCACATAGAGTGAATTCCAGTCAAGAGATATATTTATTCAAAATAAAAAATAACAAAAAAAAAATAGAACACCATCTATGCTAAATTTCTGTAATCACTACATTGTCTCGCCATCTATTGGTAAGATCTGTAACATATCTCATTTACTATTTAATATAAAAATGTAAATGGCAGCACTAGTAACTCTGTATTCACGACAAGCTTTATAGCTTATTTAAATTACTCCCTCTCTCTCTCTCTGGAACTCGATCTAAAATATTAAATTTAGCAAAAGACTTCTACATAAGTCTAAAATGTATTACACTGTTATGTTAAAATAAAGTAACTCGGAAACGGTGGTTTCAAATCTACGAATTTTGTCAACACAATAAAAAGTATGGCCTAACACCATTAAAGTAATAAGTATTGATTTTAACGTACATACTTTGATTACTATACGGTGCAAGAGAGACGTCCGATAGTCCAATATAGAGCGCGGCCATTTTGATGCAATTACTACTAGGTTAGGCAACATATTTTTCCAAAATGTTAAACTGGTAGTCTACATCTTGGTATTTTAAGATTTTAAATGAAGGTGGTACCAAGTATAGAAGAAACGTTTATTTATTTTAAATAATATACAAGAAACTTCTTTAAAGCAAGTGCATTCTAAAATAGAGGTGAGCAGGGCCGGATTTACCATAACAGCGCCCCTAGGCCCGAATAAATTTGGCGCCCCCCCCCCCCCCCCCCCATCATACACTGATAGAAGGAACATGATAGTTAATAAATATCTCATTTTGCACCATGTTCAAATGAATACTTGTTAACAGCGAACTAATCATTTATTTAAAGATAATTCTTTGATTATTTTTAATATTAAATATTAATTACCTTTTTTTAATTTTGTTTTTGTGTTAGCACTACAGGTTTCGCCCCTTGGTGTTAACACAAAACAGAATTAGAAAAGGTAAATAATATTTAATATTACAAGAAACCTCAATCGAATTCAGGGCCAACCAAATGAAAATAATAATTCTTTGAGCCAAGTGAACAATCAGTTTTATGTAGAAATAAAAACTACAACTATATAATACATACGAGGTAAACGCCAATAATTCCCGGCCTGACAATGAAGAAGGCAAATCACAATAACAAGTTGTTATTATTTTTCAATGTAATCTCCTTTAACCTCAATGCACTTCTTACAACGTTTAATTAACAATTCAATACCTTTAAAAAAATATTCTTTCGGTTTATCCTCAAAATGGGCCAAAACAGCTTCTTGTAACTCAAAATCGTCCCGAAAACGTCGCCCGCGAATGTCTTTTTTCAAATAACTAAACAATAATCGCTGGGAGCCATATCTGGACTATAGGGAGGGTGATCTATATTTTGAAACCCGCAATCTAGGATGGCAGCTTGTGTAACGCCAGCAGTATGAACGGGCGCATTGTCGTGCAACAACCGCACGCCTCTGGTTAATTTTCCTCGACGTTTTTCCCGAATACATTCCCGCACTTATGAAATAATGCGGCATAATATATGCCATTAACGGTGGTATTTGTCTCTTTAAAATCAATCAGAAGGATTCCTTCACAATCCCAAAAGATCGTAGCCATCACCTTTTTCGTGGCAGACTCTAAATTTTCGTGGGGGGCTTCACTCTTACGGCGCCACTCCATTGATTCCCTTTACGACAGAGGATCATAATAAAGAACCATAGTTTCATCTCCAGTGACTATTGTTTCCAACACGGGGTTCGGATCAACTCCACACAGTTCCAAAAACGATCGAGCACACTCGACACGACGTTGCTTCTGAATCGCCGAAAGGTGTTTGGGCACTCATCTTACACTAACCTTATGCATACCCAAATGATCATGGAGGATTCGGCGAACAGTGGTATCAGAAAGCTTGGTCATTTCTGCCATTTCCTTGACCTTCACATGTCGGTTACTTAAGCACCAGGTTTTCCACAAGGGCACTTTGTCCTCTGTTATCACCTCCACTGGCCGTCCAGGTCTTTCGTCATCTTCAAGGGATTCCTGACCCATGCGAAAGACTTTCGATAGTTTCAAGAAAACCAAACCTATTGTGAAGATCAGAATATTTACACTCGCGTTTCTTAATTTCGGATAGGGAGTCCAATATGCAGTTAAAAATGTTTACACGGAAGTTCTCCGACCCTGTGAATTGATCATCACTGCTAGGACCTCCATATTCACCAAACTTAGTAGGTACCTTCCTTTTGCGCCGATTATCAGCCATATACTCTCTCCTACACTGTTCTTTCGCTGATCGTTCCACGTCATCAAAGTTGTTCCTTACTTCTTGAAGAAAACCACATCACGAGTCGTAATAGGCAACTATTAAACAACTTTATTAAACCTTTCTAGAATTAAGCACCATAGTGCTGCCATAATGGTTGTCTCAAGGGAACTTAGCTTTTCGTTTGTAGTTCTGGCTTCATTTCTTGTGGAGTGCCTCTCGTCACAGTCACTAGCAATTTCATCTAAACTTTTTAAAATTCCTTCTCTGCTTTCATTAACAGCTCGGCAGGCGTCGTAACGAGCAGACCACCATCTATGTGGTGAAGCGCTAAAAAAGTTATACAGCTCCTGGAGCAATCCAAAAAAGGAAACAGTCTCAGTTGCACACGAGCCTACTAGGTTTAAGGAATGTGCAGAACAAGGTACATACTCCGCCAGAAGACTGAGCTGTTCGATACGAGCTTAAACTCCAGAGTAAATGCCTGACATATTCGAGGCGTTATTATATGATTGGCCTCTACAATTGAAAATGTCCAAATTAATTCTTTTTTAAAGGCCCAATACTGTGTTTACAATCTCTTCTGCTTTGTGACCAACATTTGGCACAAAACAAGTAAATCTTTCAATCGCCATATCTAATTACGAAGGTAAGCTGGTCCGCATGTAAAATGTCCGGCGTGGAGTCTAATACAATGCCAAAGTATTTTGCTTCTTGAACTTCTTTCAAAATTGTGTTCCTAACTTCTTCTGCCATAAGAGCGAAAAGTTTTTCATAAGTAGTTTTCGAAATGTACGACGTACTACCCAAACCTTGGTCGCCGTATTGACGTAAATGTTCGGCCATAAAAGAGTCGAATTCGGCTAGAAATTTCAGAAGTTCAATGAAGTTTCCACTGTTAAGTTTATCTAAGTCTTCATCAGATCCTCGGAGAACCAACTCTGCACCACTAGGTTTTAATATTTATATTCAAGAAAATATACCCCTATGGGTATTACTGTCACCACATCCATCAATATTCTTGTTTTCAAAGATTACACAAGTTTGTTAATTGTATTAACATTGCACCTCTTTGTCGTTATTCTTTCTGGTCGATTCGACGTGAGACAGAAAAAGCTGGAAGAACCACGTTTCGAATAAATTAATATCGAACCATTAGCTCGAGCTGCTCGCATATTTTATTCCTCGTGGTCCACCTTGGGTCCAGTTGTCGTACAGATTTAAAGCCTTGTATATAACCATCAATAGTAAAAGGTCTCCATTGGCATTTCTACAAATCATTAAACTGATGGTAGCGCGAGAATGTTCCTGAAATGTTTCCACTCTATTCGTGTTCCTCGACACCACCACCTTCCAAGACCCAGGATCATCAGACACGTTAGTTTCGTCATAGTTATATAAATTTGCGCTTTGCACTTCTCTGATTACTAGGTTAATATTGTTGAAGAAATTTAAAATATCATTACGATCCATTAATTCTCGGGATCTTTTTGAAGCCATTCTGACGCTTAAACGGTTCCTCTTTATAAATAATTCTAAGAAATCAGGTCCAGGGATGTTATTTTTGAATATTACAACATTATTTCCTTGTTTGTCAAAGAATTTTTTAATCACGTCACGAGTATCCATCTTTGTGAGAGGAAACCCCCAGTTTGTCACAACACCCAGTGTGCTTGAAATGAGCGCCTCTTCTTGATCACTTAAGACCTTTGGTTTCGAGTATGCACCGACAAGTCTTCAACCTAACGTAGTCCGTTCTACTTTGAAAGTTTGAACAACTTGTTTTCTCGACATGCCTGCATTTACTGAATCTATCGCTTCGCGCAGAGCCCTCTCTGAATAATTTCGGTAAGTTCTTGCTCCCGGTGTTTTTCGGTAAGTGCAAACCATTTTTAATCTCTATTTACCTGTAACAACAGAAAGCCAAAGATAGAACACAAAAAAACCTAACCTAAAATAAAAAAAATAAAAAAATACATGTGGTGTGCAAATTACCCCGTGTTGTGCAAATAGCCTCAATTTACAGTACACAATCAATGTACCTGGATTAGTGGTACTTTTGCTTCTCAGAAATTTCCATTTATTCGAAATTGTTACACAGTTTACTGTACCAAATAAAAAATTTAAATATTACAGGTCATTTTCAAACTGTTCCAGATAAACTAATTAACAGAGGGGGCTATTTTCTTAGTGAGGCTGTAGGCTACCTCTACTTTCAGGTGTGTAGATGAGCCAGAGGTAGTAAACCTTAAATCAGTGGTCGCCAACCTCTCAATGTGTTGAGCTACTTTGTTAATTTTGAAATAAACAGCGAGCTACCCACACGGAAGCCACGTAACGCAACGTAAATGAAATAATCCACAGTTATATGTATTTATTTTACTATTTAACTGGTAATACATAATACATTGGTACTAATAATAAACTAATAACAAAATAACTAATATTACTAGTACGTACTTGTTCATAACTACATTCCTACCTACCAAACGAAGGTGTTTGAAAAATAAACAGAAACTTTTATCCAGTCACAACGGCATGTCACGTAAGATTTAAAAATAGTTAATAATAACAACAAAAAAGTAACGCACTATCATGAACATAAACATTGAAAAATAAAAAAGCACGTTCAATGAGAAGGCCGACACTCAGACTCATCGATAATTTTTTTAATGTTTGCAGTATAATTTGATACAGCCATTCGAATACAATTATCCAAATGTTCATCTGTAAGTCGATTGCGATATTTGTTCTTAATAAACTTCATATTGGAAAAAGAAGATTCACACAAATAGGTTGAACTGAATAATGCTTTCACTTTCAAGGCAACATGGCATAGAACTGAATATTTGTCTTTACTTACAATAGGCTAGATACATTTGGTACTTGAGACTAACGATTTTAAGGCTAAATCATTTTAAAACTCAATTACTTCCATTTCTGTTGCAGCGATATCTTCGCCAAAGTTCTGTATGACACAAGTTGCAAACTGTTGGATATCAATTTCCATAAAGGGTGAAACAACAAACTGCGCTACTAAAGCCATTTCGTTAAAATCCTTAAAACGATTTTTGAAGTTATTCTTCAGGGTAGAAACAATTTCTACATGATATTTGCTGTCATAGGGTTCTAATGGATTTTGAGATATTTTTTCTGAAAGAATAGGAAAATGCTTGGCATCGCTGTTAATTAGGTTTTGTTCCCAAAACTTCAGCTTTTTGATAAATGCTTTTATATCAGAAATCATTTCCACTAGTTCTTTGTCTCTCCCCTGAAGCTGCAAATTAAGTTCGTTTAATTTCTCTGTAATATCCACGAGAAAACCAAAATCTCTAAGCCAGATTGAATTTTCTAGTTCCGAAGTCGGTTCATCGCGTTGTTTGAAAAATTGAACTATGCCAGATAGGACATCAATAAAACGTTTCAGCACCTGTCCTCTACTTAACCATCGGACTTCAGAGTGAAGGGGTAGGTCCCCGTATTGACAGTCAACTTCATCGGCCAAGGTTTTGAATAATCTTCTTTGTAACGCTTGAGCTCTAATCTTGTTCACAATTTTTACCACCAGTTTCATAACGTTGTTTAGTTTCAGGAAATTTCCACATAATGCTTGGATATGGATAATGCAGTGGTAACAGAGAAATTGCGGAACAGTTTCATCTTTACGACATAATGCCACCAGACCCTTATAATAATAATAATAATAATAATAATAATAATAATAAACTTTATTTGCAACTTCCAGTTTTTTATACATATAAAAATATTCAGAAAAAAAGTGCCAAAGAAGGCTGCAAAAAGGACTGGTGAACAGTGGATACTGATCAAAGCACCAGCCCTGAGTATTACCAACGCCACAGGACATCGTACAAAAAACAATATAAATATAAACACAAATGATAGTGAGAAAAAAAAGTATAAACATTCTAAAAAGTAGCTATCACTCTGCTGTGTCAAGAAGAAACTTTTTGTAAAATTTTTTAAATTTACTTACAGACATTTCTTTAAAATGTTGTGGGATAACCTTGTACATTGCATAAATATTATAAGTGAAAGACCGTCTGAAAATAGCAGTATTATGTATTGGAGGTGAGATACGACCACAAAAACGTAGATTGAGGTTATGAACATCAGAACGATACATTATTTTATTAAAAAGATATGGAGGGGATTTATGTAAAATAACAGAATGAAACAAATTAGCCGAGTGTAAGTTTCGTCTGGATTGCATATCTAGCCAGTTTGAATCCTTGAGTTTATGAGAGACTCTATCAAATTTCCGTATTCCATAAGAAAATCTTAAACAAGATTTCTGTACTCTCTGAATTCTAATTATGTCTGCGTTATCTAAACAGGGCCCATAAACTGAATCACAAAAGTTAAAATTACTCAGAACCAGGGAATCTGTTAATAACAATTTTGTTGTAGTTGGAAGAACATGTCGATGTGGGTAAAGCATTTTTAAATTCATGTATGCTGTTTGGATGCACTTGTTAGCGTGAAGTTTAAACCTCACGTCATTATCAATTACTAAACCTAAATTGCGAGCAGATGTGGAAAATGATAAAATATTCCCATCAACTAGAATCTGCATTTCATTTTGTAGTTGATGTCGGTATTTACCAAATAACATTACTACACTCTTAGCTGGATTAATATTAAGTTGATGAATATTTGAAAGTTTAACTAGTCTGTCAAAATCTTCATTAATATGAATCACAACCCACCATAGCTGGAGCGCCATCGGTTGTCAAGCCTACCATTTTCGATATTGGAATTTTCTCGGAAGAAATAATATTTTTTAAATAAGAAAACAACTCCTGTCCTGTAGTGTGTCCTTTCAGTGGAATAAACTTCAAAAGATCTTCTTTAATCGTAAAATCACTAAAAACCATCCTGACGAACACGGCCATCTGGGCAGTGTCAACGACATCTGTTGATTCATCCAGTTGAAGTGAAAAATAAATACAGTTATCTAAGTCAGTTCTTAACTATAAAAAAATATCATTGCTCATTACTTCTACACGTCTCATCACTGTATTAGCAGAAAGTTGCATAGATTTTATAGCTGAAACTATCTCGTCTTTATTTCTAAAGTTGGCAAATAATGAATCAGCAGCTTCTAAAAACGCCTGTTTTATCATTTCCCCGTCTTCATAAGAGTTCTTTTTTGTGCAATTATCTGGGACACACGGTACGATGCTTCAGTTGCAGCCTTATTTTTGTCGACTGTTCTTAAAAATATTTATTGTTTCAGTTTCTCCTTTCTGGCGGCAGAATGTAGTGGGAATGATTTTTCAAAATTAGAATGTACAGTTTTATGATGTCTCTCAATATTTCCTTTTTTAGCAACGGAGACCGAAGTATTACATAACAAACACACATTTTTATTTCTGTAAAAAAGTATTGTTCTTCCCATTCCGAATGAAAGTGGTATGTCTTTACCTTCTTACAACTGCTTGCCATAATATTATTTTTTGTTGTTCTCTACTAACCCAATCGCTGGACGTTGGTTACGCGTTCAGTTTTAAACTAAGCGCAATGTCGCCGCGCCGTGCGTATTTATCCCGTTCAAAGCAATCCTGATCGTTCTCGAACACTAACGCGCTGGTCCGGCTGGTCGGTTCTAGCCGATTCTAGCTTGATGGCGTCAGCGGCAGATCGCTCACCGCAACGTTGCCGCTGTTTATGTTTAATATTATGACAATTAGATTTTTTTATGGAATTTTCGGAAGCTTCTCTGATTTTTGCAGTTTGTATTTTACTGGTAGCTCGCGATCGACAGGTTGGCGACCACAGCCTTAAATAAATAAAAACAATTATTATAATATTAATGTTCCAAAAAGTAAACAATCCCAGTTAACCAAGACACGTTATAATTACGTGAATAAAAGGTTGTAAAAACCACCACGTAACATTGCCTAACGACGTAACTACGTAGTTTTATCCCATTTTAACAACGTTTCTTAAGCTACGTGGAAAAGATGTTGGTATACGTAACGTGTAATAAACGTTTTCGTCATACTGTACTATTATCTTACCATAATATGAGCGAAATTGATATCGAAAAGGTGCATTTAACGGCCGCCGGCTGACATTTAATTCTAACCAAACTTTTAACAAAAACATCAATAAATTTGACGTTTACGGTTCTACTGTTTTTAGTTTATTTCTAAATATTGTTTACAGCTGATAAAAATAGTTAAAAGGTATGTAATTGGTAACTAAACGATTGTATATTTAATGCATGTTATCTAATTACTTTATAAATATATTTATAAAAGTGAAAAAACATATAATTTAGGTAAACAAAACGAACAAAACACACTCAAAAAGACTACTGTCACTTTAATTGTCAGTAGATTCATAATTACATCATCACTAAACTAGCGTATTAGGGAAGAGGCCATTTTGATTGACTAAATGACAAATGATGTCAAATGTAAATTGCTAATCAAGTTTGGCGCGAAATTTGAATTTATATAATAGTTTTTTGAAGATCTATAAGTAGTAGTAATAGCTTTAATCATTTACATATTTTGTGGGATATTTATTGACAAAAATATTTTTGTCACTGTTATAGGTGCAATAAACAATTTTTTAAATATAATTACAGGTACAAAATAAAAATAGTGCTATTTTGCTTTGTATCAAACTAAACTTCAAATTGACGATATAGGTACATATAGGTATATATTATAAACACTTTGGACTAACCCAATAAAATAAAATTTGACAGAAGTTACTAAACGTTGCTTGCACGTTATATTTGCGTTAATTTTAACTGCGTTAATTTTAACTACGTTAAAAGTAACTCAATATCCACGTGTATTACTTAATGAGTAACGTGGCCTAGTACAATTTGATTGAAGATACTAACGTTGCTTACATGTTGCATTTGGGTTAATTTTAAGTACGTTAAAAAATAACTTAATATTCACGTTTATTACACATTGGGCAACGTGTCCTGGTAGACTGGGATATTACTTACATATTTATATATGTATCTGTAAAAGGTCTTTACAAAAACATGCCACCACATATTTCTTAGACCAAAATAAGTCGATTTAAGTAAAATTACCTTAGTACAAAGTTGCTTCGTTTGGGCTCCAGAGGGCCTTGAAGTTACAATTTTTAAATCGTTTTTCCCATATAAATTTAAAACGGCATATGCGATTTTGCTGAAATTTGGTATATTGGTAGAGTTTTATGTGGCAAAAAAAATGGTATTAAAATTTTGTCCGATATTAATACATAGGCGTAGAACTTGATTTTTTAAATAATTGCACCTTTAAAATTTCTACGCCAATGGAAATAAAGGAGTTTGAGTATGAAATTTATATTGCGCAACTCATTTACTTTAAAAAAGGTACTCTTGATAAGACTCGATTACTCTCATGGTTTTGACGAAATTTGCATTTTAGTAATTTAGAGTGTATAGGTTTCACAAAAATATTTATTTACAACATAATCAAAATAGAGATTTTACAAAAATTGTTCAAAATGTTCACCATTTTTACGCATACAAAGATTTATACGTCGAAGAAAATTAAAATGTATCCTTTCCATAACTTCTTCATCACCTCTAAGATTGTTTATTGCATCTTGAATACGTTACCAGAGTTGTTCCTCATTTTCTACAGGTTCCCTGTAAACTGTGGATTTCAGATTTCTCCATAAAAAGTAATCCATCGGTGTTAGGTCTGGGGAACGTGGTGGCCAGTTTACAGGTGCGTCATTACCTCTGCCTATCCATTTGTGTGGATATTGTTCATTCAAGTGGTTTCTAACGTTTAAAGAAAAATGTGGTGGAGCTCCATCTTGCATAAACCACATATCTTTCCGAAATTGGAGAGGTAAATCTTCTAACAATTCTGGCAACGTATTTTGTAGAAAATCCAAATAATTTTTTCCAGTTAATCTTCGTGGAAGTATGACAGGACCAACAATGAAATTACCAATTATTCCAGCCCACACATTAATTTTGAATTCGTGCTGAAAATGGTTTACCTTTATTGCATGCGGATTTTCAACGGCATAAACATGTTCATTATGGGTATTAGTTAAAATCATCGATAAAGAGAACCTTCTTGACAAAGTTTGGATCTCTTTCTCTTTGCATATTAACAAATCGACAAAATCCCAAACGAATTTGAGGATCATAGACTAATAATTCTTGTACTGGCTTCTTATGGTATGGATATAGCAATTGTTCCCTAAGCACTTTATGAACGACATCTTTACTTACTCCTAGTTCCCTTCCAATTCGTCTGGTGCTTAATTCTGGATCTTCTTCAACACGTTCTAAAATGTCTTCTTCAACTTCAGGAATCCTTACAAAATGTTTTCTTCCATTATCAACAGTGTTGGGAGCAAAGGAACCGGTCTCCCGAAGACGTCTCTCAACAGCACCAAAAGTTGGGTGGCTAGGTACACGACGATTTGGAAACCTTTCAGAGTACACCCTGACACTCTCGAGTATTTCCTTCACAAAATCCTAATGTCAGTAACATATCGGTATCTGCATTGGTATATTGTACAGCCATATTAATAAACTACGCAACTACTTTCAATCGTTAACAAGAGATTAGGTGTTAAAACTTGATATTTTTATTTAGATGAAACTATGGAAACCAACAATAAATGTTTTTGTATACGTATTGCAGGCAAATAATCGAGTATTTTTGTTAAAAGTCTCGATTAGAGGTGTTGAAGAAGATATGAAAAAAGTACATTTTTATGTTTTTCATCGTATAAAATTTTGTCCGATAATAATAAATAGGCGTAGAACTTGATTTTTTAAATAATTGCACCTTTAAAAATTCTACGCCGATGGCAGAAAAGGGGTTTGAGTATGAAATTTGGATTGGGTACTCATTTTCTACAAAAAAGTACCCTTGATAACACTCGATTTACTCTCATGGTTTTGACAAAGTTTGTATTTTAATAATTATTGTTTATGTTCTAAAATTACTAAAATGCAAATTTCGTCAAAACCATGAGAGTAATCGAGTCTTATCAAGAGTACCTTTTTTAAAGTAAATGAGTTGCGCAATCTAAATTTCATACTCAAACTCCTTTTCTTTATTTAAAAAATCAAGTTCTACGCCTATGTGTTATTATAGGACAAAACTTTAATACCATTTTTTTTGCCATATAAAACTCTACTAATATACCAAATTTCAGCAAAATCGCATATGCCGTTTTAAATTTATATGGGAAAAACGATTTAAAAATTGTAACTTCAAGGCCCTCTGGAGCCCAAACGAAGCAACTTTGTACTAAGGTAATTTTACTTCAGGGGGGGATATCGCGCATAGTGTCATGGCGACGCTTACGTCATGCGTAGAGTTAGTAGAGTTGGCGCCAAGTAAATATCATATGACACACGCACGTTGCAGTGATTTGTAAGTTATTAATAGTGATTTATAACATTTTAAGCGAATATCTGTATTATATTATATTGTAAACAGTGTTCTTTGTGAGTGGTATTAGTGATAAACATTAAAAAAATGAGGTACGCAATTTACGGATGTAACAATAACAATCAAAGCAAAGGCGTTGAGAAAGACGTTGTTTTTCACATTCCTCGACACTAAGAGGTTAGTCAGAAATGGCTAAAGGGCGGCTCTAGTTGTAGATCCCAGGGAGCCTTGCCTCTTTCTTAATTAACATTTTTACATTCCATGATGCTTTTATTAAAAAAATATACTAAAAGGGAAATGTTATAGGCAATGCTACCCACGCCTCCTCGAAAATTTTGACGAAGAAGCCCTTGCAGTGGCCTGTGGCCGTGCAGATTAATTTAAAACAGAAAATTGTCGTATGCTCCAAGCACTTTTAACCTTTTAATTATAACATGGACCTCAAAGCAAACCTTCACGTTAGTTCATTCGCAACTCAGGACTTCTTAATTGGGAACTTCACCTTTTTAAATGCTGAAAATTTCGCAATATACAGCAAAGGTGAAATTATTTATGTCGCAAAAAAAACATTCGGCATGTTGTACTTGATTAAAGAATTAAAAAACTGTCAGTGACTAGGACCAAAAAAACTGCAGTGACATTTTATTTTAATTTTGTATATATACAGTATGTATAGAGTATATGTATATATACAGTAGCAGTTATTTGTATTTGGTACATTTATTTTTATGCTTTGCATTATATTATATATATGAAAAATAGTTTTTAAAAACCTGTTTTTGTTATCGTACTTATACATAAATCCCATCTTATTCATAAAATAAGTTGTTAAGTATATTCAATTGGGTAATATATTGCAGATAAATGAGTCATCAGTGGCGAATCCTAATCAGGTAAATAGTCCCAAGATGCGAAATTTTAACCCAGGATCCCCAGTTGAGAAATTCCGAATTGCGAAGATTCCTTTCTCTTTATCCTGGTTATAGAAACTATTCTTTAGATGTCGAATGTTTTTCTAAATTAAAACGTGCATTAACATTTATATAACAAAAATAAATCATTAAAAAGAAAAAAACCGATACTTTAAATAAATATTTCTTTCATGTATGTATTTGCGTTTATTTTTCTTTATAGCCCTTTTCTTAAATATCCCATAATAATATCCTTAGATATTTGATGTCATTTTTAAAATATTATCCTTTAATATTGATAAAATTTCTGCAAATATCATTTAGTTTCCTTAAACTTCGACAGTATTTTTAAATTCCCGCCTATACAAACTCTACGCATGACGTCATGCGCGTGGTTGTCCTATTTTTGACACAGTTGATATCCTACCTTTTATTTTTTATACCATGATTTTACTTAAATCGACTTATTTTGGTCTAAGGAATATGTGGTATGTTTTTGTAAAGACCTTTTACAGACACCCTGTATATTATTTCGTTTGATTGTACAATACAACAATAGGAACATAATTAAAGTAGTTACGATTACTTACAAATGGAAATATTTAACATAAAATCACTAAGTAAAGCAAGGTTTTCAAGATATTCATTTTTTGGGTAAATATTATAACATAACCACTAAAACTATTGCGCCAAGATGTAGGCAACACGTAATAAGTGTTCAAAATGGCGGAGTTTTCTATCTCTTTTTAAAAAGTATTCAGAAAGATGCGCAGTGTTACCATTCTCCGTATAGTAATATAAAATCGAAGTATGTGTAATATAACCAAATAATAATACAATGCGAATGTGAATCCATGGAAATATAATAAAGCGAGTAGAATTGATGTTCTACGGATACCCAGACAACACACCAAATCCCAGAGATATCCACAGAATATATTTTGTGGATATCTAATATATCCACAGGATATCAGAAATATTCCGTGGAACTAATATAGATATCCAAATGTCCGTCTATATCCAGAATATAGAAGATATCCTATGGATATTCAGCAAAATATCTAATGAGTATCTCCAGACAATACAAGAAATCCCAGATATATCCATAGAATATATTTTGTGGATATCCAACCAAATGTCCGTCTATATCCCAGGATATAGAAATTCAGATAAATATTTTATAATTATTTTTAGTAGAGGTTCATAAGTAACCAATGGTTATTGAATAACGTCGAAAGAAAATAGAGGTAAAAAATATTCCCAACAATCTGCCTTTGATTTTTTGCCTACTAAGGAGAAAATCATCCTTATTAGGAATCTTCAGCAATAAATGGAACTTCTCGACTTCAGTCTCTAATGAAGTCTGTATGTGAAACAATGTCGATCAAACTCAATTACGGCGGGTTAAGCATGAGTAGATACGAAAGTGGTATCGCCATCTATACTTAGGAAGCAAAATCAAAAATTACATCTAGTAGATATCCACGATGGTTTGCGTCCGCGCTTAGACTTTGATATATTTATATTTATAGTGGATGTCCATGGGATATTGAATACACCTTAAAAAAAATTAATTTTAAATATCTCAACGGTACTATTAGCCACAATGGCGAGTACAATGGCGTAATTTTTTAATAATTTGCTATATAATTACAATTATTTATGGACATTTGCATGTCTATAAATTACATTTCATGGATATAAAATAGATATCCACCATAGACTGGACATTCAGTGGATATTGGGATGTTCAGTAGATATCCAAAGGATTTGGTGTGCTGTCTGGGTATCTATTTATTGACGTCCCTAGGATTTACTAAACTGGACATACTTAAAACGTCCAGAATTGGTCATGGACTTACAGACGATAAATGGACATGTAATGGACGTCATTAGGAAGTCCTGGAGTGCGTTTAGAAACCTCGCACGGCGCGTCTGGACCCTATTCTAATGTATGTGGCCAGACGCGCCGTGCGAGGTTTCTAAACGCACTCCTGTGCTATCTGGAATTATAAAAATTCTTAAAGTATTCTTGTAAGATCCATAAATCGTGTAAAGTCATAGTTATTGTGTTGTCAAACTTCCGTTTGGCGTTAAATTTTGGAAAAGAGTGGAACACTCCATACTAGTTTGTAGCTACAACTGCAAATAAATGGTCATTATCAATGTTTAAAAGTAGAATGCAGTAATCCATTCTCAAAATTACTTTCTAAAAAAAATATCAGGTAACTTGTTTAAAAATAAACGTAGCTCGTAAGTACTTTTATGGGATAGGTACATTTTGGACTGATTGGAGTTATTATTAAAACAGATATCCACACTAGAATACACTTCAGGTTCTGTAAATTGTAAAATAAAATTCCCCAAATAAAGTTTGTGAAGAAATGATGAAAAGTGCTTACTGAATTGTTTAAATACAACATGTTTATAAATATTAAAAACTACTTACATTCTAAATTTTTGCCTCAAATAGGAAATGTGTTATTTTTTGTAAGGTGTGTAAATCAAAAGTAGGTATATTACATTTATGAAATTTAGCAATATTTAACGGTTAAATATGAAATTGTAAACAAAATTAATTTAAATTTATAGAATATAATAAGGTGAGTCAGCACTAATTTTAATTATTTTTATGTAATTAATTTAAATTTGTTTTTAACCACATTTTATGGGACATACAACAAGTGAAGATTCTCTGATTAAAAATAAAGTAGGAAAGACAGGAGTAAGTTGTACCATTTTTAAATATATTTGAAACTCTTTGTTTGGTTCAAGAAATTGTATTTGTTACAATGTGCCCCGTTCATAGAATAAATTGTAACAGTGTCCGGGGTAAGTTGTAGCATTGCGTAATCGGAATAGATCATTTTTGTAATTATTATACCGATTTTTGTAATACGTTTTCTTAAAAATTAGTAGCACATCTTTTTATTGACTCACATGTATCTAAAAATATTTTAAATATTCATTGTAAATTAAATAGTTTTAGAGCCTGCAATGTTTTGTTTTGATCTGAAACCAAAGACAGAAAATAAAAATTGTTGAATTCAGTCTTAAGCTTTGTTTTATTTAATTATTGAGCCTAAAACGTTCCATACTTATCTGTTTATAGCAGGATATCGTCTTCTACTGTAAACCAAAAAGATGTATTGCTACTATTTATACTAGATTCCCGGATATGAGCAGATGCTGTTATTGAAGGTGTGGCCCGAGAATAATGACCAGAGAGAAGCGACAAAGTCGTACCCGCCAAAAAATGGAGTGGGGATTAAACTGGCCAACTGTCATTTCAATTTCAACACGCTTGCCACATATATAACTTGTTAAAATACCCGTATCTAATATAGTTGGCAACCCTGTCTGAATTAGTTACTTTTGTTTTATAAAGATGACTACCTTTATTGTCGTCTGTCAATGACAATGTCTATGTAAGTACTTCCGGTAAATTAACCAACTAATGTGCTATTTTAATATTAGTATTGTTTATTCACAGTTATTCGTTAATAAAAACCTTTCACCAAACTATTTCCACATTATTTTCTCTAATATAACTTTCCAGTTTAACTAGTTTAGTCGTGATTCTTGCTATTTGCCGACTGTTTTTGTTTGAGTTAAAAATATATTTTATTTTTATAAAAAACTAACCATGCACCTTTCCCGTTATTCGACAATTTCACATTACTCATGTTTTAAATTGGATCTCATCCTTTTTACGTGCTAGGAAGCAATATATTTCTTTAAAAGTACAAAACGACAACAAAATCAATAATATTAATTCTGATAAACTAGTTATTAATAGGGGAGTTCCTCAGGGTTCAATTTTGGGACCCATATTCTTCATACTATATGTAAACAATGTTGACTCATTAATAGGTGATAATCATTATGTAAGCTATGCAGGATCTACTAAACAGGGAGATCTCCAACATCGCTCAAAAAAAGTCAAGTTACTTTAATAGTTTTAATTTAATTTTTAATGCTAATAAGATTGAGGTACTAAGATTTCATAACGTTTGAGCCCCTAGAGATTAGTTTGGAAATATCCTTTTTAATAATGGGAATGGTAGCATTCGCTTTCTAGGAATCCAAATAGATCAACACCTTGATTGGAAAGACCATTGTAGAGGACTGGTTGTAGTTGTTTTTATGAATTTATGGTCTATACTTGAAGTTCGTCAATTAGTAATAGTTCATTTTGCACAAGTAGACTCACGTCTAAGATACGGTGTATGCTTTTGGGGAAATTCAACCTACTCTAAAAATGAATAGGTCATTTGAGAAAGACCATAAGTCACAAATTTGACATATTCCAAAAATGGCAGATTCCTATCGGTGCACATTACAACGAGAAATCCCATAAATCGTAGCACTCCTTGTATTAAATTTTCACACCTCAAAATCTGCTTTACTTGAAAAACCCCATAAGTCGCTGACTAATGGTGTTTCTCTAATACACGCGGCACACAAGCTAATACAATCAACTGTCGCAGATTGATCGAAATTATGTTGGAAATACCTGTGCTATCTGTAGGGTTGGAAGGATTAGTGCTTGGGTGAAAACATACCTTTCTAATTGCATACTTTATTTTAAAACACTATTGAAACTATGTTAATTTTATTACATGGTTCATTTACAAACTACATACTTTTTACACTATATACAGACTTTGCTTCGGAAATTTGTTACTTAAGCATTCATGCCATCTTGTACACCACAGAACGATGTGTTTTGTTTGAGAGAAGTTGTTCAGCTAGATTGAGAGTGACGCTCGACGTTGACCAATTAGGAAATTCCTAACGAATATTACGAATTTGATGTATAAATCCTATCCATTTTTTATTCTATTTTCTAGGTTTATTGCTTTTATTATATTATTATTTTATTTACTTGTATTTTGACGAATCCCATACAATTATATTGTCTTATGGGAAAAAAAATCTTATTTACCTAATATTTTTATTCAAGAGAGTCACATAATCAGTTTTTGACAATGAAGACATTTTTTTGTTATTTTTGGAGAAGCTACTCGTAGAAATGTCTCAATACCGGAAACAATTACTCCCACCACCAAGATTTTTGCGCATGCGCAGTAGTACAAACGAACGTATTATAAGTGCAGTTGCAACATGCGTTCACGTATACGAAGGTTAGGTTAGGAGGGCATACGAGAAGTTCTCCTTGTTTCATCGTTTTATTATTTTTTTATCTTTCCTCAGTAAATTGCTTTAGAACTTCTCGTTGCCCTCCTAACCTAACCCTGTTTCATCGTTTTCTTATTTTTCATCTCTTCTCGGTAAATTGCTTTAGAACTTATTATTTGTTTAATGTATTGGGACATTAAAGACTCCTCCAGTCTAGTGAGACATTTTCTACGAGTAGCTTCTCTAAAAATAACAAAAAAATGTCTTCATTGTCAAAAACTGATTATTTGATTCTCTTGAATCTAAATGAAATTAAAGCATTGTCGCCACAGGAAATGACACAAGATTACGAAGAATTGTCTAAAGAATAATATCACTTAATATTAAATGAAAAGGAATTTGTTTCTTGCTTGATTTAATCCATTTTACTAATGGATTTACAATGTTAACCTACAAGAAAAAACTACAGTACACTGGTACACGACTCCATTCAATAAAAACTTTCAAGAAAATAATTTGCTTGGACCATGTTGTTGGTGTCCTTAGATATATCAACTGTGCCGATGGACAAAACCGCTTAGAAGGGATGGAGATGGTCTTAGAGGTACATCTCATTCTCTTTACGATAGAAGATTATTCAAACAAAATTGGTTACATTCCCGAGGAAAACAGCTTAGTACACACAGAAATTTTAGAATTAGCATCTAAAAGTGTTAGACTTGGAAAAATACACATCAGAAAAAAACTTCATGATAAATCCACATGTAGATGTGATAGAGGTGCCGAAGGAATAAGGCGGAGGGAAGAAACTAACGAGAAACGAAGACAATTTTATAAAACAAAACGGGGAATGGAAATCAGGAATAACTACAAAAGAAAAACAAATAAAAAAAAAAAAGAAACCAATTACAAATTTACTAAAAATGGGCCTAAATAAAAAAGAGTTGCGTGCGTTGCGTGCGTTGCGTGCATTGCGTGCGTTGCGTGCGTTGCGTGCGTTGCTTCATTCCACCTTGTAGATAATTGTTTAGATAATTTTTTTAACAATTTTGATGTAGATAAGGTGGGTGTATATGATACTTTTTTGTCTGATCATAAATACTTATTATGTTCGATTAAATTTTGAAAATAACGAATTTAAATACAGATATAGACGAGATTTAGGACAAGTGATCTTAACGCAATAACTTTTATAAATATTTTATCAGTTGAAAATTGGAGTGAAGTATACACATCTACTAATTTTAATGATAAATTTTCTATCTTTTATGAATCATTCCTATACCACTACAAAATTGTATTTACGAAAACAAAGAAAGCGATAAAACCATAAAAATTAAAAAATCACCTCATATTAAAGAGTTACATAATCTATTATGTGAAATGAACAGGTTAAAGAAAAAAATAAATTCTACATATTATACAGAACGTTACAATAATTTAGAAAAAGAGTATCAAAAAAAATAATGATCGTATTTTAAAAAGTAATAACGTAATGAAAGAATCCTGGAATATAATAAACCAGAGTAGAGGAAAAAGAAAAAACAACTTATTGAATCCTATTAAACTTACAAATGATGACAAATTAATACCCTTAGAAAAAGAAAAAATAATATTGTACCTAACTATACTATGAGTATTGATAAATATCATAGAAGTTTTTTTCTTTTTCTAACAACTCCTAGTGAAATCATCACTATAATCAAAAAAACTACTTCTAAACCCACTGAAGGTATTGACGAAATAAATTGTAAAATTCTGTTATCGTTTGCTCATTGTATTGCTGAACACATATCACATTTGAATAATGAATCCTTTGTTTCGGGATTATTCCCAAATATGAAGGAATTTAAAGGAATTCCTGTTTATAAAAATAAGGGATCTGCATCTAATATAGACAATTTGTATATCTAGTCAAATAACTAAAATATTTCAGTTAGCATATTTTATTAGACTCACTAATTACTTTGAAAGTTTTAATATGTTGCCAGATACTCAAAATGGATTTAAAAAAAATAAATCAACATCTACTGCAATTGCAGCTTGCCTAGAGTTTATATATCAAGCACTTAATGACAAAAAACATATTTTGGGACTCTTCTATGACCTTAGCCGTGCATTTGTTATGGTGGATCATAATCTTTTATTATTGAAGATGAATGGGTTAGGAATACGAGGGAAACCTTATGAATGGATACAGTCTTACTTAATATATCGAACTCAAGTAATTGTAACAAATAGTCTAAAATCTGATCCTCTTCCATGTACAATAGGAGTTCCCCAAAGTTCAATTTTGGGCCCACTTCTTTTTATAAGTGATATAAGTAATTTTTGTTTAATCTCTCAACAAATAGTTCAATATGCCGATGATACCAATATTGTAATGGCAGATGATCAAATTGAACAGGTCACTCAAAGTAGCAACAAGGCATCTCGTGAGTTTAACCAGTATTGTAAAGATAACGGTCTGGCATTAAATGTAACAAAAACAAACTTCATGCAATTTCTACCCAAAAACATATTGCCAAATTACGAACCCTACTTGCACGTTGACGGAAAAAACTATTCAAAGCGTTGATGACATAAAATTTTTAGGAATAATATTAGATCCCAAATTAAATTGGGAAGCTCATATAAAAATGGTAACTTTAAAATTAAGTACTTGTTGTTATATCATCAAAAATTTTAGGGAGACACTATCTTTTGATACTTTAAAACTATGCTATTTTGGTTTGGTTCATTCAACTCTACAATATGGGTTAATATTTTGGGGTCTTTCACCATATAGAAGATTCTGAGACACTAACAACATCATGTAAATAACTTTTCAAGAAAACGCAAATTTTAACATTACCTTCCCTTTTTATTTTTCAACTAATTTTATACATAAAAGATAATGAGCATATATTTAAAGAAAAATAAAGACCTGCACTCATATGATTAAAATTTAACATCCATCAACCTTTCTCACGACTACAAATAAGCCAGCATTCACCAAAATATATTGGGATTAAGTGTTACAATAAGTTCAGTAACATATTAGAAGAAAACATCTTAAGGATTTTCTTGTAAATAATGTATTTTATAGGTTTCTTGAACTTTTAAACTAATCTTAACATGAATTGTCTATTATATATATATTTTATTTTTTAATGTATTTTACTTAAGAGCGATATCCATGCGACACCTAACAGCAAATTCAGGTTTAGAACACACTCGACAACTTTCAGTGCATCTGAACGCACTTTGGCAACGTTGCTCTATTCCCAGACTTAGGTACGCTCTCTTCAATTTATTACTTATAAACTATAGATGATTTAAAATATAAAAAAGGCCGATAAATCGCAGGTCCGGTCTAACAAAGAGTATTTTTGTTTTGTTTTCTCGTTTAAAATATTTTTAAAGGTATAACCTGGTGTAACATTTTCGAAACTCTTTTTTCTAACTAAATAATTTATTTACGAAATATATTTTTAAATATACATATGTATATCCTATGATTATTTCGAAAAATGGCATTCTCGTACAAACGCCACTGGTGCAAGTAGAAATATTTGGAACATCCCAAAAAATACACATTTGTCCCTTCAAAGTTTTTTTGGAAATTTAGAGTAAATATCTTTAAAACTATTTGAAATATTTAATAAAGTTTAGTAAATTAAAATTTAAACATTCTGTATCCCGAAAACGAAGCACATTTTGACCTACTTTTATAGGAACTTTTTTTAACAAAATAATTTTGATAACAATTTTCAAAAATCTTTCTTACTTATTTACAAATACCCTGTATAAAAATACGTTTTTTAAATAACAATTCATTTAATACTAGTTTGTGCAACAACCGTGAACAATCCACTGGAGTTGTACAGTATGTTTTTTCTACGACCCAATAACGAAAATCTACAAATGTAAAGTATTATTTTAGGAAAAGACAAAATAACTAATTTTAAAATAATTTATGACTTTACTAATTTGTGAAATAAAATAAACATGAAAAAATATTTAATTTTATTAGTCCCCAGCCCAGATTTGATCTCGGGCCTCTCGCGTGAAAGGCAGATGCCGTATCCTCATTTTCACCTCCACATTTAGAATTTTAGTTCTAATAGTAGTAATTAAATTAGTTTCATATAGGTAGTTTGATTCAAATTTAAAATTTTTTAAAATGTAGTCCAAATAAAAATAAATTAAAATTATTTATGGATTCTACACAAAAATAACTCATTTTAATGTATATTTAATCTCAATACCTAAAAAATATACTATCAATTAGTTTGACAGAATTGTCACTTATTTAAAATTTAAAAAATAATAGTAGTTGGGTGTCCAATATATAAACTGTGATTGGTGGATTTCATTTTTTTTTGTAGTGTTCTCACTACCTAGAATGGATATGAAATATATTCGTTGAGTTGAACGCAATAGTATATTTTTTCGTTTTGTAGTCTGTGCGTGAATAGTAGTTTGTGCAACAAAATTGGATATGATGGCCATATCGCACGAAGACGAATTTTGAAAACGACTCCGTAGACGGAGTGCTTAATCATCGAGTGCGATACGGACAATCCACTCGAGTTGTACAGTATATTTTTTCTACGACACATTAATGAAATTCTACAAATTTAAAAAAGTATTTTATTAAGACAAAATAAATAATTTTAAAATAATGTATGACTTTTACTAATTTATAAAATAAAATAAACATACAAAAAGATTTAATTTAATTAGTTCCCAGCCTTGATTTGAACTCGGGCCTCTCGCTTGGAGACAAACTTCGTGTCCTCACGCCATCGCCACACTTGCCATTTTAGTTCTGTGTGTGATTAAATTTAGGTTTCCCTTGGCTACGGATACTAAGTCCATTCGTCAGCATTTTAGTTCTAATACTTGTAATTAAATTAGTTTCATATGGTTTGATTAAAATTTAAGATTTGTTTTTAAATTTGGACGAAATAAAAATAGAAATGCTATTACTTATCGATTATACATAAGAAATATTCATTTTTACGTATATTTAATTTCAATAATTCAAAAATATACTGACACTTAGTTTGACAGAATTGTTACTTACATAAAATTTAAAAAATAATAGTAGCCGGGTGACCAAAATATAAACTGATTGGTGGATTTAACGGTTTTACAGTGTTCTTACTAAGTAGAATGGATATGAAATATATTCGTTCAGTTGAACGCAATGGAATACATTTTTGTTTTGTAGTATGTGCGAAGATTAGCTAATATCCTTGTGGGTATAGAAAAAATCATATCCATGTGGGTGTAGAAAATAGTAGTTTGTGTAACAAAAGTGAATATAAATTAAATGGATTTCATATAGTTTTATTAAAATTTATAATTATTTATTTCTAAATATAAATCAAATAAAAATAGAAATGCTATTATTTATAGATTCTACACAAGTATAACTCATTTTACTCAATAGCATATTTTTTCGTTTTGTAGTCTGTACGTAGGTAAACTAATATCCATTTAGTTGTAGAAAAAATTATTTTCTAGTACTAAAAATAAATAAAAATAACATTGAGTAAGATGATTTATTATTAGTAAAAGAAGAAATAAAAATAATCATTTTTATTGACTATTGGTCGGATTTCTACTCGGTTTTCTACTCGGATTTCTATTCGGTTTTCTACTCGGATTTCTACTGGGATTTCTAATATCTAAACCTCTAGTGAAACGTGGATCTAAGATCTCGGGTAGTATACAATCTAAATAAAATTGCTTTAGTTTGCTTTCCATATACACCAAAATCTACCATCTTTTTTTATTTTTTCTACTAACATACCTAAAGGTATCAAAATAATAAAGAAACAAATATTTCGTTTAGTTACGTAAAGTTTGCCCCCGAACCTGGTAATATTAACAATTATGATTTCGGTTTAATTGAATTTTGCCATTATCATTAATAATTGTAAATTTTATTATGTTGCAAACCATTGCTTTTTCCGTAGTCATTTTTGAAACAGGATATTTAATTTCGATAATACTGTCGGTTCCTAATAAACCGTCGGGACCTAAAAAACCAAATTAGGAATCCGCAAATAAACCACATTTATTGGACATCCGCTTTAAATTTGTGAATATTGCTTAAAAAAAAGGTTCTTTTTCTATTCCATACTTAGTATAAATTTCCCATATATTTTGACTTTTATGCTTAGAAGGGCAGGAACTGAACTGGACTAGAATAAGAGGTGATAGTGTGTGTCTTTTTCTAAATATACTTGCACGATATTTTATAGATTTCCGTCGAAATGGAAATATCATTTTCGGCATTTCCGAAAGTTTTCCCATTTTTACGACAAACTATTTTAACTCAGCTTACACACAAAAGTTCATATAAACACATTAACTAAATACGAAAAGAAAACACCTACACTTGAACTAAAAAGAATAAAGTTTTTTAATAATTTCATCCCAAGCGACTTAAATGACTACCTAAATGCTTTTATCCTAATTTTCCGGTACTGCATGCACCGCCAACGTCCGCTGCCTTGTTGCCAAATCAATTAATATGGATTTGAATCTTGACAGATTTTCTCAGATTTCGTAATTCAAGGTTTTCAAAAAATATACGCTTTGGACAAAAAAGTGTATTGGAAAGAATTAGCTGATTTTTATACAACAATTCCCGGTAAAGACTCCATTTTGCAATAATTTTCATAATTTGTATAGAAATAATTAAAAAATAAGTTTTTCTGAATTCGGGCTCTACAGCGGGGTTCTCTATCATTTGCTTAGTAGGTATACCAAAGTTTATAAAAAAATATTTAATACTGAGAAAGAGAACCTTGAAGTCCTTTTAAGCCAGTTTCTAACCATGGATATCGCTCTTAACACTTTTTTTTTTGACTGATATATAATTCTCAAAGATGAATAAATTCTATTTCTATTTCTATTTCTGAACGCCCAAAACAAAATTCAAGTAAGTCAATAACCTTTTGTACATTTGTTGGCATAATCAAAAGAGATTAAGTAACTTTTTTGCATTCCTTTTGAGACATTTTTGAAGTCGACATTGATTTCCTTCATTAGAAAAGCCACAAATAGTATTTAAATTATGAAATTGATAGATAAAGTTAGGCCAGTCCTAACGGATTTTCATCAAAATAAAGAAGATCTTTCGGAACTGACTGTCTGGACAAAATTTTTGTTATTTGAAGAATTGTCACCTGATCATGATTGCTTTGAGTAATGTCGGGGTAATGTCTTGTTTGTACATGCAACGTCATTGTCTGACCTGTCCCATGGAGTAATGCCATTGATCCATTCTTGCACGTTAGGTCTTGTTTCATGTACCGCCTCCAGTGCGATAACTTTCGCTGTTCTTCTCGTCTATCTTTATCAGATTTGGTGCCAGCTCCAAGTCCATAAGTTCTTGTTCTAGTTTCTTCTTCTTTATTTGGCATTGAATTTCTGCAACTCTTCTTCTTGACGTCTTGTTATTTTTAGTATGGCTTATTTCCTGCGGTGCTACTACAACTGATGGAACTAAACCTTCTGAGCGGACATCTTATACAGCCTTTTTTGTTTCAAGGAGTCTATTACTGAATCTAATTGGCTCTGTCCTTGGTTTCACCATATTGTGTATTCTATCCGGCTCGAAAACCAATTATTATTTCATTATTTCAATAGTAATTTCTGGTTGAGAATGATACACAGATTGTCTGTCTGAAAAATGTCTATTTTTTTAATAGTTGCATATACATAATTAAAACCATAGTAATATACAATAAAGAACTTAATCTGTAGTAATATTCTTACTTGGCAACGTTATGTGCTAACTGGAAGGTTACAGTTGTTTTTTACAATAATAATAAAGGAAAAATAACGGAAAATATATTAAAGATTCTTTGGATTGGAAGAAAAAATATTCAAATCTACTTCTATAAAGATAGGTCAGTCTGGTATGTATAATATAATAATTAGCAGTCAATGTATTCCACAGTTCTATCATAGTGATTCGTTCTTCCGCTTAAACATACAGTGAGCACCCTCCGTGGCAGCTTGAACACGACACGCATCACGGCCTCCCTCTGAACCACACGGCATGGTCGACAGAAAGAGAAGCCGTGGAAACGTGAAAACATCACACTCCGGTGGAATCAACGCGACCGTGGTACGGTAAAACTTTCTCTCATTTTGCATTTCGCGTTGAAGCTCCGATCGGCTAATAGCACCGCGACGCCAAACTGTAGTGCAAAAAGTTCGGTTAAAATCTAAAACGATAAAGTACTAATCATTCGTGTTCAACAGTTTGTAGTACTTTTCGTAGCTATGTGCTTTATTATTTAAAATTGTTTATTTGAAGTTGGGAAGAACTTTAAAGAAAGTTCAGTCGTCAGGACAAGTGTTTAAATCTGTACGCATCCAGTGAACAAAGTGTAGAAGAATTTTATTTTTAGTGCATTCAGTTTATTGGTAAGTACTGTACTACAGATATTTATTCTAAGTTATAAAAGAATAATTAAAATAACAAAATATAGGTACTATAAAAAAATAATTGATAGTAACAAGAATTCTTCAAAAAAACTGGAAAATAATAAAAAAAAAATCTTTTACTTACGATCAAAATAAAATAAAAGAAATTAAAAATTCTAATAATGAATTGGCTACAAATGATGAAGAAATTGCAGAT
Source organism: Psylliodes chrysocephalus (assembly GCA_927349885.1). Lineage (NCBI taxonomy): Eukaryota > Metazoa > Arthropoda > Insecta > Coleoptera > Chrysomelidae > Psylliodes > Psylliodes chrysocephalus. The sequence continues at coordinate 10,433,701 of OV651832.1, forward strand.
GAACTTAATAATTTTTACTTTCCTATCTGTATACAGATATAAGGAAAGTATAGGAATCATGATTTTTTTCGACCTCGAGTTTTCGACGGATTTATACGTTTTGAGGTCCCCTGAATCCGTTTTGACTATTTTCGCGATGATGTCTGTGTGTGTGTGTGTGTGTTTTTGTGTCTGTGTGTGTGTCTGTAGGTCGCATAACTCATGAACCGATACACAGAAAAACACCAAATTTTAAACTTAAGCTTTATTCCAGCGTCTAATGAACTGATTAGATTTTGGGCAGAGTCGGAACATCTGGGGGGTACTTTATAGGTGGTCATTTTTATATTTTATAGAATATATCTGTTATTTACGTTTGGAGAAGAAAATTCTTTGAATAAAAGTTACTTCTAATATAATTATCTATAATTTTTGTTCTATACAAAATTTTCCTAAAATGGTCCGTATTCGAGAAATTTGACAAAATGTAAAAAAAATATTTTTTTATAAAAATTGTTCAAATAAAAGTTGTTTGTATTATAATTTTCTATAATTTTTATTCTATACATAATTTCTCTAAAATGGACCGTATTCGAGATATTTGAGAAAATATGTAAATTTCGAATTTTGAAGAAAACTCAAAAACGGATAAAGAAAAAAACATTAAATTTTAAACTTAAGGTTTATTTCGGCCTGACGTGAAATGATTAGATTTTGGACAAAGTCGGAACATCTAGGGGGGTACTTTATGGGAGGCCGTTTTTATATTTTATGGAATATATCTGTCATTTATGTTTGGAGAAGAAAATTGTTCAAATAAAAGTTACTTTTAATATTATTATCTATAATTTTTATTTTATGTCAAAATTTCCTTAAATGGTCCGTATCCGAGAAATTTGACAAAATGTGCAAAATTCTGATTTTTATGAAAATTGTTGAACTAAAAGTTGTTTGCGATATCGATCTCTATAATTTTTGTTTATACATGATTTTTCTAAAATGGACCGTAATGGAAAAGTGCTAAATTTAAATTTTTCAGTATTTTCGTTTTCAATGAATATCTATAGAAAAATGTTTTGAGGTAGATGTATGTGGACAATGTATATATTTAGTTTGTCCTCTAAACATTTATAGCGGTGCTGCAATAGGTTGTACAAAATAACCAGAAAAAGCCTATAATAACTAGATAGGAAAGTCATGTGTTGGACACATCAGATTTTTTTTATTAATGTTGGTGAGAGATACACTAATGAAATCGAGTCTCCCTCTAATGTACCCGAGTCTGCAAAAAAATGTCAAAGATAATTTTTCCTAGCACCTGTCATAGCTAATCGCCCCGGAGATTGAACGGTCCATTGTCGACGTTTTAATAGACAGCTTCAAATATGGCTGCCCCCTAACTATGACAGAATTGCGAGTAGTGTTAAAGAGTCATTTAGACAAAGAAGGTGTCCCCCAAAAGAAGTTCAAAGACAATTTACCAGGTGTAGACTGGTGCAAGAATTTTATTCTTAGACACAAACATGAATTATCCAACAGACAGTGCCAAAATATTAAAAAAGCAAGAGCTGAGAAAACAGATGAGGAAGGGAACAATTACTTTGATAATTTAGAAAGAAATGTGGCAGGAATTCCACCTGGTTCTATTATTAACTACGTCCAGACCAATCTGACAGACATTCCTCAATATCCGTCATGTTTACTGCCGCTGCACATGAAACTTGTTGTGTATAAGGTTGTGTATAAGGCGGATAGATTATTTGATTCCTGGTGTATCGGAAAACCCCCTGAAATTCGTTATAATAGAACCAAATCTGGGTGGTTTGATCAGTACGCATTTGAAGACCGGTTTACACAAATGGTTATACCGTGGGCCAAAAAAAATTGATGGGCCGAAACTTCTAATCGGAGATAATCTATCGAGTCATTTAAACATAACAATAATTAGAGAGTGTCAAAGAAACAATATTAGATTTTTCTACCTACAAATTCAACACATTTGACACAGTCTTTGGATGTGAGCTTCTTTAAACCCTTGAAGGTAGTTTGGCGCCGTATAATAACAACCTTCAAGACCAAAAATCCACGAGATGGTGCAGTAAACAAAATCACTTTACCTCATTTATTGAAAAAGCTCATTGATTCAAAATGGATTTAAAGCAACGGGAATACTCGTATACCCATGTAACAGAAAGGAGGTTCAATAAAATGCATAATAAAAGATTTGATAGAACCAACACTGATATTAGCGAGACCTTGTTGGATTTCCTTAAAGAAAGTAGAGCTCCTTCAAAAGCAAGCATCCCAAAGAGAAAGTAGATGATAAGAATTGAACCTGGCAAATCTGTTGCAAGTGAGGATTTTACGACCAATATTCCCAAAGACAAGAAACGTGTGATAAAGTAAATAAAGAAACTGAAGAATATGACTGGACCATTAAAAGTGAATCTGATGACAATTTAGGAATTAGATGAAGATACACTGGTCTTCAATTACCAATATCAAGTTTACTGCCACTTTTTTACAGAGGTTTTATCACAGAACACTTCAGTTCTTTTGAAACTTTTATTTATTTAGAAAGTTAAAGGACGAACAATTTCTAAAGCAATTTGCTCTATAGTTTCTGCCCTTATTTGATCAATATTTGGCGATTTTTTTGTGTTTAAGATTCTTTATAACTTCTAATACTTCTGATTAGTGTAAGACATATACATAGTGTTTTCCTTATAATTTTATGAATCTGGTATTCTATTGGCCAATACTTTATTTACCTAAAGTGGTTAGCAATGTCATCCATATCAGTCACTTTTGTTCCATCATTTAATTTTATTTCATTAATTTTTGTTTTATGTCTCTGTTTTTCACAAATATCATTGGTACAGTTCATCAAATTTCTAGAGGCTTTCGACGGCTAGACAGAGAAAGCACTACTGACAGGCATCCCGACGGATTTACGCAATGAAAGTACACTCTGCGAATCAAGTATTTCACTATTTCATTCAGACGTAAATGTCAGATGTAAATTTCGCTAAAACATTTCTTTTATTTTCGTTTGTGTTTTTTGCTCATTACAGTTTAATAGAACCTAAGTATGGAGTTTAATAGCAAATTAAGAGGCCGCGTGATTAACAGTCAATCTCGCGAAAAAATAGCCAATGTTATAGAGTTTATGAGAAGAGAAGGAAACTTTAATTCACCTTCAATACCATTTAAAAATGTAAATGATCGTGTTGCTGCAGCCACAGGAGTATCTAAAAACACTGTCGTCCGCATTTCTGGAGAGAAAAAAAGAATCGATAACCGTGAGATATCGGAATTTTCATCACCAAGAAAAACCATTAAAAAACCAAAAACAGTTAATGATATAGATGAAGCTGCACAAGAATCAAATTTAATTTTTTTATTATTAGATAGCTATTTTTGTTTCTGAGTTGTGTTCATTTACAGGCTCAATTTTTTTCCGTTTCTCCTTTTTGATTTTATATGGGGTTTCAAGTTGTTTTTGACTTATTTCGACGTAAATCACAACAACACACTTTTTTAATAAAGCAAACAAGTGTTAAGAGGTATATGTACGTGTAAACTACAATTACAAAAAATTGATATGAAACCCATGAAACCACCAACAAAAATGTAAAGCTAGCTTCCGTACTAGAACATGGTGTCATTCGTCGAGATAATTTATCGTTTTGTTTAATAGATCAAGAAATGTAAATATTCCCCTGTTATTTTTTATAAAATTATAAGAGAAATAAATTTTTTTCTAAATAGTATAGTTTATTTTGTAGAAAAACAAAATTTCGAAAATTTTAGTAATGTTTCAGAAACAACCGTTATTAATAATAGGTACCATTTTCCTTAATAAGGTAGAAATAAAATATAAACTATTTCCACGATTTACAAAGGCCTACAAAAAAATTATAGGTATTTTCCGCTATCCTATAAAATTTATATTTTCTGACTCAATTTCAAAAGGTTGAAGGAATTCCAAAACACCTTTTATGGCATAATAATTATTTTCAATTCTACATACTATCTTTAGCTGCTTTTAAAAACGTTCTAAGAAAGTCCAATCAGACCAATTTAATCCCTAAACTATTCCACACTTTTAAAATTTAATTACCTAAAAATATTAAAAACTATTTAAAATAACTTGTTTAGCAGACTGTACAATAGCTATCTTAGTCACACGTAGCGCGTTCTCTGTGTGGGCGTCGAACACCTCTAGAAATTTGATGAACTGTAGTCCCATAAAGCCTTAGACGTATTTTTATTGTTATTTGTTTGGAAAAATTTGTTCGTTTTGCTTTCTTTATTAAGTTATTTAATTTATTGTTTTATTGTTTACACATATCTTTAATTTCAACATTTTCTAAATACCGCAATGTTTCTTTGTAAAGTTTTTCTTTTTCTTTTATAGATTTTAATAAGCCATTTGTTATCCACTTTTTCTTATATATTATTTGATTTTTTATGAAAACTGTTTTTGTATTTTTATTTATATAATATTTTAGTTTAGATATGAGCCCTATCCACATATCATCTACCTTTAGTTCGTTATATATCTCTTCCCAATTTACTTTATCTAAATCTAACTTAAGTTTTTTGCTTTCCTATCTTTATACATGAAAGTATAGGAATCATGATTTTTTTCGACCTTGAGTTTTCGACGGATGGCAGTATTAAGGTTAACTTTTTACGTAAAAAGGGTTTGTATTTTGTATATCCTAATGTAGAGGACATAGAGCCGGTATTATTAAATGCAGTGGTTGCAATTATTCACATTAGTGGAGTTACCAAAATTTATTAGTTTAGTATCATTACCTTGCCAAAGACACGTGCCAATATTTAGTTTTGTATGTTTTTAAGATGTAATTCCTAGCTTAAGTTCCAGTTTTTGATAATAAGGTTCCCACATTATACACCGTGTCCCACGTAAGGCGGGCATTACAACTTTATGGAGAATAAATTAATTTGTATTTTCACCATTTTCTGAGTATACATAATCGAATATGCTATTTTGAATTAAAATAAAATGAACTCTGTGCAACTTCCGGTTATACCGGAAGTGACCACTAACTTCGTTATTTTAAAGGGAATACCCCATATATTTTTTTAATTTAAGATTCAGCATGAAATTCTGTAAACAAAGATACCCCATTTGCTTATTCTAGTTAAAGCGGATTTGGCGTTATTCAATTTTTTTCTACATTTTTAGTCGCCGATAGACATTTTCTTAAAGTCGTCTATCTCAGGTACTATATCTATCAGATACTTAAAATTTTAACCAGAGGTAGTAGATGGGATGTACTTCTTGAGAATATTTAGTTATTCATTATTTGTTGTACGGGGTGTTTGCAAATTATTTTTAAAAATGAAATTTTTTAAACATAAAAAACTTTTTTATTTTAAATTGAACACCCTATATATTTTTTAAATTTTAGATTCAGCATGAAATTCTGTAAACAATGATACCCCATTCGCCTATTCTAATTATAGTGTATTTGGCGTTATTCAGAAATTATTTTAAAAAATAAATATTTTAAACATGAAAATTTTTTTTATTTTAAATGGAAAATCCTGTATATTTTTATTTCATTTTGTTCAGAAAATTATTCTTCATTGATCTTCATTTGCACTATTAATTCCCTATAATTATCTCTCGCCAATTTTAAGAAAATTTAAATTTAAATTTTACGCATGCACCTACATAATATAGTATAGTTTTACATTTTAATTTTTTATCTTAGTATGCCGTGGAAATATGCTAAACAACAATCTGTCAACAAACTGAATTGTCATATTTCTATGTATTTAAGTTGTGTATTTTTTGCGTTCAAAATATGGAAAATACGGAAAATATTGAAGAATGTACCAACCAAGATATTCTTAATTTATTTTACATTTATGGAGAATGTAATCGAATCAAAAGTAAAACCTGCCGCATGTTTAATGAACGATACCCTCATTTACCACCAATGAACAGACAGAAATTTGGTAGAATCGAAGCTAACTTTTTGAATAATTTTAAACAGAACCCGGGAAGAAACCGTCAACATTATGTCCGAGATGAAGAAGTTAATCTAATTAACGTATTAGGGTAGTTTACTGCGTATCCTCACGCCTCCATTAGAATGGCTCAAGATAATTTAAATATTAGTCGAGGGTCAATACAACGAATTTTAGCACTAAATAAATGGCATCCCTATGCACAAAGAAAAGTTCATGAGTTGCGGGATGGTGATCAAATAAGACGAACTGAATTATGCGAATGGTTATTGGTACGAATTCAAGAAGATCCCGAGATTTTAAACAAAATTTTGTGGTCAGACGAGTCGAAATTTACACGTAAAGGGATCATCAATCGCAAGCAATGTCATTTCTGGGCAAACGAAAATCCACATTTTTATCGTGAAGCACAATTTCAGTACGAATTTAGTTTTAATGTGTTTGCAGTGATCGGTTTTGGAAGAGCTTTTTATTACATTTATAATGAAAGACTGACCTCAGAAAGATACATTAGAATTCTTAAAGAAGTAGTTGCCGACATTTTAAACCAGCTACCAAATAATAATTTTTGGTACCAGTTGGATGGTGCTCCAGCACATTCAACATACTATGTAAATCAAGAAATTACAGCACTCTTTGAAGACCGATGGATAGGTCCAAATGGTCCTTGGCTTTGGCCTGCAAGATCGCCAGATCTAACTCCTGTTGATTTTTTTTTATGGGGTCATATTAAAAATTTAGTGTACTCTACCCAAATTAATACTAAAGAAGAATTAGAGCAAAGAGTTCGGAATGCCTTTAACGAGTTAGATGGTGAAATGATTCGTAAAGCAACAACTAATCATGTTGAAAAAAGATTGTTAAAATGTTTAGAAGCTAACGGGGGGCATTTTGAACATTTGATAAAATGATTTTTTTAAACCATGTGCTTTTAATAAAAATTGTTTTTAGTTAGTATGTACCTTATCATTAAAAAAATTTAAACTTTTTAAACGACATATTTTGTTGCAGAAAACTGTAAATGTTTTTAAAAGTACATCCCATCTACTACTTCAGGCTAAAATTTCAAGTATCCAACAGAAATAGTACCTGAGACAGTCGACTTTAAGAAAATGCCTACCGGCGCGACGACTAAAAATTAAAAAAAAATGAATAACGCCAAATCCGCTATAATTAGAATAGGCAAATATGGTATCATTGTTTACAGAATTTCATGCTGAATCCTAAATTTAAAAAATATATAGGGTGTTCCCTTTAAAATAAAAAAGTTTTTTATGTTTAAAAAATTTCATTTTTAAAAATAATTTGCAAACACCCCGTACAACAAATAATGAATAACTAAATATTCTCAAGAAGTACATCCCATCTACTACCTCTGATTAAAATTTTAAGTATCTGATAGATATAGTACCTGAGATAGACGACTTTAAGAAAATGTCTACCGGCGACTAAAAATGTAGAAAAAAATTGAATAACGCCAAATCCGCTATAACTAGAATAGGCAAATGGGGTATCGTTGTTTACAGAATTTCATGCTGAATCTAAAATTAAAAAAAAATATGGGGTATTCCCTTTAAAATAACGAAGTTAGTGGTCACTTCCGGTATAACCGGAAGTTGCACAGAGTTCATTTTATTTTAATTCAAAAGAGCATATTCGATTATGTATACTCAGAAAATGGCGAAAATACAAATTAATTTATTCTCCATAAAGTTGTAATGCCCGCCTTACGTGGGACACGGTGTATTATTCTTTTGTTATTCAGAATAAAAATATAATTTCATTAAAAACCTCATAGTTTTCCGACTTATTTTTGCAGAAAAATAAGGTAAAATTGTTCGATTCTACCTAAAACGGCCATAAAACAGATGTATGTGTGTCAATGTTGCTTAACGATTTCTTAACATTGACTTGGGCTTTAATTTATATGGGATGTCAATGTTATACTATCCGTAGGGTAACATTGACACTGGACAAAATTAAAAAAAACAAATTTTTCAGATAAAGTACAAATTAGAACATTACGCACACCATTGCTTAGTATTACTACATAGTATGCCTGTCACGGGAAATTATTAGAGATTAAAAAAAAATTGAGATCTACTAAAAAATAAATTATGAAGTTATGTCAATGTTTGCCCCATTTACCTTATACCAAACAATCTTTAAACTTTTTTTGAATAAACTATTACTATTATTATTATATCAAAAGAAAAATATCAGTGATAGCAAATAAGTTTTAACACTAACGTTGCCTAACCAGGAGAACGTCATTCTTGGAGCAGTTTCGTTGTTATTAGAACTATTAAAATATTTTTGTCGGTTAACTGATGATGAATTATTTGATTCTTATTAACACAATATTATCTTTTAAAGAGAAAATAATTAATTAAGCTATCGGAAGAAATTATTCTACCATAACACGTTATTTAAATGCGATCTACTTCTTTCACAAACCATATTATTTACTGGAAACATCGATTATGCACCTGGCAGATGCAAATTACAATTTTTCATAGATATATAAATCGTCACGATCTCACTTTCCCATCACAAATCGATCAATATCTAAATCATATTTACCTATCTGTGTCAGCACTTGATAATTTGTAATTAATAAGTGTAATTTTTCGTTATTGAGTTGTTGATAAACCGCTAGTCATATATTTATGGTTAGATTAATCTGATTTTCTAGAGAAAATACTAATTTCCAAGATGTTAGTTTTATTTTTTTATGTAGGAGAAATGTTGTTTTTTAAACGTTTATTCACTGCGTCTAAACGAGAGTTGCATATAATTTATTACCGACAATTTATTGTAACACACGCTCACTGAGTTTAAAAAGTTTTCAAATCGAGTTAAAATTCATCATTATACTCTTTAAGGCAGGTATAGAAAAATATAAATATATAAACATAAGGGATGTATCATCCCTAATAAAAATATCTAAACTGCTTTTTCAATGGTTTATTTCACGATCAAGTATTCTCAATTACAATGTTGCTGTGGTATTGCCATTGTCTATTAGCGTACTACCCACTGCGCTGGTCTGCCTTCTCCCGCTCGTCCGGCTTCTCCCGCTCGTCCATCCTGACACGCATGTGTATGGACTTCAAGAATGTATGGTGGGGAGTATAGAGAAATACCGCTAACAAATATGCAAAGGTGATTTTAGACGTCTGTATCTTTCAAAATTAAAGTACAAATATTTCTCTTTCTTTATTCCCTCCTAGGGCATTAAATGGGACTTTAAAGGGGGTCCCTTAATAGTTTTTTTATTTCTCGAAAAGTATTTGATCTATTTCCATTAAATGTATGTATGCGTCTTAGGATGTAGTGCTAAATTGTCCCAACATCTTCAGTTTTTATTTCTTTTTTAAACATAGCCTTACGTACACTCATACTTAACTGGTTTCTTTAACTTAAGGTGATAGTTTAATTGCTTTTAAGTTTAGTTCCAAATTAATTTCAAAAACCTTATTTTTAGTTTTTTTCTACTCCATCTAATCAATAAATAATAGTATAATTCGAGAATTGTTGTTGAGGACTTACTTTCTCGTGAGGCACTGTACAGGGTTATTCATTATAAATTACCCACCCCTTAGCATCGTTATTATTGCCTATAGAAAAAAAAGTTTTAAATAAAAGTTGTGTGGTTATGACTAAATTTCGTTAAAATGCTATTAAAAATGCAGTAGCGTACAGATTTTAGGGGATACGCAGTAATACTTTTTTTTTATTAATGGGATACCCTGTATATTATTTATTTTTTGAAATGGTCCTTTCTTTCTGATTTTAAAAATATGTATATTACCCCCCACTGTATGCCGTTTTTTAGGTAATAAACGTCAAGTATCTTAGTTAAACTTACCCACCCCTTATTATCCTTATTATTGCCTATAGATAAAAAGTTTTGAATAAAAGTTGTGTGGTTATGACTAAATTTTGTTAAAATGCTATAAAAGATACAGTACCCTGCAGATTTCAAAGAATACGAAATATTTTTTTTTAAATGGTATACCCTATATATTATTTAATTTTTGGAATGCTCCTTTCTTTCTGATTTTAAAAACATTTATGTTACCCCTACCGTATGCCGTTTTTGAGGTATTAAACGTCAAATATCTTAGTTAAACCAATATATGAAAAAACATTATTAAAATAAGCTATGAAAATGACAACTATGATTGACAAGTGACAATTCTTTAATTTAATAAAATTGTTTAGAGTAAGGAAAAATATACAAAATAAAGAACAAAGATTTATTTAGGAAATATAAATAACTTATAAAAGATGTTCGATGTGTCCACCATTATTATTAATGCATAATTGATAACGTCTTCTTATATTTATAATTGCCCTGGCAATGGCTTCATTATTCATATTCTGATTGTTTATTTCAAGTAGAATCCTATCTTTAATGGCTTCAATACTATTATTATCATTATTGCTATTGACAATGTCTTTTATATATCTCCAAACAAATGAATCCATAGGGGTCAAATCCAGACTGTTAGGTGGCCATTTGATAGTTCCATTATTCCCTATCCATACTGGGAATACATTATAAAAATTATCTCTAACGGGTGCGACACTATGCGGAGTTGCTCCATCTTGCATCCAAATCATATGATCTAGTTCGTCTTCCGGAAAATTCTGTAAAAGAATATCTTCTGCTTCTGGAATAAGTATTTCCAGATAGGTAACTCCAGTTAAATTATAATCGTAATATATAGGCCCAACTATTTTGTTTCTAAAAATTACACACCAAACGCTAACAGTTTTTTTTTCCTGATTTTTTTATTTGTTTTACCAATCTTTTTATGTTGTGCTTGTTTTCCCACGACCTTCGATTTTTCCTATTAAAAACTCCTGCCGTAGAAAAGGATGATTCATCAGTCCATAATATTTTATTAAAATAATCGGGATCTTCATCCAACTTTTGAATCATCTGGCGACAAAAGTCAAAACTTTTTCCTTTATGATCCTCTGTTAAAATTTGTACGGATAAAATTCTATATGGTCTGTACGTTGAATTTTGAAATAAGTTTTGCCTAATTGATCGACGGCATTATTTATACATTTAGAATTTTCTAAAAAAAAAAAACGTTTCAAAAAAGTCTATACACGAATAAATATGGATGGGTTTACCTTCGAAATGAAGCAGTATATCTAACTGTTCTTCCTGCTTGAACTACACGGATTTTTCTACTAAAACTAGAAGTATTATTCACCTTCTGGTAAATATTTTTGAACGTATTTTCTGATGGTATTGGACGATTTGAATACAACATTCTATAATCTATTCGTGCGGCTCGTTTATTTTTGTTATTTTTTATATAACAAGTAAATATTTGGACTTTTTCTTCCTCACCGTAAACCATTTTATTTAATTAAATAATTCTCACTTGTCAATCATAATAGTTGTCATTTTCATAGCTTACTTTAATAATGTTAGCTTTTCCATATATACAGTTTAACTAAGATATTTGACGTTTAATACTTCAAAAACAGCATACGGTAGGGGTAACATATATATATTTTTAAAATCAGAAAAAAAGGATCATTCCAAAAATTAAATAATATACAGGGTATATCATTAAAAATGTTTTCTTTCGTATTCCTTGAAATCTGCACGGTACTGTATCTTTTATAGCATTTTAACAATATTTAGCTATAACCACACAACTTTCATTCAAAACTTTTTTATCTATAGGCAATAATAACGATGATAAGGGTTGGGTAAGTTTAACTAAGATACTTGACGTTTATTACCTAAAAAACGGCATACAGTGGGGGTAATATATATATTTTTAAAATCAGAAAGAAAGGATTATTCTAAAAAATAAATAATATACAGGGTATTCCATTAATAAAAAAAAATTATTCCTGCGTATCCCCTAAAATCTGCACGCTACTGCATTTTTAATAGCATTTGAACGAAATTTAATCATAACCACACAACTTTTATTTAAAACTTTTTTTTCCATAGGCAATAATAACGATGCTAAGGGGTGGGTAATTTATAATGAATAACCCTGTACAAATACTCACATTTAAAAAAAAAAATTCTCAAAAATTTGCAAGGTAAGGTATAGTTAAAAGTTCAGTATTAGATAAATAAGGACTTCAACTATTAGAAAAAAATTAATTTTAGTCATAATCTAATAAATTTTTTTTTAACATTTGAGGCGAGAGGTGTGGCGAAAGGACCTCCTTAAACAAAAACCTAATAATAGCTCAACAACAAACTAAGACGATCACAATCATTTCGCACCTCTTCAAAAACATCTATTTTTCGACACAGGAATTAACAAATTTACCAAAACAGCAGCTACCCTTTTAACCACGGGCTTCATAGACTAGCAGCGTTGACATATTCACTGGTATCATTGTTTTAATAGAATTAGTATCGAAATGAAAACTAGAAAATAGTTAAGATATTTGTTATAGAATGACGCTAAAGAGCCAAAAAATTAAATTTATTAAAAATCAAATAGAGAATTGTAGGATTAGCAATTCTAAGCAAAATTCATATATATTTAGAGGGGGGATCCGATGGGCTGAGGCCGAAAATGCGTCAAAACATACGAGAACACGGCCCTTTTTTTCCATTGATAAAAATAGTTTTAGTAGTAAGAGATGTACTAAAGTTAAGTAAAAAAATAGTCTGATTAATCTGTATGGATAATATATTTGGCAAGTGCATAAAATACACTTTCAAACGAGTTATGTACACAATTATTTCTACGACCACAATTATTTAAAGAATGTTCCAGGTGTTTTGTATATTAAAGTGTACGCATAGGACACATAAATAAAATCTTATATCACAATGTTTCACCTAACCAGTTGGTTTATTTATAGAAATTAAACATAATAATTGAAGATATTACAGAAGAAAATAGGGAAATAAATTACATTTCCTTTTACACTTTTATATAATAATTGTTTTATTTAGAATTCACGAATCACTTATTACTCTACATTAATTATAATTATTGTTAGTTTCGTTGTCAAATCATTTATACTAGAGGTATGAGGAAAATACAGTGAACTGTGGAACGCCAATATCGTTGGATGCGCGTGGTAGAAATGGTCCTATAATACTGCTAAAAACATAGCTAAATTTTCATGGAAACACTGTACTTTTGACATTTGCGATACTCCGACGCATATGCATTTTCTTTTATATTTTCGTTTAAAAAAAAAAAGTTTAGAACTTCAGGTACATGTAATATCCCTTTACATCAAACAGGTTTTCAAAAATTTATTAGTAATACTACATCTCTGACTTGCTTATCATGTAACATCTTGTCATCAATAGATAAACAGAAAATATGCCTTTTGGTACCACTGGACTTTTCAAAATCATTTGATACTATAAATCACCATTTAATAATGGCAAAATGTTACTATTATTATTTCGATCTAACTATATGCAAAATAATCAAATCATATCTGATTAATCTTCATCAGATAAGAAATAGAAAGTCAGATAATGACAGATTTTGCTGACTGATTTTTCCCTTTTCTGGAATTTTAACCACTAAAAATTAAGTTTGTAAATTTAGCAACCAAACGTGTGCTACGCATATGAACATTTCATTTTGCTTTTGCAGAAAAATATAGGTTTCTTTTTTAAATCTCTCATTTATGGCATTTTAATTCATTGAATTAGGTCAATAATTCGGCATCTTGTGACTTTTTAATATAGATATTTTTAATCTATCGGGAATTATACCATCTTCCAGGGAATACTTAATTATATGAGTCAATGGCATTAAAATATAGTCTGCGATTGTCTTTGTTAAGTTTTCAGTTAAGTTTTTTGATTATTTGTTTTATGACTGTGTTTTGTTATTGTTGTGAATTGAAATACTTTTTTTCTTCAAGCGTATAATAATGTTTACAGTATATCAAGGTATACATGTTGTAGAAGTAGCCTATTTTTATACTAGTACAAATATTTTTCATTTTTGTACTAGTATAAAAAAGCACAAACCTAATGTTAAATGGCTTATTATGAACATTGCAATCAAGTAGGCTAGAACTGTCATTTGAATACTTATTTAATTTGACGTTTGTCAGTGTATGGATTAGAATATAAAAAAAAATAGTGTTAACCCGTTCGTTATACCTGTGTTTTTCAAGTAAAAAGAAAATGTCAGAAGAAATGCAATCAACACCTCCCGAATTGCTAGAAGTAGCGAAATCTTCGATAGAAACATTAATACCTACGAAATCGAAGAAAGTTTACGAATATGCTTACACAAAATTTGTGAAATGGAGTGAAGAAAATCACGTACATTTTTATTCAGAAAATGTTCTGATCGCATATTTTACTTATTTGTCTGAAAAATTCAAAAGTTTAACAATGTGGTCGCAGTATTCAATGCTGAAATCAGAACTAAATATTAAACATAATGTAAAAATTGAAAACTATTCAAAATTAATTGCCTTCTTAAAACGAAAAGGTGATAATTACAAACCAAAGAAGTCAAAAGTTTTTTTTAAACAGGAGTTTGATAACTTTCTTAAGAATGCACCAAACAAGAGATATTTAGCAACTAAGGTAGGTACATAATTTTTTTAAACTGTTATTTAGTTTTACAGATATTCTATTAATTTCAGCTTTTTTATTTTAATTTTTTTATCCATACTTTTATTTAAATACTTGAAGAAAAAATAGTATATGTCACTCGGATTAGAAGGCCCATTATATGTTTCGCCCAGTTTGCACAGCTTCGGCTAACGCCTCAGCTGTGCAAAATTCTGGGCTCAGCATATAATGTTGGCCTTCTACTCTTGGTAACATAATATACTATTGTTGTCCTTGTATTTCCTTGTAGTACATTTTCCATGTTGTTGTATTTTTATTTTCTGAATCTTTAATTTTATTACTTATTATAATATTCTGATTTTGTGCTTTGAACAAGCTTTCTGTGATTTATTTTAGCATAATGATAATATTGCATGCAGCCCAAAACGCTGAACCCTGTCACTTAACAAATAAATAATATAAACTCAAAAATTTACTTACTTTTTTGGCGAACAGACCAGGGATACTTCCTCTTCTTTTGCTTAGGAACATTTTTGACAAAATGTTTTGATGATTTCGATTTTATTAGGGTTTGTTTGCTGCTACACGGTTGTGCAAAATGATTCGTATAATCCTCGCTTTTTAGTGTAGGTAAATCACAATGCGACGTCAAAAATTCACTTCCATCTTTAAACTGAACATATCCACTTATTTCGCTAATCACTGGCTTGATATCGCCGATATCTGCCACATTCACTTCGTCAGTGTTCTCAGATTCTTTTTTAATAATGTTAGGAATATTAATAACGTTGTCGCGCACTGATTCGTGCTCAATGTTTTCTAGAAAATCAGAACCTTCAATTTTAGGCAATTCACATTCCTGTTTGATCGCAGCAAAAGTTACTAACTCCTTCGTTGTTTGATATTCACAAAAATTAAGGGGTTCTTGTTTCACATCCATCGTTGTACTTTTGACATTTGCGATACTCCGACGCATATGCATTATTGATGTAATTTCATGATTTTACAGTAATATTTTTTGCAATTTTAGTGTGATTTTTAGGTTATTATGGTTATTCATTTTATTTGGTTCTGATCTCTTGCGCTTTTAGAGTATTTATCTTTTATATAGTTTTTAATTTGAATTTTAATATTGTGGACTATTTATATTTGATTGCTGCTTTTCGACTAGAGCTTTATTCTTTTTGTGTTAAAATAAGCTTTATAACCATTAAGTACATGCTTCTAGTTGATATCTACCTAATCGTCATCGGGTGCTTGCAACAATGGGAAAAAGTGTATGGTTTTTTTGGTGTAAAGTTATACGCCTTCATTTTTCAGGTAAGTTATTTGTAGTTATTTTTTACTTAAAAGGATAGCAATACGTCCTGGTTCGGGGTGTGACTTTTGGGTTTTAGCTATCTGAGCCAAATTGTCGGCTAAGTGTCCTCTTTTAGGGCACCCAGAACCGAAAACTATATAGGTATATAATATGTTTTTTTTTTAATTATTTTTTAATATGTATGCAGCTTGGATGAGGGCTTTAGGAAGAGATCCTAAGACTGAACACTGACTGCTATAAATGCCGTTTTTAGAGCACATTTCATAGTAAGTGATTTCATTCTAGCAGCAATGAGGAAACGTTTAAAAAACATGCTGTACCAGCTATTACTTTAAGACCTCGTCTCTTTAAGTTATTATTACTTCATTCTAATGCATATATTAAAATGGTTTTTAACTTATATCCTTATGATTAAAAGATGTAGGTATTTTAGTTATGTTATAATAGAAATATATGATACTTTGTATTGACTGACCTACTGGCCACTGGTCATTCCACTTTTACTCCCTTTTTTCATAAATTATCAAATTATTTAAAAACAAATACATACCTAGCTATTTTCTGTAAATTACATTAAAATTTTAGTATTAATACTTTACTAATAAAACTTCAGTTAATTTATCTTATATACAGGGTGGCTCACGCTCAACGGGACGGAGCTTTATGGGAAACCGACCAAATATATAAAAAATTCGTTTGGGAGGAATACGTAGGTTACAGACGGCTACAATTTAAAATTTGTTAGATGTATACAGGATGTCCCACATAAGAGAAAATATACAAAGTTATATTATTTTTAATGGAACACCCTGTTTTTTATTTTAGAATTAAAAACTACATCAAAAATAATGTCAGTTAACTAAAGGTTCCTGTTAACTAGTGAATGAATGAACACTAATCACAGAAAATACTTTAATAATGAATAATGATTGACAATTCAGAAAAACTAGAAAAATGTCTGACCTGACGTTCTTCATCTATCCAATAACTAACTAACTTAATGTCTAGGTACAGGACAAGTATGTAGTCCATGTAGTATTAATGAAATATGCTAACAGTTCCCTATTACTATTATTATTAATTTTCGATTTATTTGAATTTTTAAGGAAAAAAAGTCTCCCAGAAATTAATTGTTTACTGTTTGAATAATTTTTAATGAACTAATTTTTTTTCACTTATGTGGGACATCCTGTATACATCTAACAAATTTTAAATTGTAGCCGTCTGTAACCTACGTATTCCTCCCAAACGAATTTTTTATATCTTTGGTCGTTTTCCCATAAAGCTCCGTCCCGTTGAGCGTGAGCCACCCTGTATATATACACAACGGAAGAGTTAATTGGATTTTCTCCTTGTTGAGTTTCAAAAATAGTAATTTAACATGATTTAAAAACAAATACATGAAATGGGCAAAATAGGCCTGCAAAGGCACTTTGTAAACAATCTCACTTGTATCGATGTGACGTAATGCGCGAATTCAATCTGGCTTACTTTTGTTAATAGATTGGCGTTCCATTTTAAATATACAGTTCACCGGGAATAGATTATTTAAATATACACGGACCGGGAAAACAAGTACGAAAAAATTCACTGGCTCCTGGACTAGTACTGTATCGAAGGAGTTTTTATGAATGAAACAATATACGACCCTCCACAATTGCGGTCTACTCTACTTCCGCTGTTGTCAGACATTATTTTTTTTTGGACAATTTAAAGACCTAACAGTAATTCAAGCAAACGCAATAACATTAGTACAGTTAAAAACATCGCAAACTTGGCATCAATATTTTAATTTTATCCAAATATTGCATTTCTGTCGAGGATCATCCGCGTTGACTTCAGAAATTGTGTAATCTGTATTGGTTATATATATCTATAGTTAAAAGCACGTAAACTTGGCATCAATGTTCAATCCGATTATTGAGTTTCTACCGCGGACACCACCGTTCATTCTTCAAAAATTTTGTAAATAATCCTATCTGTCTTGGTTATATATCTATGTTCATACCTCTCACTAAAAAGCGTTTATTTTTACTTATTGATTTTATGTTAGACGAGTAAAACTTAAGTAGTCTACGAGACAAAAGAGTTTGAGTATCTCTGATTTAAACTTTTATTAGTAGAACAACCTGTGAACACATTCAAGCAAACAAATTTATAAAAAGTTATCAGTTTTTAATTTAGGAAGCACCTGAAATAACAATTCATACATTCTTCAGAAAAAAAAAACATTTATATTATACTTATAGTATTTTTTTACCTGTATTCTTAAGTCTAACGGATATGCACATATTACTTCACAATTATTTGGTTCGTTAAGTAGGTGTTTCAAATTACTTAATTTCCATAATAGTTAATACAAGCAAACTTACTGAGTAAGCATCAGTTCTTTACCGTTATTTGCATATTTTGTAAACGGTTCGAAGCTACCGTTGCCTTAATCTGCATTCAAAATTTTAATAACATCAATTTTAATTTTTGATTAATAGGTTATTTGGAAATAACCAAGTAACCTAGTGCTGTAATGGAGCAATTAACTCAGATTTTAATTCAACAAAGTAGGTAATTCAAGTAGAGCATTATATAGTTTTTGCCTTGAGTTCATAACGAGTTACTAAAATGCAAAAACTTTTATTGGGATTCTCAGATTTATTAATTTTTTAAATTAATTACATTTCCATTTAGTTGGTCTATAAAATCTAGTGATATAGTCAAATAAAAACTCTTATTAAAAAACTTTTGACTTAAAAAAAGACCCAGTAACACAGCATGCCTTGAAACATCCCCCTTAAAAAAAAATTGCCGTTCTTTTCACCTAAACTGGATTTTTTGCAATTATTTTTATTTTTACTGTTAGCGTAAAACACATTCAGGTTGCTTTTATTTTCTAGTGAATATAGAAATCATCTGTAACTTCTTCCTAAGCGTACTATGTGAATTTCAATTAATTCATTAATTTGTAATCAGTTGTTTTAAATTCTACAAATATTGCTTAACAACAAAAACTCATTAAAAAGAAACTTGTAATTCGCAAATGAATCTAAATAATATTATGTCACTTTCTCTGCCAGTGATTGTGGTTGAGAATGTTTTTTAACTTTTACTTCTTATTTTTTCTTAGTCGTAACATCTCAAATGAGTAGGTACTGGTAATTTATCTGACAAATAATTACAATTACAGTTTTTCTGAACTATTTCATGTCTCATTACCTTCGAGAAAAATCGATTATTTTGTTAACGATGCAAGAAATTGTTTTAGATCTGAAATTTGCTATGGTATTGAATTTATTAAATAATTCCTGTTGAAAGAATTGTTGAAAAAAGTTCCAAAACTAGACAATTCGTTTAAAATTGCACCCAAAACTAGTGGGACGAATGTAATACAGCCACATATGGAAGACGAAGAATATGACCATAATAATGTAATAATATCTTCATCTACATCAGGAACAGGGACGTGGTCGGAAAATTCAGATAAAAATGCGATTGTCGCTGCCATAAACAATGTGGTTACTGTTGGTGGTAAGTGCAAAGGTACATTTAATAATTATGTTTTATACCTATAAGTAATTATTTTTTTTGGTAGAATTGACGAAGCTTGTGCCTTCTAATTACCACTCACAAGACCCAAGTGTGTGGGTAATTAATACTGAATTGGTAGAGTATATAGTGAAGAATCTTTTCGCTCAAAATTTAAAACAGATTTTGAACAGTCAAAAAGACTGTATCCCAATGAAAATCACAGTCGATACGCATCAAAGAAAATGTTTTTCGTGAAATTCGTACATGGCGAGAATAACCGGAGGAAATGGCTTTTATACTCTCCATCAATCAAAAAAATGTACTGTTTGCAATGCAAATTATTCGTATCAAACCTTTCACAATTCGTCAATGGATTTAATGATTGGAAGCATCTAGAAAGAATAAGGGAACACGAGAAATCTATAGAGCATCGAGAAAATACAAAACTCTGATGTGTCCAACACATGACTTTCCTATCTAGTTAACCTATTGCAGCATCTCTAAAAATGTTTAGAGGATAAACTAAATATATACATTTTCCACATACATCTACCTCGAAACATTTTTCTATAGATATTCATTGAAAACGAAAATACTGAAAAATTTTAATTTAGCACTTTTCCTTCAATTTTTCCATTACGGTCCATTTTAGAAAAGTCATTTAAAAACAAAAATTATAGAGATCGATATCGCAAACAACTTTTAGATTAACAATTTTCTTAAAAATCAGAATTTTGCACATTTTGTCAAATTTCTCGAATACGGACCATTTCAGGAAAATTTGACATAGAACAAAAATTATAGATAATAATATTGTAAGTAACTTTTATTTAAAGAATTTTCTTCCCCAAACGTAAATAACGAATATATTCCATAAAATATAAAAATGACCACCAATAAAGTACCCCCCCAAATGTTCCGACTCTGTCCAAAATCTAATCAGTTCACCTCAGGTCGAAATAAAACTTAAGTTTAAAATTTAATGTTTTTTCCTTTATCCGTTTTTGAGTTTTCTTCAAAATTCGAAATTTACACATTTTCTCAAATATCTCGAATACGGTCCATTTTAAAAAAATTATTTATAGGATAAAAATTATAGAGAATTATATTACAAACAACTTTTATTTGAACAATTTTTATAAAAAATTATTTTTTTTACATTTTGTCAAATTTCTCGAATACGGACCATTTTAGGAAAATTTTGCATAAATTAAAAATTATAGATAATTATATAAGAAGTAACTTTTATTTAAAGAATTTTCTTCTCCAAACGTAAATAACAGATATATTCCATAAAATATGAAAATGACCACCTATAAAGTACCCCCCCAGATGTTCCGACTCTGCCCAAAATCTAATCAGCTCATTGGACGCTGAAAAAAAGCTTAAGTTTAAAATTTGGTGTTTTTCTGTGTATCGGTTCATGAGTTATGCGACCTACAGACACACACACACACACGCACGCACGCACGCACGCACGCACGCACGCACGCACGCACGCACGCACGCACGCACGCACGCACGCACCCACACACACACACACACACACACACACACACACACACACACACACACACACACACACACACACACACACACACACACACACACACACACACACACACACACACACACACACACACACACACACACACACACACACACACACACACACACACACACACACACACACACACACACACACACACACACACACACACACACACACACACACACACACACACACACACACACACACACACACACACACACACACACACACACACACACACACACACACACACACACACACACACACACACACACACACACACACACACACACACACACACACACACACACACACACACACACACACACACACACACACACACACACACACACACACACACACACACACACACACACACACACACACACACACACACACACACACACACACACACACACACACACACACACACACACACACACACACACACACACACACACACACACACACACACACACACACACACACACACACACACACACACACACACACACACACACACACACACACACACACACACACACACACACACACACACACACACACACACACACACACACACACACACACACACACACACACACACACACACACACACACACACACACACACACACACACACACACACACACACACACACACACACACACACACACACATCACGAAAATAGTCAAAACGGATTCAGGGGACCTCAAAACGTAAAAATCCGTCGAAAACTCGAGGTCGAAAAAAATCATGATTCCTATACTTTCCTTATATCTGTATACAGATAGGAAAGTAAAAACGTATACATTACGTTCCACAGTACTCGAAAAAATAGATAGCAACATCGAAAAACAATACTTAATAGAAAAATAATATTGGAGGAACCTTCTAAAAAGGATAATAACTAGAAATTTTTTATCTAAACAAGGATTAGTATTTCGGGGAACCATAGAAAGATCGGGCGAAGAGCAATGTGGAAATTATTTGGCTACACATGTACTAATTGCCAATTTTCACCCATTCCTATAGTCTATTTTTATGTATGAGAGAGTATTAAAATAATAAAGCGTTCGTAATCCATAGGCGTATCACTTCTTTTAGTAGACAGTTAAAATATTTTTTGAAGTTATTCTTCGAGTATACACTTATATTTTCACCTAATTAACCTGCTTATAACTTCTAAACAGCTGAAGGTAAAAAAATGCAATTTTTTCTAAAATGTTTTATTTTTCCACAAGGTATGTCAAGAACATTGTGTCAAACGAGTTATGTAGGTATAGGGATTTAAACTTTGACTTTTAAACAACGTTACGTTCATAAATAATAATTTTAATATACAAACTACTTCTTACCTACAAATCCAAATCAGAATCGAAATCAGAAGATGAACTGTCGCAACCAATATTTACAATGAGTGGCTCGATCATTTCATCAGTAATATTGTCCAACTTCCACATTTTCTCTTCTTCTTTAATCGTATGATTTACTGCCCATCTTACATGTTGGTCAATCATAATACCTAATGTTTTTTCATTAACTGTTAAAGGACCGATTTTTTGTCGTTTACGCGGCCCTTCCAAATTTTCCATGATCACACTAGAATTCACACTGCACCTTGCAAGTTGCAACTAAACGACATTTAGTAAATTGTCAAGAATACACAACTTGGACCTCCTTACTAAATGGAAAACCTATATTCGCATTTTCGGTGAAATTTGTTGGGAAGGTATTTATCTATACTTATAATTCGATTACTGTAAGAAATTCTTGGAATTATAATAAAACAAAATTGGGAAATAGGTACTTATTGAAAATAATCTTAAGATACGGCTATGTAATCTTTAATACACAGGGCTTTTGGCCTGTCCAAACCTTTTTCTATTGTTCTGTACAGCTTATGTTTATAAAGGACCAATAAAAGACCCAAAACTTGTAATAGCTCAGGTACATTTATTACAATTTTAGGAAATATTTAGATTATTCTGTAAAAATATTTAAAATGACCGTACTAAGTTTTGCATTAGAAATGCTGTTTTATTACTCTCTCATACATAAAAATAGACTATAAAAACTCATTTCGAAAAACATGCAAATAAGGGAAAAGGACATTCCTCCTACCTGTCAAAGACTCTTTATAATTAATTTATAGAATTGTTGGCTAAATTCACCAGAGAAAAAATAATAGAATAAATAAAAAGTACCAAGTATTATTCAATAAGCGTAGATTCAACACCTGATATTTCGCATACGGACCAGTTAACTTTTATTTTGTGGTATGTGCAACCAATTGTATCAGTGGTTGAACGTTTCATAAAATTTATTAGCAAGATTGGGCATGAAGCTAAAGATATATGGAAGTAGCAATTTTGAAAACACTTGAATTCACTTTACCTATCTAGGACTGCGTTAGACAGTCATACGACAATGCGTCAAATATGTCCGGCGAATATTCGTGCCCACTAGCTCGCATAAAAAACACAATGCCAAAGCTCTATACATACCACATCCCCAACTAGCCATTCATAAAAGTGTATTTGTTGTGAAGTTCTCATCATCATCTATTGTATAGTCCAGGAGACAGTGACGATTTTCGGTATTTATTTTGCCAGTCAGCAAGCACGAATAGAGAATTGTAGGATTAGCAATTCTAAGCAAAATTCATATATATTTTGAGGGGGGATCCGATGGGCTGAGGCCGAAAATGCGTCAAAACATACAAGAACACGGCCCTTTTATTCCATTGATAAAAATAGTTTTAGTACTAAGAGATGTACTGAAGTTAAGTAAAAAAATAGTCTGATTAATCTGTATGGATAATATATTTGGCAAGTGCATAAAATACACTTTCAAACGAGTTATGTACACAATTATTTCTACGACCACAATTATTTAAAGAATGTTCCAGGTGTTTTGTATATTAAAGTGTACGCATAGGACACATAAATAAAATCTTATATCACAATGTTTCACCTAACCAGTTGGTTTATTTATAGAAATTAAACATAATAATTGAAGATATTACAGAAGAAAATAGGGAAATAAATTACATTTCCTTTTACACTTTTATATAATAATTGTTTTATTTAGAATTCACGAATCACTTATTACTCTACATTAATTAAAATTATTGTTAGTTTCGTTATGTCAAATCTTTTATACTAGAGGTGTGAGGAAAATACAGTGAACTGTGGAACGCCAATTTCGTTGGATGCGCGTGGTTGAAATGGTCCTATAATATTGCTAAAAACATAGCTAAATTTTCATGGAAACACTGTACTTTTGACATTTGCGATACTCCGACGCATATGAATTATTGATGTAATCTCATGATTTTACAGTAATAGTTTTTGAAATTTTAGTGTGATTTTTAGGTTATTATGGTTATTCATTTTATTTGGTTCTGATCTTTTGCGCTTTTAGAGTATTTGTCTTTTATATAGTTTTTAATTTGAATTTTAATATTGTGGTCTATTTATATTTGATTGCTGCTTTTCGACTAGTGCTTTATTCTTTTTGTGTTAAAATAAGCTTTATAACCATTAAGTACATGCTTCTAGTTGATATCTACCTAATCGTCATCGGGTGCTTGCAACAATGGGAAAAAGTGTATGGTTTTTTTGGTGTAAAGTTAGACGCCTTCATTTTTCAGGTAAGTTATTTGTAGTTATTTTTTACTTAAAAGGATAGCAATACGTCCTGGTTCGGGGTGTGACTTTTGGGTTTTAGCTATCTGAGCCAAATTGTCGGCTAAGTGTCCTCTTTTAGGGCACCCAGAACCGAAAACTATATAGGTATAATAGGTATACAGGGTTGGGCATAATTGGCGGAACACCCGATTTGTGGCTCAATTATGGATTGTATTGAAAATTAACCCAAATAAAGTTTTTTGTATATTTTATGTACTATTTAATGACGCGTGGGGATTTTCATTATCTGTCATATTTATCAAGATATGACGTCATCGGATGAAATTTTAAATGAATCACCCTATATTTATATTTTTTTTCAGATAGATCTTTTCTTTCTGAATCCATTAATGTAAGGTTTGAGGGTCTCCGAGTTCATAACAAAATAGAAAGTAAACATTTATTTAATAAAAAATAATAATTATTATCAATCGAAGTATTACAAATCTCTCAAAGTAAGTGTTCGAAGTGAAAGCCTCCAACTGCCTGACAATATCCTAGTCTATCAACAAATGATCTTAAGGCATTTTGATAAACTTCAGGTGTTATTTCTTGAACAGCAATTCTTATTTTGTATTCCAATTCTTCCAGCGAATGTGGCAGGTCCTTATAAACTACTGATTTCAAATGGCCCCAAAGAAAAAAATCCAGTGGGGTTAAATCCGGTGACCGTGCCGGCCACTCAATATGTCCTCTTCGACCCACCCATCTCTGTGGAAATATTGTGTTCAGGTACTGCCTCACTCTAGCATCGAAATGAGGTGGAGCACCATCTTGCTGGAACCAAATTTCATCAGAAAGTTGTAAGTGATTTCTGTGATTTGGATATAAACGAACTAACTCTGGAACTATCTGCTCTTGAAGTAGTTGCAAATAACGATCACCGTTCAGAGTTCTTCTCATGAAGAATGGTCCAATAATTCTTCCTCTAACTATACCAGCCCAAACATTTAACTTTTGTGGATATTGGGTGTGACCTTCTTCCATCCAGTGAGGATTATGATCAGACCAATACCGGCAATTATGTTTATTTACAAATCCATTGAGACAAAATGTTGATTCGTCGGAAAAAACAATGCTGTTCATCAACATATTATTTCCATTAATGGCATCCATCATTACCTGGCAGAATTGCATTCGCCTATCTGGGTCATCTTCATTCAATTCCTGGTGTAATTGCACTTTATAGGGATGAAATTTATTGACTTTCAGAATCCTCCTTACAGATCTCTCGCTCATATTATTGTCTAACGCAAGCTTTGGAACTGAAGTTTTTGGTTCTTCCTGTACACTTAGAACCACATTAAGTGCATTTTCTTCATCAGTGGCTGTCTTCTTCCGTCCAGATCTGGGATTATTTTTCACACTTCCTGTTTCATTAAACTTGCTCAAATTTCTGGATACTGTAGATTTAGAAATCGGGGAAATCCTGTCAGGAAATGTTTCATTGAACAAATTACAAGCTTCTTGCAGAGATCTCTTTCTGTCTCCAAACCCAATAATCATCAATAGTGTAATTCTTTCACGTTCACTCAGTTCAACCATGGTTTAAATTAATAAAAATTCTCAATAGTATCAAATGCTAAGAGTTATTTATTTTCGCGTATTGGGCTAGTTTGGGTGAAATGAATTGACTTGCAATTAAACTCAACTTGTTTGATTGTCTCCATAAACCAGAATGAATTAAAATCTACAGATTAATAAAAGGTGACAATAGTTTTTATAATATTATAAAAACCAAGTAAACAGTAACACAAAAACATTGGTAGGTATTTCTGTCAGAGATGTACAATAATCGTATTAATAAAACTCAGTGATTAATATCGAGATGTCAATATTACATTTTAATGTCAAAAAGTGAAACCATGGCAAAACAATTGATATTGGTACATTATGATGGCACAGACAACTTTGTGAATAGTTATTCATTAATTATTTAAAAGAACGTTTACCATTTTGTTTTATTATTTTCTGATGATAAGGAAAATCAGAGACCACCCGAACCCCATATTGATGGATTCAGAAAGAAAAGATCTATCTGAAAAAAAATATAAATATAGGGTGATTCATTTAAAATTTCATCCGATGACGTCATATCTTGATAAATATGACAGATAATGAAAATCCCCAAGCGTCATTAAATAGTACATAAAATATACAAAAAACTTTATTTGGGTTAATTTTCAATACAATCCATAATTGAGCCACAAATCGGGTGTTCCGCCAATTATGCCCAACCCTGTATAATATGTTTTTTTTTAAATTATTTTTTAATATGTATGCAGCTTGGATGAGGGCTTTAGGAAGAGATCCTAAGACTGAACACTGACTGCTATAAATGCCGTTTGTAGAGCACATTTCATAGTAAGTCATTTCATTCTAGCAGCAATGAGGAAACGTTTAAAAAACATGCTGTACCAGCTATTACTTTAAGACCTCGTCACTTTAAGTTATTATTACTTCATTCTAATGCATATATTAAAATGGTTTTTAACTTATGATTTTATGATTAAAAGATGTAGGTATTTTAGTTATGTTATAATAGAAATATATGATATTTTGTATTGACTGACCTACTGGCCACGGGCCATTCCACTTTTACTCCCTTTTTTCATAAATTATCAAATTATTTAAAAACAAATACATACCTAGCTATTTTCTCTAAACTAACATTAAAATTTTAGTATTAATACTCTACTAATAAAACGGAAGAGTTAATTGGATTTTCTCCTTGTTGAGTTTCAAAAATAGTAATTTAACATGATTTAAAAACAAATACATGAAATGGGCAAAATAGGCCTGCAAAGGCACTTTGTAAACAATCTCACTTGTATCGATGTGACGTAATGCGCGAATTCAATCTGGCTTACTTTTGTTAATAGATTGGCGTTCCATTTTAAATATACAGTTCACCGGGAATAGATTATTTAAATATACACGGACCGGGAAAACAAGTACGAAAAAATTCACTGGCTCCTGGACTAGTACTGTATCGAAGGAGTTTTTATGAATGAAACAATATACGACCCTCCACAATTGCGGTCTACTCTACTTCCGCTGTTGTCAGACATTATTTTTTTTTGGACAATTTAAAGACCTAACAGTAATTCAAGCAAACGCAATAACATTACTACAGTTAAAAACATCACAAACTTGGCATCAATATTTTAATTTTATCCAAATATTGCATTTCTGTCGAGGATCATCCGCGTTGACTTCAGAAATTGTGTAATCTGTATTGGTTATATATATCTATAGTTAAAAGCACGTAAACTTGGCATCAATGTTCAATCCGATTATTGAGTTTCTACCGCGGACACCACCGTTCATTCTTCAAAATTTTGTAAATAATCCTATCTGTCTTGGTTATATATCTATGATACATACTATGTGCAGCACATTCTTTAAATCTGATAGATTCTTGTGCTGCGGAAAGTTGTTTACACGCAACAGAGTTTTTCATGTTCTTAAATGAACTTTACGTTTTCTTTTCATCTTCCACTGCTAGATGGGATATTTTAAAACAAACTTCAAGTAAGTCTGAGAATGGAGACGCAGAAGCAAGAAACAATTTGGTCCCAAAAAAATTAAGTGCAACTCGATGGTCTGCAAGATTGGACGCAACTAGAGCGCTCTATAGTTGTTATGATAGCTCCAAAATGTCCTTCAAAACTTAATAGATGATCCAAATCAACTTCCAGTAACAAAGGTTCAAGCTACTGGTTTGCGGGCTGCATTGAACAAACTGGAAACTGGAATTCTTTTAGAAGTGTGAAGTAAGTTGCTACCAAAATTTGATAGTGTGAGCAAAACATTACAAAAACAGTCCACAGTGACAAAACTCTACGATTCACTGATACTGTATGTAAGCAGCTTGCGAACCGACGTAACATTTGAAGAAATCGAACAAAATGCTAAAGATTTAACAAAATGTAATATATACAAACTTGAAGTGAACAGAATCCGAATAAGGAAGAAAGCTTTTGATGAAAGTAAAGAAGTTGAAAGGAATTTTGATGGAAAACAAAATATGAAAATTAACACATTTTACGTTATATTAGATAATTTGTCGTCAAAACTAATTCGAAGAAAAATAGCCTATAAAGGGTCTCAAACACGTTTGGATTTATGGGATCGTTATGTGATCTTTGGAACAATCAAATTTCGATAGAGGCAGCAAATTTATAGCAGAGTTATCAGTCTGAACTTGATAGAAATTTTGCAGCAGAATGTATTGAATTTAAATACTTTCTAAAAGTTTTATAGGAAGAAAACAAAGAAGAAAACTACAATATGGTTAAGATACTACAAGTGCTGAGAAGACTTAAAATAGTTGCAACATATCCAAATTTCAAAACTGCTTTAAAAATTATTTTGACAATAACAGCAATTAATGTTACTGGAGAGAGGTTGTTTTCAACACTACGTAGAGTCAATAACTATTTAAGAAATAGTTAATCAGCAATTTAGCTTTATTGTGCATTGAGAGTGAACTCTCTAGATCAGTGGTCGCCAAACTGTCGATCGCGAGCTACCGGTAGCTCGCGGAGGCAATTCTGGTAGCTCTCACAACGATTTTAATTTAAAAAATACAAAAATCAGAGAAGCTTCCGAAAATTCCACAAAAAAATATAATTGTCATAATATTAAACATAAACAGCGGCAAACCTTATGAAGACGATGAAATGATAAAACAGGCGTTTTTAGAAGCTGCTGATTCGTTATTTGCCAACTTTTGAAATAAAGACGAGATAATTTCAGCTATAAAATCTATGCAACTTTCTGCTAATACAGTGATGAGACGTGTAGAAGTAATGAGCAATGATATTTTTTTACAGTTAAGAACTGACTTAGATAACTGTGTTTATTTTTCACTTCAACTGGATGAATCAACAGATGTCGTTGACACTGCCCAGATGGCCGTGTTCGTCAGGATGGTTTTTAGTGATTTTACGATTAAAGAAGATCTTTTGAAGTTTATTCCACTGAAAGGACACACTACTGGACAGGAGTTGTTTTCTTATTTAAAAAATATTATTTCTTCCGAGAAAATTCCAATATCGAAAATGGTAGGCTCCAGCTATGGTGGGTTGTGATAAGGGTCTGGTGGCGTTATGTCGTAAAGATGAAACTTTTCCGCAATTTGTCTGTTACCACTGCATTATCCATCAGCAAGCATTATGTGGAAATTTCCTGAAACTAAACAACGTTATGAAACTGGTGGTAAAAATTGAGAGTAAGATTAGAGGTCAAGCGTTACAAAGAAGATTATTCAAAACCTTGGCCGATGAAGTTGACTGTCAATACGGGTACCTACTCCTTCACTCTGAAGTCCGATGGTTAAATAGAGGACGGGTGCTGAAACGTTTTAATGATGTCCTATCTGGCATAGTTCAATTTTTCAAACAACGCGATGAACCGACTCCGGAACTAGAAAATTCAATCTGGCTTAGAGATTTTGGTTTTCTCGTGGACATTACAGAGAAATTAAACGAACTTAATTTGCAGCTTCAGGGGAGAAACAAAGGACTAGTAGAAATGATTTCTGATATAAAAGCATTCATCAAAAAGCTGGAGTTTTGGGAACAAAACCTAATTAATAGCGATGCCAAGCATTTTCCTATTCTTTCAGAAAAAATATCTCAAAAATCCATTAGAACCCCATGACAGCAAATATCATGTAGAAATAGTTTCTACCCTGCAGAATAACTTCAAAAATCGTTTTAAGGATTTCAACGAAATGGCTTTAGTAGCGCAGTTTATTGTTTCACCCTTTATGGAAATTGATATCCAACAGTTTGCAACTTGTGTTATGCAGAACTTTGGCGAAGACATCGCTGCAACAGAAATGGAAGTAATTGAGTTTCAAAATGATTTAGCCTTAAAATCGTTAGTCTCAAGTACCAAATGTATCTGGTCGATTGTAAGTAAAGACAAATATTCAGTTTCATGCCGTGTTGCCTTGAAAGTGAAAGCATTATTCAGTTCAACCTATTTGTGTGAATCTTTTTTTTCCAATATGAAGTTTATTAAGAACAAATATCGCAATCGACTTACAGATGAACAGTTGGATAATTGTATTCGAATGGCTGTATCAAATTATACTGCAAACATTAAAAAAATCATCGATGAGTCTAAGTGTCAGCCTTCTCATTGAACGTGCTTTTTTAATTTTCAATGTTTATGTTCATGATAGTGCGTTCCTTTTTTATTGTTATTATTAACAATTTTTAAATCTTACGTGATATTCCGTTGTGGCTGGATAAAAGTTTGTGTTTATTTTTCAAACACCTTCGTTTGGTAGGTAGGAATGTAGCTATGAACAAGTACGTACTAGTAATATTAGTTATTTTGTTATTAGTTTATTATTAGTACCTATGTATTATATATTACCAGTTAAATAGTAAAATAAATACATGTAATGATAAATTAACTGTGGATTATTTCATTTACGTTGCGTTACGTGGCTTCATTTTGGGTAGCTCGCTGTTTATTCCAAAATTAACAAAGTAGCTCAACACATTAAGAGGTTGGCGACCACTGCTCTAGATGAAGACGATATTATATCGTTTTTTATTTCAAGCAAATTAAGAAAGACACTTTAATAAAAAAGAAATGGGATTCGAAGTTTTTGTTTTATTGATTTTTACCTTGAAATGTTTGTAATGTTATTTTTTGTTATGTTAATATTTTTTCAAAATTAATGCATTGAATAATTGTTTTGATCATGTTTATACCTTAATAATAGATTGAAAAATTAATTGTTGGGAATGGGCGCTTTAAAAGTTTTGGCCTGTGGCGCCGCTGGTTCTTAATCCAGCCCTGTCAATCGTGTATAAAGTTTAATAGCAACCGGTTTCGGCCCAAGAGCCATCATCAGGTCTGAAAGTGAATTATTTAAACGTCTTACCGTTGTAAAGGTACAGTTATTCAACTAAAAATAAATAGTGTTTGGTAGTGTTGGATATACCGTATAAATGGATATTGTCATTTTTGGACATATTATCGAGACTTCTACAACTTCTTATATTATGTTTTTTTTTATTTGTGGGAACATTAATATTTCTTTTTTAAAATTAACTCGGCAAACTTTCTCTTTTTTTTTTTTGAAAATATGTTGTTTATATAATTTCAATTTAATTAAAACATGATATATTAATAATTGGTGTTTGTAATGTTGACACTTTCTTATTCAATAATATTACACACAATTCTAAAAAATATTTTAACTGGTATAGTTTTAAATTAATGTTCCACTTTTAATAAACTAGTTTACTTATTACATTCATTTCAATTTGCGGTAATTGCAAAATATTTTTTTTTATTTTAATATTGATTAATCAAATATTACCGTTAACTTAATTCAGATTAAAATGTTTTAAAATAAGCCAAATACAAGGTATAACAGAAATGTAGGTAGTTTTGAACATTTGTGGAAAATATATTTTTTTATCTAAATAACTTAATTTTTAAAATACAAACCAAACAAGAATTTATTTTTGATAAAAAATATTGCTTTTGTGTAGTGAAATGTTCAGTTACGATATAAATCAACTTTGTGATTCAGATTTAAATAACTTTGTACCCCTACTTAAATAGGGCCAAATGAAAATCACAAATACATAACTGAAATTCTCAGATATGCCTTGTACAAAATCACGTTCTAAATTATGAATTAAATTTTCATCATCACTCTGTACATAATTAGAAGCGAATTGAAAATAAACAGAAAAGTTCATGATAAGAAAAATATCTGTAAATTTTAATTTTAAATGATTATCATTTCATGCTACAACTTGTCCCAATTATTATAATGTAGATGATTTCAAATTGACATTCTAAAAATTAATGAGTAGTACCTACCTATAACTGTACTCATATAAGTTTTAATTCGTTATCTAAATTACTTATTACATTCATTAAGATTAAAAATTAACAGCCTATATTTAGGAATAATCTAAACAGTAATTATTATTATCCTAACCTATTGCAATTAAATTTATGAATATATTAGGAAAGATTTGCGTTTAAAATACTTATACCTTTAATAATTCTTCTAATAACCGTAATTATGTAAAAGTAAATCTAATCACTTCACAAATTTAACGTTGTTCAAAATGTTACAAGGAATTGTACCTATGTAGGTACACACTCCAGGGGGTCAATTCTCGACTCGTAGGAATATTTTCCTATAGGAATTTTTGACATTTTTATATACATCGAAAATTTATGACATTGTCCTACTTATAGGAAAGTGTCACAAATTCCTATAGGAAAAGGTTCCTACAAGTCGAGAATTGACCCCCTGGTGATTTATAGAATTACTTAAGAAAAATGAGTGACTCATTGTTAGAGTTACCTAATCAACAAAATTCCAAAACAATATTTTTTCGTATAGGTATAATTTTTTTTAAATCGTTTCTCTAAATGCCAAAGTTGCCTATTTCATAAAATTATTATTTTTCAGGTGCCGCCGTCTATACCTAAATATTATAGGCAGTTTCGTCGAGTAGATGTATATATAGTTTTTTGATCTTCATTTACTTACTTTTAGTCATTTGAAAACAGCCACTTTTATAGTCTATTTTTATGTATGAGAGAGTAATAAAACAGCATTTCTAATGCAAAACTTAGTACGGTCATTTTAAATATGTTTACAGAATAATCTAAATATTTCCTAAAATTGTAATAAATGTACCTGAGCTATTACAAGTTTTGGGTCTTTTATTGATCCTATATAAACATAAGCTGTACAGAACAATAGAAAAAGGTTTGGACAGGCCAAAAGCCCTGTGTATTAAAGATTACATAGCCGTATCTTAAGATTATTTTCAATAAGTACCTATTTGCCAATTTAGTTTTATTTTAATTCCAAGAATTTCTTACAGTAATCGAATTATAAGTAGATAAATACCTTCCCAACAAATTTCACCGAAAATGCGATTATAGGTTTTCCATTTAGTAAGGAGGTCCAAGTTGTGTATTCTTGACAGTTTACTAAATGTCGTTTAGTTGCAACTTGCAAGGTGCAGTGTGAATTCTAGTGTGATCATGGAAAATTTGGAAGGGCCGCGTAAAAGACAAAAAATCGGTCCTTTAACAGTTAATGGAAAAACATTAATATTTAATTGTTTTAAATCATTTACAGACAAACATTTATGTGAAAGTGTTGACGGCACAGTGGAATTAGTTAATAGTACGCTTGGTGTTGGAAAATCTACGATTTACAGAGTTGTTAAAGAAGAGAAATGTGGCAAGTTTCAAA
This sequence comes from Psylliodes chrysocephalus, assembly GCA_927349885.1. Lineage (NCBI taxonomy): Eukaryota > Metazoa > Arthropoda > Insecta > Coleoptera > Chrysomelidae > Psylliodes > Psylliodes chrysocephalus. Next base: position 10,467,605 of record OV651832.1, read on the forward strand.
CAACACGTAAAGCTCCAGGAAAACCAAAATTTCAATTAGAAAATCTTTTGAAAGAAAGACTTCGAAGGAAAGTACATGCGTTCTTCTTTAGAAAAGAATTTCCGACAGTAGACAAAGTTCTTGCCACGGTTCGAGATGATAAGGATTACCCTGAAATGAATCGAAGCACACTATGGAAACTTTTAAAAGAAATAGGTTTTCTATGGAAAAAGCATTCCAGAAAGTCTATTTTAATAGAAAGAAGCGATATTGTAGTATGGAGAAGAAATTAGCTAAGGACTCTAAAAGAAATGAGAAACCAAAGAAGAAATATATTTTATTTAGATGAAACATGGATCAACGAGGGACATAAACCAAATAAATTTTGGCAAGATGAAACTGTTACAAGTCAAAGACAGGCTTTTTTAAATAATAATAATAGTTCAAACGGTTTTGTTAAAGGTGGTTTATTGACTTTTGAATCTACTCGTACCGGTGACTACCATGAGGACATGAATGCTGATGTCTTTAAAGAGTGGTTCGAACAAATTATAGATTTTCTTCCTCAGAACTGTATAATAGTAATGGATAATACAAGTTATCACTCGAGACTTATAGAAAAAATGCCCACAACCAAGTGGTTTAAAAAAGATTTACAGAATTGGCTAAATTCAAAGAATATTAAGTTCCATCCCGGTTCTGTGAGAAAAGAACTGTATCATTTGTGTTCTCTTCATAAAGAGAAATTAAAAAAATATGAAATTGATGAAATTGCAAAAAATCGTGGGATGACGGTGGTTAGATCACCACCATATCATTGCCAAGTAAACCCGATTGAACTGATATGGGCACAGATAAAGAGAAAAGTTTCAAGAAAAAATAATTCTTTTAAAATTAGTGATGTTAAACAGTTGTTTTTGGAGGCTGTAAATAAGGTGAAGCCTGAAAACTGGGAAAAGGCAGTAAATCATACGATTAAAGAAGAAGAAAAAATGTGGAGACAATATTACTGATGAAATGATCGAGCCACTCATTCTAAATATTGGTTGCGACAGTTCATCTTCTGATTTCGATTCTGATTTGGATTTGTAGGTAAGAAGTAGTTTTTATATTAAAATAATTATTTATGAACGTAACGTTGTTTAAAAGTCAAAGTTTAAACCCTTATACCTACATAACCCGTTTGACACAATGTTCTTAACATACCTTGTGGAAAAATAAAACATTTTAGAAAAAATTGCTCTTTTTTACCTTCAGCTGTTTAGAAGTTATAAGCAGGTTAATTAGGTGAAAATATAAGTGTATACTCGAGGAATAACTTCAAAAAATATTTTAACTGTCTACTAAAAGAAGTGTTACGCCTATGGATTACGAAAGCTTTATTATTTTAATACTCTCTCATACATAAAAATAGACTATAGTATATTATTATTTTAAAATCATTTCTGTACATGCCAAAGTTAACTATTCCTTAAAGTTATTTGTTTTCGGTGCCAATATCGATTACCTAAAGATTAGGCAGTTACGTCTAGTAGACACCGGTATAGTAGTTCCTGCAACAAAAGTGGATATGATGGCCATATCGTATGAAGACAAAATTTGAGTGGAGGTAAAATTACGTGTCGTTGAACTAGATATTCCAATTTGATATCAAATGAATGCAACAATTGCATCGGAATTGCACATTTCGCAAAAAATGCAAATAATGTGTGAGAACTAACTTTAGAAGCCAAACAATCTATTTGATTTTAGTTTAAAATATTTTTTGGAAGGTCCGAGGAAACGCCTGTTTATGAATGTGTTTTATTGTAAAAGTTCACAATGCATGCAAACACTTCCTCTTAACGATGCTGAATAAAAATTCTGGGTTGTTCGTCATCGAAATGGAGCCATTGACATTGGTCTAGTTTTTGACGGGAAGTGTACTTACAACACATAATAATACAAGAGGAATAATATACAGGGTGTCTGTAAAAAGTCTTTACAAAAATATAGCACATATTCCTTAGACCAAAATAAGTCGATTTAAGTAAAATTACCTTAGTACAAAGTTGCTTCGTTTGGGCTCCAGAGGGCCTTGAACTTACAATTTTTAAATCGTTTTTCTCATATAAATTTAAAACGGCATATGCGATTTTGCTGAAATTTGGTATATTGATAGAGTTTTATGTGGCAAAAAAATGGTATTAAAATTTTATCCGATAATAATACATAGGCGTAGAACTTGATTTTTTTAAATAATTGCACCTTTAAAAATTCTACGCCAATGGAAGAAAAGGAGTTTGAGTATGAAATTTAGATTGCGCAACTCATTTACTTTAAAAAAGGTACTCTTGATGAGACTCGATTACTCTCATGGTTTTGACGAAATTTGCATTTTAGTAATTTTAGAACATAAACTATAATTATTAAAATACAAACTTTGTCGAAACCATGAGAGTAAATCGAGTGTTATCAAGGGTACTTTTTTGTAGTAAATGAGTACCCAATCCAAATTTCATACTCAAACCCCTTTTCTGCCATTGGCGTAGAATTTTTAAAGGTGCAATTATTTAAAAAATCAAGTTCTACGCCTATGTATTATTATCCTACAAAATTTTATACGATGAAAAACATAAAAATGTACTTTTTTCATATCTTCTTCAACACCTCTAATCGAGACTTTTAACAAAAATACTCGATTCTTGCCATGTACGATTTTTTGAGGAATATTAATTATTTACCTGCAATACGTATACAAAAACATTTATTGTTGGTTTCCATAGTTTCATCTAAATAAAAATATTGTCAAATTTTAACACCTAATCTCTTATTAACGATTGAAAGTGTTCTATCTGACTCAATAATTAAAAAAACAAATGCGTGGTTTATTAATATGGCTGTACAATATACCAATGCAGAATATACCGATATGTTACTGACATTAGGATTTTGTGAAGGAAATGCTCGAGAGAGTGTCAGGGTGTACTCTGAAAGGTTTCCAAATCGTCGTGTACCTAGCCACCCAACTTTTGCTGCTGTTGAGAGACGTCTTCGGGAGACCGGTTCCTTTGCTCCCAACACTGTTGATAATGGAAGAGAACGTTTTGTAAGGATTCCTGAAGTTGAAGAAGACATTTTAGAACGTGTTGAAGAAGATCCAGAATTAAGCACCAGATGAATTGGAAGGGAACTAGGAGTAAGTAAAGATGTCGTTCATAAAGTGCTTAGAGAACAATTGCTATATCCATACCATAAGAAGCCAGTACAAGAATTATTAGTCCATGATCCTCAAATTCGTTTGGGTTTTTATCGATTTGTTAATATGCAAAGAGAAAGAAATCTAAACTTTGTCAAGAAGGTTCTCTTTACCGATGAAGCGGGTTTTACAAGAAGAGGTATAACTAATACCCATAATGAACATGTTTATGCCGTTGAAAATCCGCATGCAATAAAGGTAAACCATTTTCAGCACGAATTCAAAATTAATGTGTGGGCTGGAATAATTGGTAATTTCATTGTTGGTCCTGTCATACTGCCACGAAGATTACCTGGAGAAAATTATTTGGATTTTCTACAAAATACGTTGCCAGAATTGTTAGAAGATTTACCTCTCCAACTTCGGAGAGATATGTGGTTTATGCAAGATGGAGCTCTACCACATTTTTCTTTAAACGTGAATGAACAATATCCACACAAATGGATAGGCAGAGGTAATGACGCACCTGTAAACTGGCCACCACGTTCCCCAGACCTAACACCGATTGATTACTTTTTATGGAGACATCTGAAATCCACAGTTTACAGGGAACCTGTAGAAAATGAGGAACAACTCTGGCAACGTATTCAAGATGCAATAAACAATCTTAGAGGTGATGAAGAAGTTATGAAATGGATACATTTTAATTTTCTTCGACGTATAAATCTTTGTATGCGTGAAAATGGTGAACATTTTGAACAATTTTTGTAAAATCTCTATTTTGATTATGTTGTAAATAAATATTTTTGTGAAACCTATACACTCTAAATTACAGAAATTTAGCGAAAACCATGAGAGTAATCGAGTCTTATCAAGAGTACCTTTTTTAAAGTAAATGAGTTGCGCAATCTAAATTTCATACTCAAACTCCTTTTCTTCCATTTGCGTAGAATTTTTAAAGGTGCAATTATTTAAAAAATCAAGTTCTACGCCTATGTATTATTATCGGACAAAATTTTAATACCATTTTTTTGCCACATAAAAACTACCAATATTGGGATCTGAAGATAAGCGATACGCCGTTTACTGTGAACTAAAAGTTGTGGCATTTGACACTTGACCGTCTGTGTTCTGTCAAGAAGTTTTGTTTATCAGGTCATGTCAATAAATGTTATTTTAAAATTGAACAAGTATTTTGTTTGAAATATCTTATTTAATAATAAGCTAATGCTTTAAATTTTTATCATATATATTAAAATATTATATTATTTGAACTATAAGTGGAATATCAGTGAAAAACACACTTGTTGGGTGCCTCGATGCAGCCCTAAAAAAATGGACCTTCTTTTACATTTCATCTGCTTCCTAAAGTTGATAAATGTAGGGTAATTTTTATAAAATGCAAGTGGAAATTCTGCAAGAAATGCATGGTTACAAAAGTTGAAAATTGAGAAGCATTTTAAAGATGATTTGCCTAGAGGTAATATAGATTTATTTTTCGATTGAATGTTTTTATTTTACCTTTTTTTGTGTTTTAGATGCCTCATTCAAAGTGAAAATAAATATAAAAAAACGCTGTGTCTTCATGCCAGTTTTTAAGTAAAAATGTTTGACGATTCTGTTCGATAAACTTCAAAATCAAATATTGAGAGAACAGAAAGAAGATCCAAACCACAGAATAAAGATTTTATGTCCAAACTAAAAAAAGTTCAATCAGTGTTAAATGTGATAGTGAGAATAAACAAAGTCATAGTTGAGAGTGATTTGTTTCAAGATAACCTAGCTACTCACGCCAAACAAGACATAGAGGTTGCAAATACTCTTTTTCAAGTGTATTGCCATTAGTGACAAGTGCACATACCCCAAAAATTAAAACAATTTCAGATCTTTTAAAATCTGACAAAGAGTTGTGTTCATTCACTGGTATTAACAACTTTAACATACTGCACTAGAAAATACAGTCAAATCAGCTTGAAGTACTTTGGAAGATGGCCTATTGGGCATTGTAACTCAATAAAGAACGTTTATTATTATGTAACTATTGGCATATTTTGTTAACAGGAAAAATAAAAAAATATTTGATTTTTATATTTATTGCTTATAATAATAGCCCTTTTACCAACAGAATCAACTCGACCCATGCAACGAAGACTCATTTTTGAGAGTTTTTAGTTGCCGTTATTCAGCACATATATTTGCCAAAAGCTTTGATCTAAATAAGTATCGTATATCTAAACGAAGAGGTTAAGCAACCAGAAATACTACCATCAAATATAGTAAATCATTTTAGGCCAAAAAATACTTTGAATATTATATTATCTTAGATTTTCTCAAAACTAGAAATAATGAGTTACTATAGTCTTCGTTGCATGTGTCAAACTATTCCATTACAGAATAATATAAAAATGTACAAAAATACATTATCAATGTACAATCACTCATTAGAAAATGTAACTGTACACGATGACTAGTAAACTTAAGAATAAAAATAATTATTAAAAAGAGTATTCTCTCAAGTACAAAATCAATCATAAATTTCAAGCTGTACATTTTCATTTATTGTATTAAAGAAGAGATCACATGAATTACTTATGTTAATAATATAATAATTTATTCACACAATATCCAAACATTACAAACATCAGTGTGTTAAAAAGGTAAGAATAAGAACACTTGCGAAGTGTTATACAATTGTTTGTAAGATAATAAGTAACATAGATTAAATAATATATCATAAGAGTATTAAGACTAAAAACTAGTACAAATTAAAATTATGACTAAGTAAATTTTACCTCAAAACTAACAAACAAAAAAATAGTACCTACTTGTGTTAATAGATGATTTTAAAAGGACAGATATGTTTTAAAACATCTTGTTAAATAAAATTATGGAACATTGAAATAATAAGATTATCAAATAGTTTATGCAAACAAAAGTGAAGCCATAAAAATATTCTGCTTCTGTACCAAGGACACATATTTTTTTAATAATCATAAACTGATTTTAGATTTATTTGAAAATATAAAAGAATATCTTGTGTAGTGCCATTATTTATCGATTCTTCACAATAGTCATTTGTAATTTATATTTAATCTCAATAACTAAAAACTATGCTGAAAATTAGTTTGACAGAATTGTTACTCATTTAAAATTTAAAAAAATAATGGTATCCTGGTGACCAAATATGAACTGTGATTGGTGGATTTCATATCTGTACAGTGTTCTTCATAGAATGGATAAATATATTCGTTCAATGGCCACTTTTTCGTTCTTTAATCAGTGCGTAAAATAAATAATATACATGTGGGTGTAGAACAAAAGCAAAAGGTGTTCGATCGAATTAGCTTGATAGTTCTTTTATTATTTGAAACGGTATACACCTAGAACACTTTAAGACTCCTGAAATATGTTTGCACTGTCCACTGTTCCCAGCTTAAAACAAACACTGCCATTCGAACATCTTGTGAATGAGCACTGGCCTACAACAATATGGGGATCTGAATTCAAAGCACTAGTTTGGAGAACAACTGCAAAAACGTGTTTATCACTAAATTCATTCTTTCCACATAAAAACTATGTGGCCCACATTTAAAATAGCCTCTTCTTTAATAACAGTTCTGGAATTTTCACCTGCATCAATATACTTCATAAGTTCTATTAAACTTAGCCTTATTTCAGACGTCTCACTAAAAATAAAATAAATATATTAATATTTTATTAAAAGATAACACAAATATATCTCAAATTAACATAAATGAATGAATGCAACTTAAAAACAAAATTAATAGGGGGTTATTTACCAAATAAAAATATATATTCTACTTTAACCTAAAAACTATTGAAATAAAAGTGTCTAATCACTAAAAATTAACAACAATATGTTTTTCCTCGTGCTTTCCTTAAAATAGAACAATATAAACTAAATACTTTTTATGGGTTGTTTGTTTACAAACTCAAAAATGTAAACAATAACAAGCCATAACAGTTAGTTCAAATGTTAAGTACAGACGGCGCTGCGATCTTAATTTTAGATCCCAATACCAAATTTCAGCAAAATCGCATATGCCGTTTTAAATTTATATGGGAAAAACGATTTAAAAATTGTAACTTCAAGGCCCTCTGGAGCCCAAACGAAGCAACTCTGTACTAAGATAATTTTACTTAAATCGACTTATTTTGATCTAAGGAATATGTGGTATGTTTTTGTAAAGACCTTTTACAGACACCCTAAATAAAAAATTTCTTGGTTTAATCGGTCATTGTTTTTATTTTCAATCGTTTAGCATTACATATGTTTCGGAAATTGATTTTTTTCCATCTTCGGGTGCAATTAAAAGTACATCGAAAATTTATGACATTTTCCTACATATAGGAAAGTGTCACAAATTCCTATAGGAAAAGGTTCCTACAAGTCGAGAATCGACCCCCAGGTGTTCAGCATTAACATAAGCTGCCGGGTAGCGTATTGGCATTGTTTACTATGATGCAACTCATACATATTGTTGCAACGCGGTAAAGAATGACTGAACAGTCGCTCTCTATACCCAGACAAATCTTACTGCGACTAAACACCAGCAGGAGTTCAGACGTGTAACTATTGTATTATTGATACGCCTGCCATTCTCGAGGCATTGTTTACCGCGTTCCAACTCAACATCGAGGCATCCAAGAAGGAGATACCTACCAAACAACTCTAAAAGACATAGAGGAAGACAAAATTAAACGTTACCATACCAGACACGGCTCAGCATCAGGGGTAACTCCAAGAAAGCCAAAGCAGTTTCAACAAGTCAATAACCTAAGAAAAAAATAAATAATTAATTAAATAATTAAACACGCTCTTACATTTTTATTTTTCTTTTTATTTTTCAAGAAACTGATTCAAATCATTAATGTACTTGTCTTTCATCTAATCAAAGAACAGACATTTTATCTAGTGTTGTTTGTGTCGAATTTATTGTTTTCTATCCTTTCAATGTATTGAATCTTAAACTAATTTTTTATTGAAATAAAATGAATTTAGCTCAAAGCCGAATAGCACATAAAATAAAACGACCGTTTCCCCTTCCGAAAACAACTACTCCTTTGCCTAATACCACAACAGGCATTGAATTACATCCGAAGGAAAAACAGCAGAGATAGAAATTAATTTTCAACACTCTCTACTTCGATTTTGCTCACCAAGGAGAACATCATTCTTGGACCGGTTTCGTCCTTATTAGGACTCCTCAGCAAGAAATAGATAGGTTCTCAATTCCAGTCTCTAATGGAATTAACAAATGCTACACATTTCACCAGTATACCATAAAGTTGGTTACGGAGAGAATAAAATTCAAGTAGTGAAAATGGAGTAGTTGTTTTCGGAAGGGGAAACGGTCGTTTTATTTTATGTGATATTCGGCTTTGAGCTAAATTCATTTTATTTCATTTTGCTACTATTACATTTGAGTTTTGATAATTTATTATCGTGTACAAATTGCCCGCCTGGTTTTTTTGGTTCCACCTAGTTTTCAAACTGGGTACCATAGCGCACTTTGATTTTGCTTACTAAGAACAGATGGCGACACCATTTTCACTACTTGAATTTTATTCTCTCCGTAACCAACTTTATGGTATACTGGTGAAATGTGTAGCATTTGTTAATTCCATTAGAGACTGGAATTGAGAACCTATCTATTTCTTGCTGAGGAGTCCTAATAAGGACGAAACCGGTCCAAGAATGATGTTCTCCTTGGTGAGCAAAATCGAAGTAGAGAGTGTTGAAAATTAATTTCTATCTCTGCTGTTTTTCCTTCGGATGTAATTCAATGCCTGTTGTGGTATTAGCCAAAGGAGTAGTTGTTTTCGGAAGGGGAAACGGTCGTTTTATTTTATGTGATATTCGGTTTTGAGCTAAATTCATTTTTTTTCATTTTGCTACTATTACATTTGAGTTTTGATAATTTATTATCGTGTAATTTTTTATTGATAAATTAAGTATATACCTATATTTAGTACATATACGTAGTAATACAATTTATTTTATTTAACAATGAACCAATATGTAAGAGAATTTGATGTGATGCAGATTGAAACATTCAGCCTAAAAAACGAAAACGAATGCAAACAAATTCTAAAAATTAATGAAAAAAATAACAATTTTACAATTATAAATAATAATATTCGCAGTGTAGGGAAAAACTTAGACGAATTTAAAATATTTTTACATCTAGATAGTGATATAGATTATATAGTACTAACTAAAACTAGACGGTTACTAAATACAGATATTTTTAACATCCCAGGGTATAACCACATATACAACGAGGGCGAATATAATCAAAATGATGGCGTTTTAATATATATAAAAGATTGTTATATTTATGAACAGGAGATTATAGATATACACAACTTTAAATTTATACTGATCCATATTAAGCTTCGGCACAAGTTCATTGCTGTCACCGCGTGCTATAAGGCCTTATGGGTCTAACGCCGATATGATTGTATTATCTCTTCAGGAATATTTTGAAAAATAAAAAAATAAAAATGAAATATACCATATATTTTCTGGAGATATTAATATAGACTTGCTAGCGGAAACTCAAACAGTTTTTGAATATTTGAATGTTATGTCTGAACATGGATACATCTCTACTATAAACAAACCTACTAGAGTACAAAACAGAAGTAAGTCGTGTCTAGATCACATTTTTATTAAAACGGTATGTGATATTGACAATATTTTACCAATTGTAATTGAAAATGACATAACTGATCACTATACTACCATCTTACAAATTATTATAAATGACAATTATGCAAATAATAAACAACAAAAATACATAAAACATAATATAAATTATAAAAAATTACATGATGTTACAATAGAGACATCTTGGAATCAAATATATCAGGCAGAAGATCCAGAATCTGCAATCAATATGTTTATTAACAACTTGACAAATATTATAAAACAATGTACCTTGTCCAGGCGAGTAAACAGGAAAAATACGAAGATCGCACCATGGGTCACAGATTCGCTATTAAAAATAATCAATGAGAAAAACAAACTATTCAAACAATTACAAAGGGATCCAAATAACGTTGTTTTGAAATATATTTATAAAAACAGTAGAAATAAAGTAACAGCTACAATTCAAAAAACCAAATATGAGTTCTACAAGCAACAAATTGCATCTAAATCTGGTAATTCTAGTGAACTGTGGCGAGTGGTGAAAACTCTAAGTGGTCATAAGAAATCGCATAAAAAAATTGAGGCAATTACAGCAGAAGATGGAGAACTATTAACTGATCTTAAAAGTATCTGTAATGAATTCAACAATCAGTTTATCAATGTAGGAAAGAACTTAGCCGAAAAAATTGAAAGAGACGATGAAAAACAATCAAATGATAGGTTTACACTGCAGAACTCAATAGTATTCTTTGAAACAAATCCGTCAGAAATTATTGCAATTATTAAAGATTTAAAAAATAAAAAAGCACCAGGTACTGATGAGATTTGCTCAGAAGTCCTAAAAACTATTGCAACTTTATTGCTGAACCGATATCATATATATTGAACCAGTGTATCGACAAGGCCATTTACCCCTCAGCATTTAAAACCTCTATTGTTACTCCAGTGTTTAAGAAAGGAGATAGCACTCTCTTTAGTAACTATAGACCTATTTCCCTACTCACTCATCTATCGAAGATATTCGAAAAATTAATAAAAAACAGGCTGAGTTCTTTTTTAAATAAATATAAACTATTGTCTCCTAAACAGTACGGATTTAGGGAAAAAATGTCATCAGAAGATGCTATATTAGATTTAGTATCTCACATACACAGTGCACTTGAACAAAGCAGGCCGTCTTTGTGCATATTCCTAGACTTAAGTAAAGCTTTCGATACAGTTGATCATTACCTTCTCCTACAATCTCTAGAAGATATTGGTATTAGAGGAAAAAACTTAAGACTATTTGAAAGCTACCTTACCAGCAGATATCAGTCTGTAAAAGTAAGTGGAGAGGAAAGTGATCGAAAGCCAATAAAATACGGGGTGCCCCAGGGCAGTGTTCTAGGTCCAATTTTATTCAACATTTATATAAATGGTCTGTTTTCAATTTCTAGTAAGGGCAGAATTGTGGGATTTGCAGATGATACTGCAATCTTCTACGAAGCACCTGATTGGGATGAACTCAAACGCATGGCTGAAAGAGATTTTCTCAATATTAAGACTTGGCTCGACAACAAAGTACTTACTGTAAATTTAGACAAGACTAGATACGTACCTTTCAGCTGCAACATCAGCTGTCTTCCCAAATTTCATCAACTTGACATTTCTATAAATAAAAATCATCTTGCTCTTCAACCTTTAACACAAATAAAATACCTTGGCATATTTATTGACAGTCATCTGAAATGGGAATACCATATAAATTATACCGTAAAAAAACTGCAGCGTATCTTATATAAGTTTAATTTTCTGAAAAGATATCTTTCAGTTAGCTGTTTAACAACTTTGTATTATGCCTTAGTCGAAAGCCATCTTAGATATGGTATTCTAGCTTGGGGAAGCGCACTAAGGTGCCATATCCAAACGCTTGAGATAATACAAAAAAGATTTTTAAAACTTATGTTGTCGAAAGAATATCGATACTCAAGTGACCTATTATATGCCGAAAGTCAAATCATGGATCTTAGGCAAATATACTTCTACTGCATGGCTCAAAAATATCAACTTAATACTAAACATGCTAACTTACCTTCTCACTCCTATCAAACTCGCAATAGAAATCTCCATATCGTGCCACAAGTAAGTAAATCACTTAGTCAACGATCTTATACCTATCTTGCTCCTAAGATACATAATGAACTACCAGAATCAATAAAAACAATTAAATGTAAAATTAAAATGAAAAAAAGCCTTGAAAAATTTATTTTAGAAAATCCACGACAAAAATTTAAAGATATAATAGAATGTATAAATACTTAACTTGCGTCTGTTTCTAGTCTCAGCTTTAGTTTTTTGAATTAATTGTTTTTTTAACACTCAATAATATAGATTTTGGTTGTCACGTTTTCCCTTAAATTCACTTTAATCTTCTAATTATAAAAATGGATCAATTAAATTTCTCTTATATATTTATATATTTATCCTATTTTATTTATTCTAATTTTAGTTAATTTAGTTTTAGTTATTTGTATATTTTAATCTTGTGTTTTTAATTATTAATGTTTTTAAATAATAATTTATTGTACTTTTTTTAAGTTTCATGTATTATAATCGAAACAAGTGAGTACTCACTTATCGAGTGTACCTTTATTCATTCAATTACTTTTAATTTTTAAGCTACCATTTGTATTTTTATAACTATATATTTTTTGATGAATAAAACTATTGATTTAATAGACCAAAGGCGAAATTACATGGCATGTCGGGTAATCGCGATTTTGACCACAATTATTTAGACAGTCTATTTATCCTTTTTTTCAATTATTATAATTATATAGCAGTCATGGTGTAAGGATACAGGTGAAGCGGTGCGCAGGTTTTATGACGTCAACATCGGTATTGCCACGGCCGCCTATACACTGCCATGCCATTCCATGGCTTTGTTTACATTTTGTAATGATTGTCAAGAAGTTTAACTTTTATTTCCTAGTTCTATAATCATTATAAAACTGAAAATATATTTAGAAGAAAATAACATCAAGTTATGCGCAATAATACTTACAAGAAAAGTCACTATAGGCAGATAGACGCTTGTACAAAAGTAATGCCAAATAAAAAAAATATTTTGTGCTTTTATACAAAAAAAGTAGGTAATTTATTTCGAATTTAGCCATGGTGTACGGAATTTAGCCTAATATAGTTTCTCTCTGGCGTAAAAAAGATAGTGTTCATCAGAAACTGAATTTTTCCATCACAAAACTTGGAAGAGGATGTTACATCTAGGATTTAAATCTTCATACCTAGCATTGCTATCTGATAGATTGAGATCAAGATGATAGCCAAAACGTACCTAAACTTACAGAGACATTACCATTAAAAAGTTTTAGTGGCTCAGCAGGGATAAAAATTGGAACTAATAAAAGGCATACACAAATAACTAATTTAAATGTGAAACTGAAATATGTAGTGTCCCCTGTATAGTGGAAAAATGTTTAACCTCTTGCCAATTAATTAATAATAGGAAGTGCTGACTCATTAAATATGTTTAAAAAGCAAGAAACTCTTGCTCAAAAAGGTATACTACAAAGTGGATAAATTTTTCTGATTCCTTGAATTAAGTAGTTCATTTTAATTTATGTGTATACTCCTGTATATATATTTCTCGATTGTCATATTTGTACTTAGGTTGTGCATTTTTGTTTTTATATTATATTTTGTCTTGATATTAGAATTTAAAAAATTTTAAAATAAAAAATTTCATTTATGAATAAGTATTTTGTTTGTTTCTTTTCCTTTGAATTTTAACTTATGTTATCTATCTTTGTTAATAAGAATGTAATTAATTCTTCAACAATAAATAATTTTGAATCGATTCAAGTAAACTTGTGTATAATGTTAACGAATGCTGAACAATAAAATTAAGGTGAAATGAATTTTATTATGATCAGTATATTTTTTTAGTCGCCAATTTTCTTAAATAATCAGTTTGGAAGTATGTGGTCACTTTTATAGATTATAAATGTAATAATTTAATTTTAAATTAGTCATCAAACATGGATATCAATAACTTGTATGCACAGATCAATTACTTTCTTGTATGGTTGGGTGCTGGTAAACCCCTTTATGTATTTAATAAATAGAAACACTTGGCAAAACATACTTTATTTTAATAAAAAGCACAGAGGTGTTATTTTAAATTGATTTATTTATGTTTAAAAATGGTTTATACATAATGTTTACTTCTTTATCTTGCTTAACACTTTATAATGTATATTTATTGTTCTAAATTTAAACATTTGGGCCAGTCTCTTAAGGTAGTAAACCCAGGTAAAGGATAATGAACAGTTCTTAAAATCTATAAGCCTTAGGACGAATGCTTCTTAGGGAGATTGTGGATGCTATGTCATCCGAACTTCAACGAATTCTTTTTTTATTTTCATTGTATAAAACATTTATTTGACCCGGAGTGAAACATTTACTTTACTTTCCTGAATTTCCACTTGAGAATTATTTTTCAACTGGCTAATTTCTTCTTTCAATGAAAGTATTTCTATATTTGATTTGTTGCATTTTTCAGTAATTTTGTTTAGTTCTTCACAAAGACTCTTAATAGTTTTCTCTAAAATAATAATTTAATTTTTAATATTGAAATAAAAGCAATTATTATTTCAAAGTTTAATATTTAATAAAAAAATTGTTTTGAAATGATTGTAATGTTAATTAGTATATGCTAAGTTGTGTAATTTTCTTTTCAAAGCCACATTTTTTGTTAATAAGGTAAATTTGTACATACGTTTCTAGTTCTGATGATACCAATATATTTTGAGTGTCTGTTTTCAAACTTTGATTCTCCTTGTCCTGGTTTGCAGTTGACAATTGTCTGGAATGCCCCGAAATATTAACAAAGCTCTCAATAAATGTTTGTCGATATCTTTTTGCCTGCCTTCTTAATCTATCTTCACTTTCTGCAGACAATTGTCTTTTTTTCAATGGGAGATTTTCAGTAGGAACTGCTGTTTGTTTTAAGTTTCTACCAGTCTTAGTGGAGTAGTTTAATAGCCTCTGTTGTAAGGGTATTTCAAAACTATCCTTCGAAAAATGTATGGAACAAATACAAGCTTAAAAAAGAAACAAGACATAAAATTAATCATATTCAAGTTAGGTTTGCAAAAATCATACCATTTTTCAAATTAATTGTATCTTTTCACCCTCAACCGTTGACCCAGGCTTTGGCTATATCTGTTTTCGGAAATCCAAAATACTTAATATTTGTTCTCTTTGTTTTTCTTAAATAGTTCTTGCTGCCAAACACTGCACAACCTGGCATTTTGTTAGTAACTACACACCCTAAAATATAGTAGATTTTAATGTATCAATAATATAATAATAATAATAATAATAATGATATATTAAAATAACAATAATGAATATAAACTATTTCTTTTATCTTTAAAATACAACAAAAATGTTACATAACCTAACTTTATATCAATTACACTACCAACTTAATTAGAAATTAATTTAATAATACGTACCAATAATTTCTAAACAGGCCTATTGATATATAGAAATGATATTAAATATTAAGATAAATATATCTATAAACTTCTAAACACTACCAGGAAAATATTAGAATAACTTTAAAAGTCGCTTTTTAACATTGGAGACATAGGCAAAACAAAAATATGCTCCGCAGGTGACGTCATGCGCAAGAATGACCAAATTTCGTACCGCTTACCGCTTCACCTGTATTCTTCCACCATGATAGCAGTCAATGTCGGTTAGTATCATACTTATACTTTGACCGTACAATACTGTTTTTTTTATAACTTTTATTATAGTTAAAAAAAAATGTTTTCCTTATGTGTACCCAATTACCCATCGCTCCCCTACCTACTAAACTTAATTTTTATCAAGCTAATTCGAAGTTCTCATAGGATTACTAGGAAAACACACGATATAACTAACAAAGATAAGATATTGCGCCTGAATGGGAGGAGCCTAAGCGGCTGGCCTACGTCACTCGCAGCGTCTTTTCACCATTGTTATTAGTTTTTAACGTGATTTACTTTGCAATAGACGAGTTTGTGAATGTTTTTTGACTATTTATTATCTAAAACAATGCGTTGTGCAGTTTACGGATGCCATTCTGACAATGAATCGAAAAAAAATCCGTGTCCCAACGTAAAATTTTTCCGATTTCCGAAAATAGGAGAATTGTGCAAAAAGTGGATTCATGCTACGGGAAGAAAAGACAAGTTCAACGTTAAAACGTCTTATGTTTGTTCCAAGCACTTTGCTGAAAGTGACTTTAAGATAAATTTGCGACATAAGTTATTGAACTATACCCCAAAATGTTATCGTCCGCTAGAAGATCATGCAGTGCCGAACTTAAAACTACCCTATGGGGTACATGCAAAGCCTGCTGAAGCTGCTTCAGGACGTGATGCAAGTATTAAAAAGGCAGAGAAAGCAATTGGTTGACGAACTATTGAACACGTAAGTACACATAAAATTTCTAACCTTAAAAACCAATATTCTTAACTTTGTGTAAAATTGGGCATTGTCATAATTTTGGTAATTTTTATATTAGTAGGTCTGGTGATGGTACTGGTGGTAAAAATAATGATAGTACGTTAAGTAGTTCGGGCAGTAGTCTGGTACATAATTTTGATGGTGCTTGCATGAGTGATATTCCTTCGACATCATCTAATGATAATAAGTGGTAATTTAAGTAGTTTTGAATGTACCTATTTCTGCATCTAATTTGCTACTTAATTATTTGTTATTAACATATGTTTTACATTTTAGGGTGCAAACTGACGTGACTGCCACCACAATTGATTCTGTGACAAACTCACTAAATGAAAAAACCAGAGAAGTAGCAGAATTAAAAGAAACACTGTCTGCCGTCGAAAAGGTTTTTTCCAAAAATCAAATCTCAAAACTAAAGCACCAGAAGCGCATTCAATGGTCTACTACCGAAATTGCAAATTCCATTGTATTATATGCCGCTGGACCCAGAGCATACAGGCTTATGTTAAAAAAAGGGTTTCCATACCCTGCAGTCTCCACACTAAGAGCTTGGCTAAAAAAGATTAAAATTCAACCAGGGATTCTTAAAAACATCTTTAAACTTGTAGAATTTTCTGATTTTAATAATAACGATAGAGTTTGCATTATAATGTTTGATGAAATTAAAATCAGGAAAGAATATATCTATGATCGGTTAGAAGATGAAATTCTGAAGCCTTTTGCTTATGCACAAGTAGTCATGATGAGGGGGCTATTTAAGTCATGGAAACAACCAATCTTTTATGATTATGACTTTAAAATGACAGCTAAAACTTTGTTTGAGATCATCAATTTTTTGGAAAGTTCAGGTATGTCTAAAAATTCATCAGAAGTTTTAAATTTTAATAAATATTATTCTGCAGGTTTTCCAGTAGTGGCCATGGTTTCTGATTTAGGAGGTGGAAATAGAGGACTTCATACTGAGCTGGAAATTTCAAAATCAAAACCTCACTTCTTGAATCCTTGCAATGGGGAAAAAATATATGTCTTTGCTGATGTGCCCCATCTTTTGAAGTTAATCAGAAATCATTTTGTGGATCAAGGTTTTATTCATAATAATGGAAAAGAAATCAACAAATCTATTGTAGAATCCACATTAGATGCTACAGCCGTTTCTGATCTCAAAATTACGCACAAAATTTCGAAAGAGACACTTAATGTAGTTGGGGCACAAAGGCAAAAAGTTAAATTTGCAGCTAAGCTCTTTTCCCATACGATTTCAAAAGCCATTAGTAGATGTGGAACACTTGGATATCTTCCTGGTGATATGAATTGGACCGAATGTGCAGACTTTTTTAAAACTGTAAGAATTTCATTGCAATACATTTTGTTTTTATTAATTTATTATTTTGTAGGTAAACGATTGGTTTGACGTTTTTAACGTCAGTGTACCTTTTAGTGACACAAGAGCCAGGAACCGAGGTTATGGCCTGGAAGTTGAGCAGCAAAATGAAGTAATCGATCGAATGTCTGAAGAAGTTTTAAATATCAGAGTAAAAGGAAGAAAAAGTTTACTTCCATTTCAGGATGGTAAATAATTTGAATAAATTAGTTTTGTTTTTAATAATTTGTGAAAATTTAACTAGGTATTCTGATGTCCAACAATGCCTTGAAACTTTTGCTTGAAGATTTAAAAAGAAGGTTTGATACGCAATACATTCTTACTCGGCGTTTAAATCAAGACATTTTGGAGAATTTTTTTGGTATAATTAGAGCAAAGGGAGGGCTCCATGACCATCCCAATGCCCTAGAATTCAAATACCGGTTACGCTCATATATTATGGGAAAAAATGAAGGTGCATATTCAGATTTCTCCAATGTAGAGGCAGACGATACTCCAGACTTGCCCATGAGTGGCCAAATGATAGATAAATTGGATACTAGTAATAATCCCCTCCTAATCGTAAATGATCCACTAATTGTTGTTAATGCCAATGAACAAGATGAAGTTATATCCCATGAACTCCACGAATTGGAATATGATGGCTTAGAAAATTTAGCAGGGTACATTTATTTCAAATTAGGTTATTCCAGAATTGAATACACAAACAAACCATTTTATACTTGGCTTGATCACGTGGATGAAGGAGGTTTATGCAAACCATCGGATGAATTTCTTTTAAAAATGGAGGAACTGGAAAATATTTTTACTAGTGTAAATGGAGATACTCTACTGGTTTGCAAAAATTACATCAAAAACTTGGTGTCGAAAAGTGTTCATGTTGATTGCTCAGACTCAGCAAAAAATTTATTTTTTAGATCACGTATGTATTTTCGTCTCAAAGAATTAAACAAATCGCTAAGAAAACCAATTGTAGGCAAAAGAAAGATGAAAAAAATTGCCACATAACTGTTCTAATATCTTATTTTTTCTAAGACGTTTTTAGCCCATAAATATAATTTATGTATTTTATTATTAATAAATTTTGTTTAAATATAGATTATTTATTTTCTTTTAAATTAATTCACCTTTCAATCCTAAAGCAAGATCACAAGTGTTTTTTGACACAAACAATATACATACCGGGTGTCTGCGCGGATACAAAATTGTTACATAATCCCAAGTGTGACCTCATATTAAAGCTAATTTTATTAGGAATTTAAGGCAACACAAAAAACTATCCTAAATGTATCCATATTACACCGGTCACAAATGTTAATGAATAATATTTTTAATTAATTTTTAATTTAGATAAAATAATATGAAGTTAATTGAATATAAAATCTATATATAAAATCACATTCCAAAAAAATCCACTTTCTCAACTTAAAACCATCAGAAATAAAGTAATCCAAAGTTTTCGCGCGGACACCCGGTATAAATTATATTATTACAAATAAATTTCCCTCTAATTTACAAATTAATTTACCCTTCAACACTAAAGCGACACAAAATATATTATATAAATTTTAAAATATGGGCAAATATTTTAAAATTTTTATTTTATTTAATGTCTTTATTTTTATATCTTTAAGCATGTGTACACTATTTAATTTTGTGCTGTTACGGACATTTTTTCTAAAGATACACAAAATCCAAACATCTAAATACAAAGACAAACAGAGTAAATACGCTTTAACCGTACATGCGAATTTGAATAATACGCTGCGAGTGACGTATTGCGCACCACGAACGAGTTTTGGCCACGGGAATAGCATGCCCTGAGGAAAACATATAATACATTGCCACAGCTTATACAATACAGCTAAAACACTCTCTTGGCGGCAACGGTTTGCGTCGATTTCGTCGCGCATCGCTTAAGCTCTGCCTTCGAAGGGAAAAGACGCTTTTGGCGTTCAGAAGTGTACTTAGGTAAGGTGTTGAGTCGTGCGTATAATTTCGTTGATTGTATAATTTCGTGGAGCCTATAATTTCGTAGATTTTGTTTGAGTTAAAGGTTATTATTTTGGTGACTCTTTAGCTGTGAGTAGAATGAATGAAAAAAAAGACATCATTCTGTTTGTGCAGTCAAAAGCTGTTTTAATAAGGGTTATACCTGCAAGAAAACATTCTTTAGTTTTCCCAAGGACCCAAACCGATAAGTACCACATTATAAGAAATTTTCATTGTTAAAAATATAATTTATACAGGGTGTCCCATTAGTGCGTTATTGTTCATTATTTTGTTGTAGACACGCAAGAAAGTTTTAAATAAAAGTTATATGGATTTTAAAAATACCTACATATTTTACAAATATCTTTGGATATACAGGGTGTCACGTTTTTTCCTGGAAAATTAAAATGTATGTTTTTTAAATGGAACACCTTGTATAGTATTTTATGATAAAATTATTAACACCCTAAATTATTGTAAAGACGAATTGATACAGAAAATTTTTATCAGGTATGTGTGTGGTTACCTTTTTATAAAAGCCTTGCGGATCCACTCCTCTGCGATACCTGTCTTAAATATAACAAAGATCACGTTGAATTAGATGATTTTTCTTTTTATTGCTTTTTAAAGGCATATGATAACGCCAATCCAGATACATTTGGAAATCTGCAACTGTCAAATGATAAATTTGTAGAACTAATATTCAATATTGAAAAGATATTTCAAAATAATTTTGAAGAATTGGTTACAAAAAATAACATTTGTACCACACTTTTAGAATTAATTAACCCAATACCCTTTAGTCATCCATGCTAACGTTTTCCAAAAGATTAACTTATTTTATTGTATGTTTAATCTCAATAACTAAAAAATATACTGACAACTAGTTTGACAGAATTGTCATTTATTTAAAATTTTAAAAATAATAGCAGTCGGTTGATCAAAATATGAACGGTGATTGGCGAATTTATTTTTTTTTGCAGTGTTCTCACTACCTAGAATGGATATGAAATATATTGGTTCAATTAAAGGCAATAGCATACTTTTTCGTTTTGTAATCTGTGCATGGATATTAGCCAATCTATGCACATACTACAAAACGAAAAAGTATGTTATTGCGTTCAACTACGAATATATTTCATATCCATTTTAGGTAGTGAGAACACTTTAACAAAATTAAATCTACAAATCACAGTTCATATTTTGGTCACCCAACTCCTATTATTTAAATTTTTTTAAATAAGTGACAATTCTGTTAAACTAATTGTCAATATATATTTTAGTTATTGATATTAAATATACATTAAAATTTTTGTGTAGACTCGATAAATAATAGCATTTTTGTTTTTATTGTGTCCACATTTAAAAAAAAATAAATTTTAATCAAACTACATGATACTAATTTAATTACGAGTATTAAAACTAAAGTCCTGAAAGTTTCGGTGAAGATGAGGACAGAGCATCTGCCTTCCACGCGAAAAGCCCGGGATCGAATCTAAGCCGAGGACTAATTAATTTTTCATGTTAATTTTATTTTATAAATTAGTCAACTTTGTAAATTATTTTAAAATTAGTTATTTTGTCTAAATAACCTAAAATAATTTTTTAAATTTGTAGATTTTCGTTAGTGGGTCGTAGAAAAAATATACTGACCATATCGAGTGGATTGTTCATATCACAATCAGACGATTGAGTACTCCGCATACGACGTCGAGCTCAAACTTCGTCTTTGTGTGATATGGCTATCATATCCACCCTTGTTGAACAAACTACAATTTATTTGTTTTCTTGGTTTAAGTTTTACATCAGAAATAAGAACTAAATTAATTTACTTTTCAAGTCACAATTTGTCGTGAAGTGACTGTTTTAGCTCAAAACATTTGTTAACAAGGATTTTACTAGCCACATACAAATTATTTTACCTCTAATCCGAAAGATGTGCTATTTTTCGTAATATTTATATTTAAATAATTTTTTTAATTATATTTGACAGATTTAAAACAAATTAAAAATTTAATTTCCCAAAACTTACTTAACATGGCATGTAACCAACCTTATTACGTCAAGGTTTTCAATTTTTTCAATAATAAAAAAATTGCTTAATCCGGGTCCGACTTTTCCCTTTAATCTAACAGAGATAGCACCATTCCGTCTTGCTTGGTTCTCGACCGCCAGATCAAAGACGCCGACACGGAGTTGTGGAGCTGTATTGTATAAGCTGTGCTTATACTTTAACCGTACAATACTGTTTTTTTATAACTTTTATTATAGTTAAAAAAAAATGTTTTCCTTATGTGTACCCAATTACCCATCGCTCCCCTACCTATTCAACTTAATTTTTATCAAGCTAATTCGAAGTTCTCATAGGATTACTAGGAAAACATATAATACATTGCGTTTTCTAGGTAGTTATACGAAATTTCCGGTAGGCCTAACTAGTTTTTCAAGTAAAGCGCGCAATATTTTATCCTGCCAAAAATATCAAGTTCTCTATTGTCGGTAGGTAATGTTTCGCATGTAATTACAAATTACTCGACATGCGATCCGGTCTGAAGTCAGTTAAGTTCATACCTAGATGTTATACGACTGACTGACACCGGTTTTGTTATAGTCTGTAGGTCAACCAGAAAAATATGCGAATTGTTACTATTATAACAATTTTCGTTATTAGTATCGTTGTTTTGTAGTTTATAAACAGATTAAATGTTTAACAACATTTAATTTACCAAAATAAAGTGTTGTAGTTACTAATCTGACATTAATTTGAAAAAATGGATCGTGATTGTAAAATTCCAAACAAAGTAAAGTTACCATATTAACTGTCATAGTTGCCAAAATTTCAATTAGGCATTCCAAACCTCCGAGCAATTACTACTAGAGGGAGTCTTCCCCCCTTCCCCGCGCTAAATTTTGTTAGCAACATCTACTCCCCCCGAGGGGGAAAATACCTCTTCTGTAATTGGCTTATTTAATCAGCGTTGTCAAGTTTGACAGCGCCAGAAGTGTTCTATGAGCGCCAGTTCTGACACTTTCTGACACATGTCAATTTCTTATTTGTATTTTACGGAAAATATTATTATTTATAACGTTGTAAGGGTTGTAAATGTATATTTAAGATGTATTATCTCTAATAATATGGTAAAAATATGCGTTATGTGTAAAAGGCCTGTTGAAAATGCTTCTTCAAGATAATATCATAAGTAAGTACAGACACAACCTAATTATCAGAGGCGGTGCATTAGGCAATCACCTTTAATTTGCAATTAAATTTTCTTATTTGCTTATCGAAAAATTAAAATTAAGAGCAAGTAAACTCCAGCTAAGTTCGTCTTCATTCGTCTGTCTCATAATAATTATAGTAAAGGTTAATTACTTATTATTTTAATATCACATCTTTGTAAAGTTTATTGTTATTTTTTTAGGTTTCCTTTTCTTGATATGAGAAAGAAATACATGGTTCCAAAATATAGGAATTCAACAAGTGACCACCTGAATAACTTTTTATGCAAATGAACATTTTTATTATAGACCTCAGGGGAGGAAAATATTAAAGAAAAATGCAATTTCGATGAAAGAAGTATAATAATCAATCCTGTCACTACTTCTACACTATATTCATCTGCTACTAAAATACTAAAACAGCAAGTAAGTTTATTTCAAAAAGAATGTTTAAGGAAAAAGGCATAGCCATTTTTTTGTTGACATTTTTTTTAAATAATCTAAAAGACTAATTTTGTGCATTGTTTAAATTTTCATTTTTTGTACTTAATTTGTTTTAGGTTTAAACAAAATGAACTTCTAAGATATGCATGGAATATCCCAAAAGAGCTAAGAAAGGTTTTAAAAATCTTAATAAAACAGCCAAAAACATAAAATAGTCTTCCTGTCTAAAATATAAATAGGTATAAATATTTAGATATTATGAGTGATTTTTTATTCTATAAATAGAACATAATTTGCTTCTAAATCACTACCTAATTAACTATATTATGTAGTACAATACTAAACAAGAATATCACATTATTCATGTTTTTTTTTAATTTCCTTAAAAAACGTCCCAAAAAAATGTGAATATTTATTATTGGAGTTTACATCGTTATGCTAAAACAATACTAGAACAAATAAATAATGTGGATTTTGACTATTTTGAGTTATGCAGATCATTATGATCTAAAAAAATGTTTGTCTGGTGCTATAGTCAGGTATAAAAACATTCATTTATTTAAACACAGTTGCAATATACATTTTATTTAGTTTTTAAGTTAAAACCTATTAGGACATCCTAAAATGACTTTTTTCGTTTGATATGAAATTAATTATTCTACATTTTTGTTGGTGAAATAGGATATATTAAGATGTCTTACTGTTTTCTCTGATTATCTAAAAAGTTTGAACAATATACAAAGACTGTTATAACAAAAAAGAGATATACCTTTACTTAAACACAAAATTAGTCAGTTCAATTCAGGGTTGCCAATCTGTGAGTAATTCCTCACATTTGTGAGTAATTTACTAGTCTGTGAGTAATTTTGTGAGTAAAGGGCAATTGTGAGTAATATGTGAGTAATCAGGAAGTCAGCATGGGTATATTCATGGTGTTAGGCAAAATCCTGATCGGATAATTTATTAAAACCGTGTTCTTTTTAAAAATTTTAATATAAGCCTAATTTTACCACCCTAGCACTTTTAGCAGTCATTACAATTTTGTAGTTTTAAAATTGCAGCGTCCTCTATTACTTGGTCAATGTAATAGAGTAAAAGTAATTTTGATATTTTACAACACTAGGTGTCGTGTCGATAGGGATAGTCCCATTGGGACTGTCCCAATCACAAAGCACGTATCTTCTAGAGACCCCACGCCAATGTTAAACTTTTAAACCAAATTAGCGCCACCTTGTGTTTGGAGCTGGAACTAAAATGACAATTTACAGATGGCGGTAAATTCAAATTGTAATTTTTAGGAGTAGGTAGTAGTTTTAAATTAAATTTTAAATGATTTCCACATAAATTATTTTATAAAATAAAGTATGGAACTAGTAAGTTCGAAACTTTTATTTTACAAAATAATTTAGGTCGATATTATACCAAATTTGAGGAATTAATTTGTTATAAGCAGGGGTCTGATGTGGAGAGTTGGTTCTGCATATTATTATTAAATAAATATAAGATATATCAATAAATAATAAAATAGAACATTCTTAAAATATGTTTATTAATAACAAATAAATATTATTAGATAAAAATAAATACAAATAATAATACATATTTAACGAATACTTACTTGCAGCAAATAGGTATACAATCTCAAATCTTTAAAATACCTATCAATAATTTAAATGTGAAGTAGAGACTAGGATACTACATTTTATTAACACTAAAATAATATATTTTATAAATGTCTTTTAAACCGAGGACAAATGTAATATAGGTATTGTATTAAAAGGTGGATCCTTTTAACTATTCATTCAATGATAAATAGGTATTTACCTTCCAAATACAGATAGTGGTATTACTCCACTGCTTTGTGTATTACTCTCTTATGTGAAAAATGATTTCGGAATCTAGTCCAGTGATAAATTGATTATCAATTAGTTGTTGTACCCGTTTGTCTTTTTATGATGCAGATGCATGGTGAATCAATAAGTTTTTCTCGAAGTTATCAACGTAGCACCCACAGGTAGCACCAAAATTATTGCAAAACACAGTAGCAAATAGAAAAGCGAAACATCACAATTTTGCAAATAACTAAGACGAAACTATAAACAGAAACCAAAAGCCAAAGCCAACAAAAAATCACTAAAATCAGACGGAAAAATGAGATTAACCAAAAACATAAATAAATACACGTCACATCTTTGGAGTCTTTGGTTAAGTTTTTCTCCCATAAAGCTTAAAAATGGAGTAAGAAATCAGAATTTCACCAGTAGCCCCATCTAGAGTTTGGAGCAAATAGCATAAAAATGTCAGTTGTCGGTTTTGACCTTGGTCATTCACGTGGAACCTCTATGTGCTTTGTGGTCCCAATCGTTGATTAATATCTTTTTTTGTTCATTTTAAAAGTATATTTTTTATTAATAGATTTTTTTTAAGTATTAGAATTAATTATTTATTATGATTTGGCCCGTTAATAAAGAAGATACTCTAATTATCCAAACCTTTTTATCTGTGTTTTTTGTTCAGCTGATTACAAAGAAGTTTTATATACAGGGTGATTCATAACTATTGGGACATAGGCTAAGGGCAGGTTATTTGTACCATTGTACCAAAATATGGCGATAGGGCCAAATATACCTTAATACAATATTGCTGTGGAATAAGATACAGGGCGTTAAATAATAATAGTAATAATTATTTAACACTTTAAAGCAACTTTTCATAAATGAAATATTTTGCGAGTTGTTCAATTGCGTTTTTTTTTGAAAACGGGTGAAATGTTCTAATCAAAAATACTAAAAAGTTTCGTAAAAAAAGCTACCACTTAATTTCATCATCAGGAATAATTCACCTGGCGCCTCCTGTAACAAAATGTGAAATAATACATAAAATAATATTTCTTGTCAAAAAATATGCCTTTGTGCCAATTTTGATAACAATTCATAAATATACAGTGACATCAGAAAAAACGAAAAAACAGAATTCAAATTTAACTCCCTTTATCTTATTCCACAGCAATATTTTATTAAGTTATATTTGGTACTATCGCCAAATTTTTGTCCAAATAACCTGTGCCTATGTCCCAATAGTTATGAATCAACCTGTACATTACTTGGTTATTAAAATAGTGAATGCACAGAAAAAAGTTGCATCAGTTTTGACTCTTGTATGTTCTGAAAATTGCTCTTTTGATGTTTGGCAACATTGCACAGTAGTAAAATAAAATCAATCAAAAGTACACGAATACAAAATATAGCATTTATATAAAAAAACTAGTAATATTGATATTTTTAAGTTGTGAGTAATTGTGAGTAATCCGGAAAAGTTTTTGAGAGTAAATCGGTAAAGACCGGTTGGCAACCCTGGTTCAATTGTACAATAATTTAAAGCATAAATCCAGAAAACTTTAAAAATGTGTTTGTTTTTACTATAACAAGGACATAATTATTAAAAAAACTTGGCACATTAACTTTGACGATAGGTTTTTATAATATATATTATACAAATCACAACGAACTACACAAAACGACATTATTAATAATTTAGCAATAAAAAAGTTAAGTACAATGATGACATTAAAAGTTGAGTTTCTCGAAATACTTTTTTTAAATGGTCTCAGTACCTACCTAGTATTTTTCTAGCACAATGATATTATATGAATGTGCATTGTGTGATATCTTATATTTTAGGAATAAAATGATATATTTTTTGCAGGTTTCTGTTAACAACGATTCCAAGAACTTTTGAATATATTATTAAAACGACCTTTGCAAATATAATTCTCAATTAAGAGCTTTTGATCTAACATTAAATTTTTGTTATCCATTAGGTTACAGCTTCCTAAGAAGAAAATTTAACAAGACTTACCAGACTCAAAATATCAAAATTTTACCAATCAATTGATGGTTCTACTAGTTTCCATAGGAAAATTCTCCTCGAAACTACTAAAAGAAAAGTGGCAGAGGCAACCGATGAAGGCAAAAAAGTCTTTTGCAAAACAAAAACTAGAAATTTGTTTAAGAATCTAATTATTGTTTGAAGTTTTACCATTAATAATTTTTGATAACGATTTAAGATTATGAAGTTTTATTATGTATTTTACTCTTTGATAACCTATGTTTAAATTTTTATTAGGACCAAAATAAATTATAATTTTCATTTCAACTACAAAAACCCTCATAATATTAAAAAGAGGAAAAAACGTTAGATTAGTTATGTTCAGGAATAAACTTTTTAAACATATATCTACTTAAAATGTGTTACTTTTAGAAGGTATGTTATTAACTTTCCATTTGTACTTGTATTAATTTATTTCATTTCATTATCTGTTGTATTTTCAAATTGATTTTGATATTAATCTTATCTATTTATATATTTCTTATAATCCCATATATGTTTTTATTTTCATTGAAACAAACGTTTATTAGCTTATTAAATATAATGAATTCATATTGTTTTATATGCTTGTATGAATGATTACTTTTATTTCCTTTTAAAAATGAATTTCGAAGATAAAGCCGAAACGGTGCCGGTGAGAGAGAATAAAAAATTAGACGAAAGTGACGATATTTACTGGAGCTTTCATCTACACCTGCCAGCAAGATTCGTCTTCCCTTCATCCTTACATTCTCCAGATTTACAGAGAAAACGCCGTCCTCTTTAACATATCTAGACCTTCTTTGACGGGGACTATACCACTACATTATCAGCTTTATTTGTTATCCCGAGCAATTTAAATGCATTTGTAATTGCTCATTTTTATCTCTTGTAGATTCCGTACTCAGTTTTCTTATTTTTAGTTACGTTTGCACTGCTCTTTTATTTTCACAGCTTTAATTCTATAATGCTGTAACGCTACAATATGGATCCATTTTTGTGGTTTATACTATTTAATGTTATTCGTAAGTGACCAACCTATTATAATAATTAAAGATTATTGTATACAGGCCTGAAGATGTTTCTGTAAGGCCGAAACTAGTCGCTACTGTATTTATTTATAATAAAATTGATTTTAAGGTTTTATTCTTCAATTGAAAAAATTAGACCGTTACAGTGATTTTGTTTCATTTCCTGCATTAGACACATATAAGACGGTATTCTTTTTAAATATAGTAAAATTAGCAAATTTTTTAGTTTTTTTTTACAATTAAAACGTTTGGACAATGTGTGTTTTTATAGATAAATGATACGCCACTGAACAAGAAGGATGTTTACCTTCCCCCTTGTGCCCGCTTCCTCACTTCCTCTACAGATGTTGCTAACACAACAATCGCCTACAAACTCGTTTTCACGCTCCCTCTATTAGTAATTGCTCGGAGTTCCAAACATAATGGTTGCGAATCTCGTAGGTAATGACAGGTTATGATATGGCAACACTGTGAAACTGGTGATTTGACAGGGTCAATGATATATGTAGTTGTTAAATTTTTAACTAGAACAGATGTATTGTTCATCTACAAATGAGTTTTTTTTTTGAGTTGTTCGGAGACTAAATAAACGTCTTGCTAATCTGGCGCTAACCTCGCACACTCAGTAATACAGTGGCATAACTCAAAATTTGCATATTTAAACTTTTAATCGTAAAAAGATCCAAAATGGTGGCTTCTAAATATAGAGCTTTTTAAATGACGGTGCTACTCCAACGCAGAACATCTTAACTTGGAGTAGCAGCGTCATTTAAGAAGCTCTACGTATGGAGGACGTCATTTTGTGCCATTTGACGATTAAAAGTTTAAACATGTAAATTTTGAGTTATGCCACTTTATTACTAGGTGTACGACATAGTTTCTTCTTAATTTATTCTGATCCTGACCAATTGTATATGGAACTATCCGTGAGGTATTCCCTTTCTAACAAAAAAATAATCATAGCATTCAGACAACGTGATAAAGAATTATCGTTGAAAATACTTAAGAAATGAGGAGTTTGATAACTTTCTTATGGACCCCATTATTAGATCTTGACCAAATTTATATATAACCATCCCTGAGGAATCCTCTTTAAAACAAGTGGCATATTTATCGGACAACATAGTAAGGAATTATCGCTGAACATGCATAAAAAAATATTCCGACGAATTGAGAACATCCTCCTTTTCTGAAATCGGTTAAAAAATTATTAATTTTTGTGTATAGTCTATTTTTATGTATGAGAGAATATTAAAATAATAAAACGTTCGTAATCCATAGGCGTATCACTTCTTTTAGTAGAAAGTTAAAATATTTTTTGAAGTTATTCCTCGAGTATACACTTATATTTTCACCTAATTAACCTGCTTATAACTTCTAAACAGCTGAAGGTAAAAACGTGCAATTTTTTCTAAAATGTTTTATTTTTCCACAAGGTATGTTAAGAACATTGTGTCAAACAGGTTATGTAGGTATAAGGGTTTAAACTTTGACTTTTAAACAACGTTACGTTCATAAATAATAATTTTAATATAAAAACTACTTCTTACCTACAAATCCAAATCAGAATCGAAATCAGAAGATGAACTGTCGCAACCAATATTTACAATGAGTGGCTCGATCGTTTCATCAATAATATTGTCCAACTTCCACATTTTCTCTTCTTCTTTAATCGTATGATTTACTGCCTTTTCCCAGTTTTCAGGCTTCACATTATTTACAGCCTCCAAAAACAACTGTTTAACATCACTCATTTTAAAAGAATTATTTTTTCTTGAAACTTCTCCCTTTATCTGTGCCCATATCAGTTCAATCAGGTTTACTTCGCAATAATATGGTGGTGATCTAACCACCGTCATCCCACGATTTTTTGCAGTTTCATCAATTTCATATTTTTTGAATTTCTCTTTATGAAGGGAACACAAATGATACAGTTCTTTTATCACAGAACCGGGATGGAACTTAATATTCTTTGAATTTAGCCAATTCTGTAAATCTTTTTTTAACCACTTGGTTGTGGGCATTTTTTCTATAAGTCTCGAGTGATAACTTGCATTATCCATTACTATTATACAGTTCTGAGGAAAAAGATCTATAATCTGTTCGAACCACTCTTTAAAGACATCAGTATTCATGTCCTCATAGTAGTCACCGGTACGAGTAGATTCAAAAGTCAATAAACCACCTTTAACAAAACCGTTTGAACTACCGATGTGTACTATTATTAGTCTGCGCCCCTTTCCTGATGGTGGATTTAAACCAGTAGATAAATTATTTAAAAAAGCCTGTCTTCGACTTGTAACAGTTTCATCTTGCCAAAATTTATTTGATTTATGTCCCTCGTTGATCCATGTTTCATCTAAATAAAATATATTTCTTCTTTGGTTTCTCATTTCTTTTATAGTCCTTAGGTAATTTCTTCTCCATACTACAATATCGCTTCTTTCTATTAAAATAGACTTTCTGGAATGCTTTTTCCATAGAAAACCTATTCCTTTTAAAAGTTTCCATAGTGTGCTTCGACTCATTTCAGGATAATCCTTATCATCTCGAACCGTGGCAAGAACTTTGTCTACTGTCGGAAGTTCTTTTCTAAAGAAGAACGCATGCACTTACCTTCGAAGTCTTTCTTTCAAAAGATTTTCTAATTGAAATTTTGGTTTTCCTGGACTTTACGTGCTGTTTGAAACTCGCCACATTTCTCTTCTTTAACAACCAAGCGTACTATTAACTAATTCAACTGTGTCATCAACACTTTTACATAAATGTTTGTCTGTAAATGATTTAAAACAATTAAATATTAATGTTTGTTCATTAACTGTTAAAGGACCGATTTTTTGTCGTTTACGCGGCCCTTCCAAATTTTCCATGATCACAGTAGAATTCACACTGCACCTTGCAAGTTGCAACTAAACGACATTTAGTAAAGAATACACAACTTGGACCTCCTTACTAAATGGAAAACCTATAATCGCATTTTCGGTGAAATTTGTTGGGAAGGTATTTATCTACTTATAATTCGATCACTGTAAGAAATTCTTGGAATTAAAATAAAACAAAATTGGCAAATAGGTACTTATTGAAAATAATCTTAAGATACGGCTATGTAATCTTTAATACACAGGGTTTTTGGCCTGTCCAAACCTTTTTCTATTGTTCTGTACAGCTTATGTTTATAAAGGACCAATAAAAGACCCAAAACTTGTAATAGCTCAGGTACATTTATTACAATTCTAGGAAATATTTGGATTATTCTGTAAAAATATTTAAAATGACCGTACTAAGTTTTGCATTAGAAATGCTGTTTTATTACTCTCTCATACATAAAAATAGACTATAGTCATTAGTAATTGTAAAGTAGCAATGAAACCAATAAAATGTGATTGTTATATTCATAGATCTTAGAAACAGAAACCCTAGGTACAGTATTGTATAAAAAGTTTACCTCCTACATTCTGGCCGCCATGATACCTGAAGACATGGCATGATTGAGGCACGATTGTTGTTTCTGTGGCTTTAATTGTTGTGAATCAGTTTGTTACTCAAGCAGGTAATTAGTACATATTTTGGTTTCGCCACTGGCTCATCTCAACTAGCCAGAACAGAGGCGCGGATTTGTGACGTTCGTTCTTCTCTATCCGAGCAGGATGATTTCATAGCCAGGATAATTAGAATAGATTATAATTTTTTATCAAATTATTTTTACATTGATAGAATTTACAGTTTGGCCCACTTACTATAAAAAATAATCTTTTTTGATAGGTAAATTTTAAAAGAGTCATTTCATAAGTTGCCTGAGTTATGACAACTAGGTCGCATTTCAGTTAAAAATTAAAAATGAACGATTATCCAAAAGCTAGTTAAAACTGAAAACATGCACGATTTAAAAAGGACCAATTAAAAAAAAACTTAGGCACTTATAAGGGTATATTTTAATGAACTTTTTTGGTATTTATACATTATGAATAAATGATTGAATACAGAGGTAGCTGTCTGATTGTTCGTAATACATATAGTATCTTTATATTGTTATTTCTAAAGAAAATAAAAATTGGCATACACAGATACAGATGCAGTTCCTTGATTTTGGGCTCGTAACAATGTTTGTAAATAATAAAGAGTCGTAATTAAATAAATTTTCAATTCAGGATCGTAATTCATTATTTTATACACATATATTGATGATGTAAGTACTCTATTTCGAAAAGTGGTTTATTTGTTTTATGATTCAATGGAGGGTAAAAATAAAAAAAAATAAATAAAGGACCAGTGAGTGGATCCACAAAAAACAAAGGCAATAGTTAAAAAATGGAATTTTCACAATTACTAAAATAAACACATTCATTTATATTTTTATTGAATATTATTTTTAAAGGTTACAACAATTCTCTTTTTACTTAAGGGGCCGTTTAAATATTACGTAAGTAGAATTATTACAATTATTTACCCCCCCCCATCCCCCTTGTCAGCAAAAGTAAGCAAAGCTCTTACACCCTCCCTCCATGCTTACGTAAACATTTTTTTATTATAAATGTATTTTTTTTATATTATAAATATAATGCTATAATTATAAATTTAAAAATAAGAAAATAGATTTAGGATAGAGATTAGATTGTACTGATACAGTATTCAACATAGAGTAAGGAACAAAAATATTATATTCAAAAGGAAAGACTTGTATTTCGTGCAAAACTTTTTAATTAATAAATGCAAAGCGCTTTCGGCATATTCGCCATCATCAGTGTTTATCTACAAAAATTGTGGATGTAAACTTACAATTTAAAAAATAAATATATTATAAAATCTGAATAAGACTTTTAAGTCAAAAGTTAAAATTGTATATATACGATTGTTTGGACAAATTAACAATTACAAGAAACAAACAAAGTGACAAAAAACTGGTATTGGGAATAGTGAGTGTGGGATAAGCCCTTACAAATCATATCTGATCTCCAGAAGCAAGTTAGCTTGTGTGGAATTAAGGAATTATGCCACCTTCACTATTTACACAATTGAAAACAAGTTAACAAATTAGTTAAAATTTAAAGAAATGTATAAATGGAGGGTGACTGTGGAAGATATATTAAAATTTGAATCTAGAATACAATTGTCTTTAAATAAAGTGTTTTGGGTAGTTTTAATACCTTACAGTTCAATCAGTGTGAGTTTTATTAAAAAATAGGACGTATAATTTTTTGTGAACAAAAATAACTATTTACTGATTTGAGCTAAAGTCACCCGACTTTACAATATAACAATTTTTCATTAAATGCGTTTTTGTAATTCTTAGTTGTTTATGTAGTTCTATTACACCCTGTATTACTTTTAAAATTATCTAATATTAACTACAACAAAAAAATAGTCATAAGCCATATTCTAACTAAGGTAATACATGTAAAATGCACCATATTTCAGTAACTGATGTTCCAAATTTTTTGAACACCCTGTGTAATTTATTTTGCAAAGTGTAAGTAAGCATGAACAAACTATATAAAAGTGTAACACATGACATAAGTATCATGGAAAAAACAAGAATTATTAAAAGTGGTGGAGATATATTTGAAAATATTAATTCTGCACTCCTTACTTTTGAATCCTTTTAACAGCTCACCCTATATAACTGCCTAACTTGAGGTTCATAAGAAAGTTGCCCCTAATAACCTGAAATATACTAAAATTTGAACAAATTCTGTCAGGACCCAAAATCAATGTAAAAAGTGAGGGGTCCTTTGTAGATGCAGTTTCGAAATTAGGAATTCTTGAAGAATTTTCCAAATCGTCCTCACTTTCAGAAACAGACTGCTCTGATTATAAAAAAATCTTTATTACTTTATTTGACACGCAATAAATTTTCTACGCCACTGGGATATTTACGAATTGATCAGCTCAGAGCACAAACACCGAATGAGCTCCCGTCATCTGCAAGCGCTTAGACCAGTGGTCGCCAACCTGTCGATCGCGAGCTACCGGTAGCTCGCAGAGGCAATTCTGGTAGCTCTCACAACGATTTTAATTTAAAAAATACAAACTGCAAAAATCAGAGAAGCTTCCGAAAATTCCACAAAAAAATCTAATTGTCATAATATTAAACATAAACAGCGGCAACGTTGCGGTGAGCGATCTGCCGCTGACGCCATCAAGCTAGAATCGGCTAGAACCGACCAGCCGGACCAGCGCGTTAGTGTTCGAGAACGATCAGGATTGCTTTGGACGGGATAAATACGCACGGCGCGGCGACATTGCGCTTAGTTTAAAACTGAACGCGTAACCAACGTCCAGCGGTTGGGTTAGTAGAGAACAACAAAAAATAATATTATGGCAAGCAGTTGTAAGAAGGTAAAGACATACCACTTTCATTCGGAATGGGAAGAAGAATACTTTTTTACAGAAGTTAAATTTAAAAATGTGTGTTTGTTATGTAATACTTCGGTCTCCGTTGCTAAAAAAGGAAATATTGAGAGACATCATAAAACTGTACATTCTAATTTTGAAAAATCATTCCCACTACATTCTGCCGCCAGAAAGGAGCAACTGAAACATTTAAAAAGCAGTTAATTGGACAACAATCAATATTTTTAAGAACAGTCGACAAAAATGAGGCTGCAACTGAAGCATCGTACCGTGTGTCCCAGATAATTGCACAAAAAAAGAAACCTTATGAAGACGGGGAAATGATAAAACAGGCGTTTTTAGAAGCTGCTGATTCGTTATTTGCCAACTTTAGAAATAAAGAAGAGATAGTTTGAGCTATAAAATCTATGCAACTTTCTGCTAATACAGTGATGAGACGTGTAGAAGTAATGAGCAATGATATTTTTTTACAGTTAAGAACTGACTTAGATAACTGTGTTTATTTTTCACTTCAACTGGATTAATCAACAGATGTCGTTGACAGTGCCCAGATGGCCGTGTTCATCAGGATGGTTTTTAGTGATTTTACGATTAAAGAAGTTCTTTTGAAGTTTATTCCACTGAAAGGACACACCACTGGACAGGAGTTGTTTTCTCATTTAAAAAATATTATTTCTTCCGAGAAAATTCCAATATCGAAAATAGTAGGCTTGACAACCGATGGCGCTCCAGCTATGGTGGGTTGTGATAAAGGTCTGGTGGCGTTATGTCGGAAAGATGAAACTTTTCCGCAATTTCTCTGTTACCACTGCATTATCCATCAGCAAGCATTATGTAGAAGTTTCTTGAAACTAAACAACGTTATGAAACTGATGGTAAAAATTGTGAACAAGATTAGAGCTCAAGCGTTACAAAGAAGATTATTCAAAACCTTGGCCGATGAAGTTGACTGTCAATACGGGGACCTACTCCTTCACTCTGAAGTCCGATGGTTAAGTAGAGGATGGGTGCTGAAACGTTTTAATGATGTCCTATCTGGCATAGTTCAATTTTTCAAACAACGCGATGAACCGACTCTGAAACTAGAAAATTTAATCTGGCTTAGAGATTTTGGTTTTCTCGTGGACATATACAGAGAAATTAAACAAACTTAATTTGCAGCTTCAGGGGAGAGACAAAGAACTAGCGGAAATGATTTATGATATAAAAGCATTTATCAAAAAGCTGGAGTTTTGGGAACAAAACCTAATTAACAGCGATGCCAAGCATTTTCCTATTCTTTCAGAAAAAATATCTCAAAATCCAATAGAACCCTATGACATCAAATATCATGTAGAAATAGTTTCTACCCTGAAGAATAACTTCAAAAATCGTTTTAAGGATTTCAACGAAATGGCTTTAGTAGCGCAGTTTGTTGTTTTACCTTTTATGGAAATTGATATCCAACAGTTTGCAACTTGTGTTGTGCAGAACTTTGGCGAAAACATCGCTGCAACAGAAATGGAAGTAATTGAGTTTCAAAATGATTTAGCCTTAAAATCGTTAGTCCTCAAGTACCAAATGTATTTGGCCTATTGTAAGTAAAGACAAATATTCAGTTCTATGCCGTGTTGCCTTGAAAGTGAAACCATTATTCAGTTCAACCTATTTATGTGAATCTTTTTTTTCCAATATGAAGTTTATTAAGAACAAATATCGTAATAGACTTACAGATGAACATTTGGATAATTCTATTCGAATTGTATCAAATTATACTGCAAACATTAAAAAAATGATCGATGAGTCTGAGTGTCAGCTTTACGTGCTTTTTTATTTTTCAAAGTTTATGTTCATGATAGTGCGTTACTTCTTTTTTACTTTCCTATCTGTATACAGATATAAGGAAAGTATAGGAATCATGATTTTTTTCGACCTCGAGTTTTCGACGGATTTTTACGTTTTGAGGTCCCCTGAATCCGTTTTGACTATTTTCGCGATGATGTCTGTCTGTCTGTGTGTGTGTGTGTGTGTGTGTGTGTGTGTGTGTGTGTGTGTGTGTGTGTGTGTGTGTGTGTGTGTGTGTGTGTGTGTGTGTGTGTGTGTGTGTGTGTGTGTGTGTGTGTGTGTGTGTGTGTGTGTGTGTGTGTGTGTGTGTGTGTGTGTGTGTGTGTGTGTGTGTGTGTGTGTGTGTGTGTGTGTGTGTGTGTGTGTGTGTGTGTGTGTGTGTGTGTGTGTGTGTGTGTGTGTGTGTGTGTGTGTGTGTGTGTGTGTGTGTGTGTGTGTGTGTGTGTGTGTGTGTGTGTGTGTGTGTGTGTGTGTGTGTGTGTGTGTGTGTGTGTGTGTGTGTGTGTGTGTGTGTGTGTGTGTGTGTGTGTGTGTGTGTGTGTGTGTGTGTGTGTGTGTGTGTGTGTGTGTGTGTGTGTGTGTGTGTGTGTGTGTGTGTGTGTGTGTGTGTGTGTGTGTGTGTGTGTGTGTGTGTGTGTGTGTGTGTGTGTGTGTGTGTGTGTGTGTGTGTGTGTGTGTGTGTGTGTGTGTGTGTGTGTGTGTGTGTGTGTGTGTGTGTGTGTGTGTGTGTGTGTGTGTGTGTGTGTGTGTGTGTGTGTGTGTGTGTGTGTGTGTGTGTGTGTGTGTGTGTGTGTGTGTGTGTGTGTGTGTGTGTGTGTGTGTGTGTGTGTGTGTGTGTGTGTGTGTGTGTGTGTGTGTGTGTGTGTGTGTGTGTGTGTGTGTGTGTGTGTGTGTGTGTGTGTGTGTGTGTGTGTGTGTGTGTGTGTGTGTGTGTGTGTGTGTGTGTGTGTGTGTGTGTGTGTGTGTGTGTGTGTGTGTGTGTGTGTGTGTGTGTGTGTGTGTGTGTGTGTGTGTGTGTGTGTGTGTGTGTGTGTGTGTGTGTGTGTGTGTGTGTGTGTGTGTGTGTGTGTGTGTGTGTGTGTGTGTGTGTGTGTGTGTGTGTGTGTGTGTGTGTGTGTGTGTGTGTGTGTGTGTGTGTGTGTGTGTGTGTGTGTGTGTGTGTGTGTGTGTGTGTGTGTGTGTGTGTGTGTGTGTGTGTGTGTGTGTGTGTGTGTGTGTGTGTGTGTGTGTGTGTGTGTGTGTGTGTGTGTGTGTGTGTGTGTGTGTGTGTGTGTGTGTGTGTGTGTGTGTGTGTGTGTGTGTGTGTGTGTGTGTGTGTGTGTGTGTGTGTGTGTGTGTGTGTGTGTGTGTGTGTGTGTGTGTGTGTGTGTGTGTGTGTGTGTGTGTGTGTGTGTGTGTGTGTGTGTGTGTGTGTGTGTGTGTGTGTGTGTGTGTGTGTGTGTGTGTGTGTGTGTGTGTGTGTGTGTGTGTGTGTGTGTGTGTGTGTGTGTGTGTGTGTGTGTGTGTGTGTGTGTGTGTGTGTGTGTGTGTGTGTGTGTGTGTGTGTGTGTGTGTGTGTGTGTGTGTGTGTGTGTGTGTGTGTGTGTGTGTGTGTGTGTGTGTGTGTGTGTGTGTGTGTGTGTGTGTGTGTGTGTGTGTGTGTGTGTGTGTGTGTGTGTGTGTGTGTGTGTGTGTGTGTGTGTGTGTGTGTGTGTGTGTGTGTGTGTGTGTGTGTGTGTGTGTGTGTGTGTGTGTGTGTGTGTGTGTGTGTGTGTGTGTGTGTGTGTGTGTGTGTGTGTGTGTGTGTGTGTGTGTGTGTGTGTGTGTGTGTGTGTGTGTGTGTGTGTGTGTGTGTGTGTGTGTGTGTGTGTGTGTGTGTGTGTGTGTGTGTGTGTGTGTGTGTGTGTGTGTGTGTATAACGCATAACTCATGAACCGATACACAAAAAAACACCAAATTTCAAACTTAAGTCCAATGAGCTGATTAGATTTTGGGCAAAGTCGGAACATCTGGGGGGGTACTTTATAGGTGGTCATTTTTATATTTTATGGAATATATCTGGTATTTACGTTTGGAGAAGAAAATTCTTCAAATAAAAGTTACTTCTAATATAATTATCTATAATTTTTGTTTTATGCAAAATTTTCCTAAAATGGTCCGTATTCGAGAAATTTGAGAAAATGTAAAAAAATATTTTTTTTTATAAAAATTGTTCAAACAAAAGTTGTTTGAAATGTAATTCTCTATAATTTTTATCCTATAGATAATTTCTCTAAAATGGACCGTATTCGAGATATTTGAGAAAATGTGTAAATTTCGAAATTTGAAGAAAACTCAAAAATGGATAAAGAAGAAAACATTAAATTTTAAACTTAAGTTTTATTTCGGCCTGACGTAAAATGATTAGATTTTGGACAAAGTCGGAACATCTGGGGGGGTACTTTATGGGAGGCCGTTTTTATATTTTATGGAATATATCTGTTATTTATGTTTGAAGAAAAAAATTGTTCAAATAAAAGTTACTTCTAATATTATTATCTATAATTTTTGTTTTATGTAAAAATTTCCTGAAATGGTCCGTATTCGAAAAATTTGACAAAATGTGCAAAATTCTGATTTTTATGAAAATTGTTGAAATAAAAGTTGTTTGTGATATCGATCTCTATAATATTTGTTTATACATGATTTTTTTAAAATGGACCGTAATGGAAAAATTGTAGGAAAAGTGCTAAATTTAAATTTTTCAGTATTTTCATTTTCAATGAATATCTATAGAAAAATGTTTCGCGGTAGATGTATGTGGACAATGTATATATTTAGTTTATCCTCTAAACATTTATAGAGATGCTGCAATAGGTTGTACAAAATAACCGGAAAAAGCCTGTAATACCTAGATAGGAAAGTCATGTGTTGGACACATCAGATTTTTGTTATTATTAACTATTTTTAAATCTTACGTGACATGCCATTGTGGCTGGATAAAAGTTTGTGTTTATTTTTCAAACACCTTCGTTTGGTAGGTAGGAATGTAGCTATGAACAAGTACGTACTAGTAATATTAGTTATTTTGTTCTTAGTTCATTATTAGTACCTATGTATTATGTATTACCAGTTAAATAGTAAAATAAATACATATAATGATAAATTAACTGTGGATTATTTCATTTACGTTGCGTTACGTGGCTTCCGTGTGGGTAGCTCGCTGTTTATTCCAAAATTAACAAAGTAGCTCAACACATTGAGAGGTTGGCGACCACTGGCTTAGACCATCTCTAGCTATTCGCGATTCAAGCTAAGTGATACGCCTTCTGGAGGAAATTTGTAGAAGGCCCCTACAAGTAGGATATCGCTCAGTGTTGCCAGAAGTAGCAAAATTTCGCTACGTCGTCGGATTTTAGCTCTTGAAGAAGTGGATAAGACCTTTTATTTAAGAATCAAAATTTGTGTATAATAAATATGTAATCATACTATATATTTATTTAAGGATTTTTTTATATCACCGATTTATTATATTGATTTTTTTTAAATTTCAGAAGTAAGACTTTTTGCCATTAGATAAGATCACTGTTAATTTAGTTGTTTTCCTATTTGTGATGTTTTGTTATTTTTAAACATTAATAAATCATGAGCATGAAGTAAAATTTTGAAATTTACTTCATTACGTGTTGATTTATTAATTGATTTAGCATCCTGTGCTTTTTTTAAATCTGCAAGCATGCTAGGTCGTTGTTCATCAATTACACAAAAATCATTTATTATCTGTCTAATTCTTTCACCCTGCCTTTGTGAAATATTACTCTTCGTTTTAGTTTGTCCCCCACGACTTTTTGGAAAAGAAGGTATATTACCTGAATCAACAGAGGCTTTCTCCTTTTTAACTTTGACATAAGTATTTCTAAAAATGCCCGTTGCTGCTAAAACACGAGCTCTATAGCCATGCAGTGGTTTTCGAACCCCATTTTAGCATCGTTTTTTTATGAATTTTATTACATTAGATATAATTTCTTTTTCCCTGACTGTAAATGGCTTACCTTAAGGCATTTTGGTTAATTGAGAACAAATGTTCATCAGGCAACACTGCCTAGATCGAAAGAATGCAACTACCATTTCTATAAAATATCGACTAATCTATTGTATTTGGAGGCACAAGCGATGACTAAGGGAGACAGACTGCAAACGATACTCCAAGACCGACCTACCTGTCGTCGAGATCTCACTCGGAAGTGTCACGCCGTATAATGGGGCATTTTCAAAAATTTTGAAATTTTTTTTATGAATAATAGAGTTGAAAATAAAATTACATTTTTTTTATTTTTTTTTTATCTATTCATTTGCCGGAGTTATGAATTTTTTTAAAATTTATGACGTCACCGGGAATAGACCAATAGGAGCTAGCGCACAACGTTGCCGGCTAGAAGGTTTACGAGAAGTGATGTACGTTCGTTTGTGTACTCCTTCTTACTTTTAGACTTCTAAAACATCGTTAAACAAATATCTTTTAAATATATAATATCAAATGTTTTTTGAAAGTATTATTACTGTTTAAACTTTTACCATATTTAAAGTTTCATTGTTTTAAAAGTCACTTAATAATTCAGAAAATGGCAAAATGGCAGCACTGTGTATGGCATCTGTCATCATAGTGTCTCCATCAAGAATTTATTTGGAATTTGATTGTTTAATTTTGTACTTTTTATAAATATTATGACTACGAAAAAGTGTTTTGTTCCAGAATGTGATAATGATTCACATTCATCTTCAAAAATATTTATTAGTGTTCCTAGAAATTTGGAAAGAAGAAAATCAACCTTCTACTAGCGATGTTTCTCATGAATTTTTTAATAAAAATACACCGGATTATCAAGATGTAGCAGCAATTTCTGCTAATTGTCCCCTTCAGGAAATTGAAAATGAGGCTACTATAAATTCTTAGGTGTATAACCTAAAAACCCTTCTGGAAGAAAATGCAGAATCTCCTGAAAGTTTTGAAGATACCGAATTTATTCATCATTTAGTGGAAGAACTAGTGATAAAGAAATAATGGAAAAATGTGGGTATTTAAACAAACTGGTTCCTGGATCCCATATAATGGCAGATAGGGGTTTCAGAATAATCAGCTACTTGAAAACATGGGATACACTTTAGTAAAGCCAAACCTAGTGTATCACAGAATGAAAAAACTTCTCCAGAAGATGTACAATTAAGTAAAAGAATAGCATCTCTAAGAATACATGTGGAAAGAGTTATAAGAAGGGTTAGTTAATTTAACATGTTAAAACCACATTCGTGTGTGAATTTTAAGCAAGTACATTTACTTAGTAATATCTGCATAATTGCTTGTTAACTTACAAGAACCTATTTTGTAAGAGTAAATATTAATTTAATAAACTTTTTTGTTTGTTTTTTAATTTAATTTACCTAATTATCACATTTCAGGGATTATAATGAGTTTTTAAACAGCCAATGTAATTTTTGATAAAAATTTAACTTTTCGAGCAAATCGAAGAGGAATGAGTACCTGTATATGCATAGATTTTTTTGGGACTGAAACTACCAAAACAAAGGAACCTATTTACAGCAGTTTAAAATGAAACATTTTAACAAAAACGCCTATGTCACAGTGATAAATATTAAAAACCAAGTTCAGTTGAATGTGGTAGCAAAGTCTATATATTCCAATAAATCGGGTAACTACATGTGGTATCACTGGTGATAAATTTAAAAATATCACAATTCTTGCCACCTTTTTCAAAAAACAGAAAGTGTGCCTTCTTATGAAAATGACAACAGTGATAAATGTGAAAAAAAATTTTCATGTTGCTATTCGTTATTACGATAGTAAAACATGTTTGCAGTTCCGTTTATTTTTTATGAAAATCTAAGTAAAAACAACCAATGTCAAAGGGTTTTAATTTTTTTTCTGTCAAACCAAATATATCACAAAATTAAAAATTGATCATAGGTCAAGCTAAAGTAATACCTTTATTAATAGTAGCTTTAAAAAAGGAGAAAGAATAATATTGACTTAAGTTATTATTATTAACATTGGTGATTTTTAATAAAAACTTCAATTATTGTTTACAAACAAAAATATAAAAATCTGTGAAAATTTTATTTATTAACCTTTTAATAAAAAATGAGAAAAATGAAGTAAAAAAACAATTTATTTACAAATAAAAAATATATACAAATCCTAAGAATATAAAAGTACTGATTTATTTTCCTGTAGTGGATGAAGAGGTTTCTTTAACAATCTAGCCAAGTGTACATCATTATCAATAACACTGAGTAGATGTTACAGATGGTTCCTCACTTCTTCTATGAAGCCACATGTTTACAACCTCCTGAAAAAAATAAAAGGGTTAGATATGCAGTTACAAAATAACTATATAACCAGCTACAAAATGCCTTATTTTATGTAACAAGACGAGCACTTTACTAGCTCTGAACGAATCCAGTAAAGAACCTCTGATTTTCAAAACTTAAAAAAAACAAGCTCACCACATTTTCACATTTTTGAAATATTATAGAGCTTTTCGAAAAAAACTGCTATTTTTAAAAGTACCATTTTTGTTTAAACAGCTATGTCTCATTTTAGGCTATTGAGTATTATAAAATAAAAAATTACGGGATGCTTTGTTAGCTTCAAACGAATCCAGCAGAGCACCCCAGTTTTTTTTTAAACCACACCACATTTTTTGGCTCCTACAATATTATAAAATATTTGAAATTTGACATTTTTAAAAAAAATTCGCAATTCCTTGCTGACTTCAAAGTTTTTTTTCTGAAAACAAATATACTTACCACATTTTTAGGATTTTAAAACAGCCTAAACATGTGTCATAAGTAGTTGATTTTATATATTAAAAAAC
The DNA here is from genome assembly GCA_927349885.1 of Psylliodes chrysocephalus. Classification (NCBI taxonomy): domain Eukaryota; kingdom Metazoa; phylum Arthropoda; class Insecta; order Coleoptera; family Chrysomelidae; genus Psylliodes; species Psylliodes chrysocephalus. The sequence continues at coordinate 10,510,914 of OV651832.1, forward strand.
TGAAGTGTCCTGCTGACTTTGTTCCAACAAAGCACCCTGTATTATTTAAAAATAGCAATTTTTTTAGTAAAGTTTTACAATATTTCAAGAGTCTAAAAATGGGGTGTGGTTTTTAGAAAAAAGCTTTAAAAAACCGAATTGCTCTGCTGGCTTCTTTCAAAGGTTAGCAAGCACCATGTATTTTTTAAAAATATAATATTTCAAGTGCATAAATATATGGTGTTGCTGTTTTTACAGAAAAAACTCTATAAAACAGAGGTGCTTTGCTGACTTCGTTCGAAGCTATCAGAGCATTTTAAGTTTTGCATAAAACGAGGAGCATAAAGTTTTTGAAAAGGGTATAAAAATAGCCTAAAAATATGGCATGTTTTAACTCAAAATTTCATAGGTGCTCTGCAGCATTCTTTGGTATCATAATTATTACTAGGTTCACTAACAAAATCTATTTCTAGATTATTTTAACACTTGCTGCGATTACAAAAAATGTCTCTTTATGTCAAAATTAGAAAAAAAATATTTATAAGAATAAAGGGCCTTATACACTGTTTATTATATGTGATATAAAAACAAAAAAGCATAATAAATATTACAAACCTTGAGATTCAACATATCCTAAGCATTGTGCACTAAAAAACAGCCACATCATAAGGTTTTTGCTGTACTTTATGTTTAGGTGTAATTTGTCTCCTTCTCTCTTTTGGAAAAAGTAAATATCTCCATATTCTTGCTTGGCAGATCTAAAAATAAAACCTGAGATAAATATGTTTTACTATAAAGTGTACTGCTTCATATAAACTGTAATTACCTACCATTAAAAACAATTTATAAATAAAGTTTTACCTTTCTATCTTTTGGAAACTGAGTATTGTTAAAAAATGCAGTAATCATCTCGGTAATCATATTTTCGTTTACAATGGGAAAAATACTTGATTCAACTTTTATAAATACAGCTGATAAATTCATATTCTTCTTCCTTTATATATCCTATATCCCACAGGATAATTTACCCAGATAAATTCAGATTAATAATAAAATTAAACCAAAACAAAAAACTAAGGTTAGTTGTTAGGTGCTGTCAATTTTTAATGTCACTTAGATGTGCGTTCACTTCGACATTCTGTATGTAGGTTTGTTCGTTGGCTTGGTTTTGTAAAACAAAAAAAACTTCGACACAAGCTGATTGGTCTATTCCCGATGACGTATAATTTCAAATTTTAAATTTCAATTGGGCTTAATTTAAAAACTTTTAGCTTTTTTAACGAACTGATTATTTAGAATAACTTGTATAGCGACTAACTATTACAATATAGTTTATAAAACAGCATATCTCACATGTGAACATGGCCCATTGCATGTGTTTAGACGTGAAGAGACCGTTCTCGGTCGCCTTTGCCGTCGTTTTTGCCGTCGCCTCTGTTGTTTCCTGTCGCGCCTACCGAAATGGTGTTTCAAGAGTTAAAAATAACAATCTTATTAAAATTTTACTTAGTTAATGTTACAAGAGAAACATATAAGTACCTAATCTATATGAAATAAAAATAACTTATATTACCGGATAATCAATTTCCGATGTCACACTGTCGATATTATTAATTAAAAATTTGTGTCCTACATAACTATAACGCGGAATGGCTAATTTTTGAACTTTCCCAGTCAAGGCAAATTAAATCGATATGGTTTATGGTGGCTGCAGATGAAAACATACACACATACATATTACAATTGGATAATCAAAAAATTTTCTGTACTGTTGACAGAAATTAAATCATTGCTTTCTTAAAAAATTGTAATAGGTAGATATAAAAATATTTGGTGCGTGACAAAAGATTAATTTTGATGGGAGATAAAATGGTAATTTTTAATTAAGGCAAATAAAAAGTAAGACAAACGCGTTAGAATAGTTTTTGGTCTATAAATTTCTTTCTAATTTTGTAGGTATGGGATCAGAGTAATTAATAATTAAGTAATCTTAATTATAACATAGAAATATTAAATCATTATTAAAATAATACTTATATAATTATATAATTAAGGATGTTTACATTATTTTAATCAAGGAATTAGTGTACAAAGTATTCTTTGGTGATATCTTAATAGAAAAGAGGGCTTTTAATATTTTATAGCCGTTTTTTAGTAATTTAATCGATTATAAGTAGCTAAATAGTTCTTACAGGGGTTTTATGAACTTTACAAAGAAGGTAACATAATTATAAATCTAAAGGAGTCAGATACTGTGACCTTAGGGCGAGCCTTAGAGTCAATAGTTAAATAATTTTTCATATTCACCGCGGATAGAGATAAACCACCGTCTTGTTGGAGAATGACATTAATATTGAATTATTTTGTATTGTTTCCAACAATTTCAACTACTGAGTTGGTTTATTAGGGTTTCCAGCTACAAATATAATAATAATAATAATACTCTCCCTAATTCACCCCCTTACGAGTGAATTTCAACCCCTGAAGTCGACTGAACGACTTGTGTAGGGGAAGGGATGGCTATTATTATTATTATTATTATTTGCCGTGGCGCTGCGGGGCGACTTAAGGATGATTGATGGTGCCATTTGACTTACAGGTGAGGAAAACCTCACCCACCATCACCCAAATATAATATAATAAATAAATAGACTAGAGAGAAGGAGGCGAATAATGTGAAAAAAAGTACCTGAGTACAAGTAACATGAGTGACAAAAAACATCAAAGCAAGATTTACGTCGTTCCAAATTATAAAACAGGATAAAATCAAATGTAAAACTAAAGAAAACACAAGATGAAATCAATTCAGTGTCTTTTTAAAGCTTCTAATGTAAGTAAAATAAAGTATTTATGTCTAAATATAATATTTATTGTAAACTAGTCACAATATGTATCTTACGAAGTGTAGTTTATTTTATTACAAGTTTCTATAATATAAAATTTTATAGCCATTAAATTTAACTTACAAGAAAAGAAAATTTTTATTTTTATAGAATTTTAATGTTAGATAAAGAGTTGCTACTGTTATTTTTTTTTGGACCCCAATTGTGTCATTGTAAATGTTTTTTATAGGATACTAAACGTTTAAAACAGTGACAGCATATATATCGTTCCTAGTGCCGATACAGCACTTTCTTGAGATGATGCTGTTCTATACTTTTTAGAAGATATTATCAAATATTATAAGACTATTTTTATTGATGGTACTGTTAGCAAAATAAAAAGGGGAAAGCTGAAATTAAAAGATGAGGTAATACCATGTATATTACCAAATCTCCCTTTATACTTGTATTACAACAATAAAAAATCTGTTAAATGTGTTTTATTTTACTCTTAAAACTACATATTGAAGAATCAAGACGTCACTAGAATTAGTTGAGTTTCCATATAGATCAATCGGTATCTCAATCTAGATGTTATTTGAGCATAATGGTCTAACACTTCTTTTACATTTCTTAGCAAGTAACACAATTAATTTAATTTTTTTTTTTTAATTTACAATAAGATTTAATCAACAATTAATACAACCAATTTAATTTATTTATCAAAAATTAATGGATCAAACAACTTACCTGAAGGAAGTTCGATCCTAATTATGCTTCACATTCTTGTTAGTGGAAATAAAGATAACCATGTAGTTGTTTAAAGGATGTTCTATTCAAAATAAAACTAGATTTTTGCTTTCTACGTAAATGTTACAATAAAATATGCAAAAAAATATTACTATAAATTTCCCACAAAATTAACAATAATAATTAATAATAATACTAATGAGTTATTCATTAACCAACGTAAAAAAAATAATATTAAATTTTAACAATCCAGTTTTATAATTTGTTAATCTTTTTGCGAACGTTGGTTTTACGTCTTAATTGTAAAACTTGTTAAACACTACTGGGTATCTATTCTTGAATCTCAGGGAGTAGAAATTTTGAGGGAAGAATGAGACAAAAATACATATTTTTTGCGTTGCAGATAAAGAGGAGAAACTAGTGTTCTATTCCCTCGAATTCAAGAATAGCTACCTTGATCTCTTTGTCCTACAATTTTTCTAATGGTTTCGATATTGACGCAGATTATATACTAAGTGCTTGGGCTACCCATTCAATAGTTTGGGGGGATACTGTGAGACTTTGTTTTTTTTTCTTTTCACCATAAAATAAAAATTGTTTTTGCCGAGCATAAATTGGGGTAATTCGTGGGGGAATGAAAATATTAATAAAAGCTGGGCACGTTGTGGAGTCGAAGTTTTAGAATTTCGTCAATGAAAATTTGTATATTGTTAGCTTTCACCTTTACATTTTCAACTTTAGTTTCTGAGAAAGTCTATACCCGTTGGGCTGCAAGCATAACAAGTTTGGCTCTTAGCTGTTTTAAGTTTTTCAAGTGAAAGAAACTACTGAAGTATTTTAAAACTGTGTTTTGATGTTAAGTTTGAATACATTTTGGCAAAATAGGATGACCCTTTTAGAAATTTCCTAATATACTGTGATGTTTGTTTATTTTAAACAACAGTTTATTTATTAATATTTTATTTAAACACTTTAAACACATCCTGATAGGTGGATCGATCTTGGAAGGTGTTCTTCGTTATTAAATAAAAAAGATAACGTGACCCGTTTTGAAGTTTCAAGACTTTTCCAGGGGCTGGTAACTGACATTGAAGTTCTACCAGTCGACCAAACTTCTTACGGAACACATATGCCAGTCCTCGCGCGTCGTTGATGCTGGCGCAAGTACTATGGACCAGCGAGTAGTCTTTCGGAAGCGAGAGCAGATCTTGTTGTTGCTCGGTCGTAACACTATATCTGGATTTTCCACCTTGAAGTTGGTTTACTTCGTTTTCATGGTCACCCTCAAATGGCGCCAGCCTGTTTTGGTGCACTACCCTTGGTTTACCATTCGGGTTCTTACTTATACGGTAAATGACATCAATTATTTTATTCTTGATGAGGTACGGACCTTCCCAAGACCTTTGAAGATTCGGAGAATAATCCTTTTGTCTTTTTGGGTTATGGAGCCAGACTTTTTCGCCTTCCTTGAAACATCCCTCTGTAGCTTGAGTATCATACCGTTTCTTCATCCTGTCACTGGCGACTTGGAGATGCGAGCGAACTAATTCATGCATGTTGTCCATTCTTCTTCGTAACTGGATTACGTAATCTTCACCAGATACATCTTCTCCAGGTCGGCATCCAAACTCGAGGTCGCACAGTAGTCTCATCTCACGTCCAAACAAGACCTTTGCTGGTGTTTGGCCTGTTGTTTCATTGACAGCGGATCTATAAGCCATTGCAAAGAGCGAAAGATACTGATCCCAATCTTGCTGATGGTTTGAAACCACTTCTGACAGATATTTGCCAATGGTCTTATTCATTCGCTCTACCATTCCATCGGATTGTGGGTGCAATGCTGTGGTTCTGGTTTTCTTCATGCCTAGTCTGTCACAGATTCCACGGAAAAGTTGACTTTCAAAATTTCTGCCTGTCATAAGCTTATAACAGCAAACTGGTTAAATATGGCCAATAGACGTAGAATGCATTCTCTTACGTTTTTTCACAAAATTATATCTGATAAAAAACCACCTTACTTGACAAGAAAAATTACTTATAGAGAAGACGTTCACAACATTAACATACGTTACAAACATACAATAACAATACCGAAACACAAAACAGCCTTATTTACAAGATCTTTTTCATACACTATTGCCGCTTTGTATAATGAACTGTCACTTGATATAAGAAGAAAATCTCTAAATTCATTTAAATATTACTTAAAAAAAACTATTTTTCAAGAGCAATGTAGATATTATCTTCAGATCCGTTAAAACTTCTTCTCTGAAAGCTTTCCTATATCTTGTTTTATAAATACGATTTTGTTATTATTATTAATATTATTAATATTATAATAAAATCAATCTACGAAAAGAGGTTATGTTGCCATAAGCAGATGTAGATGTAGGTATTAGCCTAAAAAAAATTCTTTGAAAGCTTTTTATAATATTATTGTTACATCTTTTTTTTATCATTATTATTATTATTAATATTGTTATTATTAACAAATATTATTATAAAAACAATCTAGGAGAAAAGGTTATGTTGTCGTAAGATAAGATGTTATTTTATAAGTATTTTTTTTTTATTTACTTAGGGTATTATAATATATAATTACAAATTTAGGTTTTACTTTGCGATAGGTCCTTATGGAAGAACAGCTTTGCTGAATAGGCGCCTTTTAACCAACCTATTTATTAAATTGAATTCTTTTTTTTAACAACTATTGTAATCTTTTCCGTTTGTTGGTTAATAAAGATTATTATTATTATTATTATTATTATTATTATTATTATTAATAATATTCTTAGTAGCCTACTTTCTTTGGATTCAGCTTTGTTGCAGTGGGAGCACTCTGCTGGACATGGTCTTCTAGAGAGAGAATCGGCATTTCTGTGATGTGATGTTCGGCTCGATGTTCGATCTTAAAGTCGTATTCTTGAAGTCGTTCAATCCATCTGGCGATTTGATTCTCTGGGTTCTTAAATTGCATTAACCACTTAAGGGCTGCATGGCCAGTCCGGATTAAAAATTTCATTCCTTACAGATATAGAAGTGTTCCACGCACTTTACAACTGCTAGGAGTTCTCTTCTTGTGACGCAGTAATTTCGTTCAGGTTTCGAAAGCACTTTACTAAAATAACCTAGTACTATTTCTTTCCCTTCCTGCATCTGTGAAAGCACTCCTCCAATTCCCACATTACTAGCATCAGTATCCAGGATAAATTCTCCTTCTGGTAGCGGGTAGCCTAATATTGGCGCTGTTGTTAAATGCTTCTTTAAAGTTTCGAAGGCAGTTTGGCAGTCTTCATCCCAGCAGAGTTCTCTTGCTTCTTATGTGAGTCGCATTAGTGGTTTAGCAATATCTGCAAACTTCTTTATGAATCTTCGGTAGTACGTACAAAGCCCAAGAAAACTTCTTATTTGGTGTTTGTCCTTTGGTTGTGGCCACTGTTTGATAGAAGCGACTTTTTCTTTATCTACAGCCACGCCATGCTTACTGACTACATGACCCAGGTAATTGACTTTATTTTGGAATAGCTGGCATTTATTGGGGTTTAGCATCAGTTGGGCAACTTGAAGTCTTTTAAAAAAAAATTCTAAGTTCTTTAGATGTTCATCAAATATCTTCCCCAAGACTATTATGTCGTCTAAATAAACCACATTAAATTGCCACAATCGAGATCCGGTGATAAAAGCTGTCTTTTCTTTGTCTACTGTAGCATTTTTCGTTTTGTAGACGGATTTTATGAATGACTGCACCGTTAACACATAAAGTAGTATCCTTTGTATATTTATTTGTCGTCTAAATGCAGAAATTTACACATAAAGTGTATCTTCTGCAAGCTAAAAATCAGTTAAATAAAAAGAAAAACATTATTTTCCTACCTGAATTCCTTCATTTTTTCCAATTTATTGTATTTCTAATACGATTTGCGTTTTCGATAGTTTTTACCCATGTTTTTATAATCGCTAGAATGTGGTCGGTTTAGCGATGTGAATCAGGCGACACAACAGTTGGTAATGACTAAGGTAGGCAGGCAACGTAGAGAGAGACGTAAAATTTTAAATTTGAGCATGTGGGTCAGCGGCGTAACATAGGTATACTACATGGTTATCTTTATTTCCACCAACAAGAATGTTAAGCATAATTCAATATGTACTTCCTGATGAAGTAAATAAATTCAAATTAAAAACTATAACTATAAAACACAGTTACTCCAAAGACGCCAAAGATAAAAACCAAACAAAAGTAATTATAAAATAACGAATAACCTTAAAATCACATTTAAAATTGCAAAAACTAGTACTGTAAAATCATGAGATTACATCAATACCGCGTATAATGAGTATTTTGGTTTAGGACGAGAACGGTCACTTGATGTTTTTGTGACACAAACTTTAAGTTTTACTTTTTTTATGTTTTTAAATATAATTTGATAATAAATGTTTTAAGAACATCAATTAGTTCATAATATGATTATGCAATTACAATTCTATGCTTTTTTTGCAATGTTTCTATTTAATTTGCTATTTAGTATAAAATAATTCATAATCCGCTAATT
>OV651832.1:10519514-10585450 GCA_927349885.1 Psylliodes chrysocephalus
ATCTACTAAAATCTTTGGGATAATGGAAGAAAATTTAAAAAAAAATCGTAGTGGGCGAATGAGCAAAACTCAAAAAGAATATTTGATTTGGTACTTAGAGGGGCACCGGGCAATGTTGGATGCCAAAGTGTCCCCACAGCAAATTGAACCAATAAAAAACTTGTGGCGAGACCTAGGGGAAAAGCTGAATAATTTATCAGGCGCAAAAAAAAATATCAGACAATGGAAAGATGTAAGCATGCTATTCTTGTACCTATGTAATATATCATTATGTAGTAAGGAATAACGATTTATTTTGTTTGCGAATAATACTGTGGGAATGAAAACATATATTTTTAGACTTTAAATGAAATGAAAGTTAATGCAAGAAAAAAGGCAAGATTACTACATATTGAACATAAAGGGACAGGAGGTGGCCCGAAGAAAGAAAAAGACCTAACAGATCTAGAGCAGAGATTGCTTGGTTTACTATCTAATGTTGTCATAACAGGACTTCCCACAGTTAAGGAATTCGGTGTAGATGTAGAAACTCAAAATATGCCTGAACCTGATGCTCCTGATCAAATGGAAGATGTAAGTAAATTATAAAGCATAACCAGGCACATTTACTTTGATATATCAGCCAATTAATGTTTAAAAGAATTACAGTAATACAGGAATAACAAAATTTATCAAAAGTTTAAAAAATAAATATATACCTACACAAACATGGTTGCCCTATTTTACAAAAAATAGAATGTTGTAGATTATTCAGTTATAAAAAAATCACCTAACCTAAGAATTCTTTTAGACAAAGTTCTTTAGAGATAGTGTTGAGTGCTAAGTTGACATGATGCGACAACCATTTTAATATAATTTATTTTATAACATTTAAACTATTTTAATGATTACAATAATGCCAAACTTTAAATTATTTTAGGTTGAAAATATTGAAATTATTTTAGACGATTATGAAGTAATCCCACCTACGTCTTTTGGTGATACACATTCCATTTTGAGTGCTGATTTTTCACCTTCCACTTCAACTGCTAATTATCTACCTTCCACTTCGACTGCTGATTATCCACCTTCTATTTCTACAGCTTATAACCCTCCTCCCATTTCTACAATATTACATCCAAAAAATATTCAAGTGAGTTAAATAAATTTTCTTCAAACATTTTACATACTTTTAATACACTACTTTTTTAGTCTAAAACAGGAGCAAGACTGTACTATCCCAAAAAAAAAAGGCTCGAAAAAAATATAAACAATATCGCCATCAACCATGAGCAGTGTCTAAATAATCTGGCAGCTTCCAATAACAGATTAGCAGATACTATGTTACGTGTGAGCAAGAAAAAGAACAGAGGACCAGTATTTTCATTAACATTTTAAATACATCATTTTTTATTTAGAAGGATCTGCATTTTTTGTTTTTAGAATCTGTATTATTTTTGTTTGTTTGTTTGTAAGTTATTAGTGACCTAAAATATTTATTTTGTTTTTACGTTGTTTTTGTTGCCTATTTGAATACATTTTTATTCTATAAATTTTGTGTATTTCTAATGCTGTACTATTTTTTAAATGTCATGTTTTTTTTGTTTCTAACTCCCTGTGGGAAGCAGGCAGCTATAAACTTTTCTAGCCTCTTTAACCACACAGGAAGGCTATGGGGTCTAAAGTAAAGGTTGGTAGGAATGGTGATAGGTAACTGAGGGGTGTATATTTATGATAAAGTAAAAATTTAAATCCAACTCTGTGCTGCACCACATATGTACTGACACCTTATATATTTCAAGAACATTTTAAAATTTAGAGATCAGGATTCATTATAATTTAAACATTTTTGCAAGTATTTAAATAGGAAGTTATCAAACTTTGCTAAAGGTTGGAAAACCTGTTTAAAACAAAAGGCACTTAAAAATATATTAACAAGTCTTAAATCTAAATTATCTCACAAAATATCTTTGAATAATTTGATTTCTTCTTATTACTCCCACATTGAGCCAATCATTACCATCTGGTACTGGATTAATATTTACTGGAAGTTCTACGTAATTTGGTTCCTCTTCGACATCAACAGGCATTGGTACTGCTCTGGTTCTAGCTATATTATGTGCTACACAGCTATAAATTATGTCTGCGACTTTATTAGGAGTATAGTATAATGCTCTTTATCCATGGATACAACGAAACCTATTTTTTACTAATCCTATTGTATGTTCAACATTAACTCTTACAGATGAAAGAGCAGTGTTATATCTTATATCTGGACTATCTGGGGCAGCATCTTCAACTGGAATTAATAACCAAGGTTCGAGGGGATATCCACTATCCCCCAGAAGGTAATCTTTTGAATTGTTATTTATATAATCTCTATGTAAGAGCTGCCGAACATTAGACATCATCCAAATGGCTGAATCATGTACTGATCCAGGGTATCGAGCATTTACATTTATAATTTTTTTATTATGGTCACATATGACCTGAACATTTAATGCATAAAAATTTTTTCTGCAATAAAATACCGGCCCTGGATAAATTGGATGGTTTGCTGGTGGTGAAACAATTCTAATTAAGGTTCCATCAACAATTCCTATACAATCTTCAAAATAACCAGATAATGCCCTAAATCCTTGTTTTGTAATATGTTTTTGTTCCTGTGTTAAAGGAAATCTAATCCATTGATTTGCCAGATGTTCTTTTATTACTGTACATATTTCTGTTAGGCATCTACTGACTACAGGCTGACTTACTGCAAAACAATGTCCGAGACTGACCCCTGTCTGGTAACTTCCTCGGCCAAAAAAATGTAATACTGTCAGTATTCTTAAATGAATAGGTATTTTTGAAATTCTGGTACGTTGGTTCAAATGTGGACCCAAATATTCAATTAAATATTGACATGTTGGTTTGTCTAGCCTAAATAGTTTCAAAAATAATCCATTTGGGAGTTCAAACGGATTACTTGTATCTCTTAAGTTTCTGCAATTCAAGTTGTTTACTAAACTGAAATTAATTTACGGTTTTAAAACATATTTTATACATTATAAACTAAATAGGCCTTACATATTTTGTCTATTTTCATTATATTCTTGGATTAAAAGATGTATTAATCCATCCAAAGCCATTTTAAAGTGTATGTTAATCGTTAGCGGGTACTAGGTAGGTACGCCTTAAAATTATGTTTTTAACGCCCCCTTTTAACCTATTTATGTTTATTTTTTTTAACTTATTATGTGTTACGGAATAGGAAATATTATTATATTTGAACTACTCTTGACAGTACATGTTAAAATGTATGCTTCGAAACGCTACAGAATAACTTTACAATATTAACGTAGGTTATTTTTTTTAACGTCCGTTAAAATTTAACATATTCGTTACAGAATTACCACTTATGTCGGTTAGTATCATACTTATACTTTAACCGTACAATACTGTTTTTTTATAACTTTTATTATAGTTAAAAAAAAAAGTGTTCCTTATGTGTACCCAATTACCCATCGCTCCCCTACCTATTCAACTTAATTTTTATCAAGCTAATTCCAAGTTCTCATAGGATTACTAGGAAAACATATGATACATTGCGTTTTCTAGGTAGTTATACGAAATTTCCGGTAGGCCTAACTAGTTTTTCAAGTAAAGCGCGCAATATTTTATCCTGCCAAAAATATCAAGTTCTCTATTATTGTCGGTAGGTAATGTTTCGCATGTAATTACAAATTACTCGACATGCGATCCGGTCTGAAGTCAGTTAAGTTCATACCTAGATGTTATACGACTGACTGACACCGGTTTTGTTATAGTCTGTAGGTCAACCAGAAAAATATGCGAATTGTTACTATTATAACAATTTTTGTTATTAGTATCGTTGTTTTGTAGTTTATAAACAGATTAAATGTTTACGAACATTTAATTTACCAAAATAAAGTGTTATAGTTACTAATTTGACATTAATTTGAAAAATGGATTGTGATAGTTGCCAAAAATTTCATTTAGGCATTCCAAACAAAATGGTTGCGCGTCTCGTAGGTAATGACAAGCACATGACAGATTATGATATGACAGATTATGATATGGCAACACTGTGGGCCTGGTGATTTGACAGGGTCAATGATATATGTAGTTGTTAAATTTTTAACTAGAACAGATCTACAAATGAGTCTTGTTTCAGTTGTTCGGCGGCTAAACGTCTGTCTAATGTGACGCTAGTTTTACAAGTTAAAAAAAATATATATTTCACTTGAATTTTTTTGGTTTTTGTGGATCGGCTGCTTACTGTAAAATAAATTTTAGCGCTGTTTGGTTAAAGATACTTTATTGTTAAAGAGTAGGTAAAAAATACATCGCACACTCAGTAATACAGTGGCATAACTCAAAATTTGCATATTTAAACTTTTAATCGTAAAACGTTCCAAAATAGAGGCTTCCATATGTAGAGCTTTTTAAATGACGGTGCTACTCCAACGCAGAACGTCTTAGCTTGGAGTAGCAGCGTCATTTAAAAAGCTCTACGTATGGAGGACGCCATTTTGTGCCGTTTGACGATTAAAAGTTTAAACATGTAAATTTTTAGTTATGCCACTTTATTACTGAGTGTGCGACATATTTTCTTCTTAATTTATTCTGATGCTGACCAATTATATATGGATTTATCCGTGAGGTATTCTCTACCTACCAAAAAAAAATAATAATAATATTCGGACAATGTGATTAGAATTATCTTTGAAAATACTGATGACTTTCTTATAGACCCCATTATTAGATCTTGACCAAATTTATATGGAACCATCCCTGAGGAATCCTCTTTAAAAAAAGAAGCATATTTATCGGACAACATAGTAAGGAATTATCGCTGAACATGCATAAAAAAATATTCCGACGAATTGAGAACATCCTCCTTTTCTGAAATCGGTTAAAAAATTATTAATTTTTGTGTATAATCTATTTTTATGTATGAGAGAGTATTAAAATAATAAAACGTCCGTAATCCATAGGCGTAACACCTCTTTTAGTAGACAGTTAAAATATTTTTTGAAGTTATTCCTCGAGTATACACTTATATTTTCACCTAATTAACCTGCTTATAACTTCTAAACAGCTGAAGGTAAAAACGTGCAATTTTTTCTAAAATGTTTTATTTTTCCACAAGATATGTTAAGAATATTGTGTCAAACGGGTTATGTAGGTATAAGGGTTTTATACTTTGACTTTTAAACAACGTTACGTTCATAAATAATAATTTTAATATAAAAACTACTTCTTACCTACAAATCCAAATTAGAATCGAAATCAGAAGATGAACTGTCGCAACCAATGTTTACAATGAGTGGCTCGATCGTTTCATCAATAATATTGTCCAACTTCCACATTTTCTCTTCTTCTTTAATCGTATGATTTACTGCCTTTTCCCAGTTTTCAGGCTTCACATTATTTACAGCCTCCAAAAACAACTGTTTAACATCACTCATTTTAAAAGAATTATTTTTTCTTGAAACTTCTCCCTTTATCTGTGCCCATATCAGTTCAATCGGGTTTACTTGGCAATGATATGGTGGTGATCTAACCACCGTCATCCCACGATTTTTTGCAATTTCATCAATTTCATATTTTTTGAATTTCTCTTTATGAAGAGAACACAATTGATACAGTTCTTTTCTCACAGAACCGGGATGGAACTTAATATTCTTTGAATTTAGCCAATTCTGTAAATCTTTTTTTTAACCACTTGGTTGTGGGCATTTTTTCTATAAGTCTCGAGTGATAACTTGCATTATGCATTACTATTATACAGTTCTGAGGAAGAAGATCTATAATTTGTTCGAACCACTCTTTAAAGACATCAGTATTCATGTCCTCATAGTAGTCACCGATACGAGTAGATTCAAAAGTCAATAAACCACCTTTAACAAAACCGATTGAACTACCGATGTGTACTATTATTAGTCTGCGCCCCTTTCCTGATGGTGGATTTAAACCAGTAGATAAATTATTTAAAAAAGCCTGTCTTCGACTTGTAACAGTTTCATCTTGCCAAAATTTATTTGGTTTATGTCCCTCGTTGATCCATGTTTCATCTAAATAAAATATATTTCTTCTTTGGTTTCTCATTTCTTTTATAGTCCTTAGGTAATTTCTTCTCCATACTACAATATCGCTTCTTTCTATTAAAATAGACTTTCTGGAATGCTTTTTCCATAGAAAACCTATTCCTTTTAAAAGTTTCCATAGTGTGCTTCGACTCATTTCAGGGTAATCCTTATCATCTTGAACCGTGGCAAGAACTTTGTCTACTGTCGGAAATTCTTTTCTAAAGAAGACCGCATGCACTTTCATTTGAAGTCTTTCTTTCAAAAGATTTTCTAATTGAAATTTTGATTTTCCTGGACTTTACGTGCTGTTTGAAACTCGCCACATTTCTCTTTTTTAGCAACTCTGTAAATCGTAGATTTCCCAACACCAAGCGTACTACTAACTAATTCCACTGTGTCGTCAACACTTTTACATAAATGTTTGTCTGTAAATGATTTAAAACAAATAAATATTAATGATTTTTCATTAACTGTTAAAGGACCGATTTTTTGTCGTTTACGCGGCCCTTCCAAATTTTCCATGATCACACTAGAATTCACACTGCACCTTGCAAGTTGCTACTAAACGACATTTAGTAAAGAATACACAACTTGGACCTCCTTACTAAATGGAAAACCTATAATCGCATTTTCGGTGAAATTTGTTGGGAAGGTATTTATCTACTTATAATTTGATTACTGTAAGAAATTCTTGAAATTAAAATAAAACAAAATTGGCAAATAGGTACTTATTGAAAATAATCTTAAGATACGGTTATGTAATCTTTAATACACAGGGTTTTTGGCCTGTCCAAACCTTTTTCTATTGTTCTGTACAGCTTATGTTTATAAAGGACCAATAAAAGACCCAAAACTTGTAATAGCTCAGGTACATTTATTACAATTCTAGGAAATATTTAGATTATTATGTAAAAATATTTAAAATGACCGTACTAAGTTTTGCATTAGAAATGCTGTTTTATTACTCTCTCATATATAAAAATAGACTATAGTCATTAGTAATTGTAAAGTAGCAATGAAACCAATAAAATGTGGTTGTTATTCATAGATCTTAGAAACCCTAGGTACAGTATTGTATAAAAAGTTTACCCCCTACAATCTGGGCGCCATGATACCTGAAGACAAGACATGATTGAGGCACGATTGTTGTTTCTGTGGCTTTAATTGTTGTGAATCAGTTTGTGACTCAAGCAGGTAATTAGTACATATTTTGGTTTCGCCACTGGCTCATCTCAACCAGCCAGAACAGAGGCGCGGATTTGTGACGTTCGTTCTTCTCTATCCGAGCAGGATGATTTCATAGCCAGGATAATTAGAATAGTTTATAATTTTATCAAATTATTTTTACATTGATAGAATTCACAGTTTGGCCCACTTACTATAAAAAATAATCTTTTTTTGATAGGTAAATTTTAAAAGAGTCATTTCATAGGTTGCCTGAGTTATGACAACTAGGTCGCATTTCAGTTAAAAATTAAAAATGAAGCAGCGTAGTAACGATTATCCAAAAGCTACAAAAACTGAAAACATGCTCGATTTAAAAAAAGAACAATTAAAAAAAAACTGAGGCACTTATAAGGGTATATTTTAATGAATTTTTTTGGTGTTTATACATGAATAAATGATTTAATACGGAGGTAGCTGTCTGATTATTCATAACATATCTAGTATCTTTATATTGTTATTCCTAAAGAAAATAAAAATTGTGATAAGTTCCTTGATTTTGGGCTCGTTACAATGTAATTAATAAAGGGTCAAAATTAAATAAATTTTCAATTCGGGTTTGTAGTTCATTTTTTATATACATTCAACTAACTCTCTTTCGAAAAATGCTTTATAGGTTACATGATTCTATAGCGGTTAAAAATAAAAAAAATCAAATAATGGACCACAATTTGAATAGTTTGTTATGAAATAAAGGATAAAGGGAAAAAACAACAGTATTACCAAATTTTATGTTACAGTCATAGAAATAAGTTAATATTTTTAAAGTAATTTATTACTGTATAGTTAACTTGTTACAAATTAATTTAAACATACGATTAATATAGATATCTTTAATATAAGCCTAAGAAAGATAACCGCCATTCGCGGCAACCACTTTCACTGGTTTGTGCTACTTCTTATTTGTCAAGGTTAAGCGTGACTCTCAAGCTCGTTTAACGGCTTGTCTCCTTCTTCGCGTCAGAGCTTCAGTATCTCTCAAAGAAACGACATCACAGCGTTTTGCGATGTTAAAAAGGCGACACTTCGTCCGCCATCATGTAACATTACTCTTATACATTAAAAATGGCTTGAAGTAACAAATTTCCCAGTGAAATATTGTAAATAATGTACTGCACACCATGTAGTGAAAAATAAAATCATCTCATTAGTATGTATAATAAAGTGTTAAATCAGAAGGTGATCTTTTAATCCAAGTTCTACATCTCCCATGCCTATGGATCGAAAAGGTAATCTAAAACACATCAATGAGTGAATATGACAGTATGACTAACTATAACTAAGACTGAATATGTGTAGAGTAGTGTTTTACTGTAATTCACATTTTCTGCATCATGGTTCGCTAAACTTTCCCATCTTACTAAAGTTTTTTCAGATAGAAACGTCCATTTAATTGTCTAATAAATGTTTTATATCTCTTCTACTAAAAATACGAATTGTTAGTAAATAGTTATTTGTATAATTTGGTGTTTCCTTTATTCATCCTTCATTTGTTCTTTGCTTATTCAGGATAGTATTTAATGAATCGTAGCACATATTATGATTTCGTAGAATTATTATGACACAATATGATTGATGTTTCTTCTGTAGATTTATTCGGACCAGGGAACCGTTAGTGGAAATCTATTAATTATTGAAACGCAGCTTTTAAGAATTAATCGATTATACACATCGCTTTAAGGTACCAAGACATATGCGACAGTGATCGCGTCCAATATCAAGAGACCAATTTTCAATAGTGGCTTCTTCTGTTCATGTTATTAACGACCGATTCGTTTTCAGAATTAATTTTTATTGCAACATACAACTTTATCCATCCCTTATCAATATAAATATTACAAATATTTAAAAATTATTGACAGATATAACCAATAAAAATTTTAAGACTACCGTTGTGATATATTAAACAGGGTGGTCCAACAAAAATTATGCACTCAGCTCTTCTTCTTTTCCGCATCAGCTGCCACAAAATGTCAAACGCATCATTTTTTATATTAATCTATGTAACGTCCATAATAATACTAAAATAGATATGATTGTTAAATTATTGAAATTGTTGTAAATTAGATCCTAGATATTTATATTTAACAATTATTAACTACATACATCTCATTATTTTGGCTTTTTATTCTGTTTAAACTTAAAATCGAATTAAAAATGCATTTGACATACGATCCATTAACTCAGGGTATAGGTTAGTTGCAATTTGAACTTTAGCTTACACGACGGGTCCGCGGGCCCGCGTTCAAAACTTGGTGGTTGCAGAATTTTTTTTGTTTTTTGTTTTTGTTTTATTTTGTTTAAAAAAATATGAAAATTGTATAAATACAATTATTTTGATTATTTTTTAAATACATTTTAATTATAATAATAACCTGGTTTTACATTTTTTGATGAACTTATTTTGTGGTCATAGGAAAAATATTGTACATCACTTGTGTGAAAAGTGATTTTCCACACTCGTGTGATAGTCGCACTCGGCTTGTGTCTCGTGCGACAATATTTTCAACTCGTGTGAACAATGTCACTTTCCACACTCGTAATGTAAGATACTATATCCCCTTAATCATTGTACAAAAAATATTTATCCATTATTGATAATAACTGTTAATATAAATTAATTTATGCAGATTTGAAGATTTATTTGTATATTTATTGTAATTAATTTGTACAGGTTGTCATACAATCGGCAAAAAACCATTAGGATTATGGTTTAAAAGATTTATCTAACAATAAATAATTATTATTGACTATTTGTGGCTTACAGAAACAAATTGAAAGGTATATTCAAACAACTCGAATTTCTTTACATAAGAATGGTGGTCTTGGATTAAACAAATTTTTTTTAACATTACAGATTTCAAACAAATCCATTTGTTTGATTCAAGAAAACCTTTTTCAGAGTGTACCTACCTATATAATAAATAATTATTTAGTACCTGTACCTACTAATTGACTATAAAAACAGCAATGTATTTATCTTCACGTTTAAATTTCTTTAATATGTTATTTATATTATAAATTATAATTTTGGTATTAATACTTTGATTAAAATTATTAGATTGCGTACTTTTTCTCTTAGCACATCCTGCAGGGTGTACTAATCATGTAGGACAAGAGCTCAAATAATCCTTACAGATAAGTCGATCAATTCGTTAATTATTATTACATCCACAGTGACGGTTTAACTAATTAGCAAGATAGGTACTTGATATCATATGACTGAGAACTTTAAGGAAGTACCGGAATCGTGCAAAATTTTCCAGTCGTCGTCAATTTTACGACATACCGTTCATTTGGAAAAAAAGAGTTACATCTCAAAAAACTTTAATTTTGATATTTCAAAGAGAATTTATTTAGAATTATCTCCTGTTTTATAGGGAGAAGGGGGACAAGGTGGATTAACAGCACCAGAGAGCAGATGTAACTCTCTAGTTTTTAGGCTTACCATTAGTTCATTTGTAAAATTATTGTTTTTGAGATATAACTCTCTTTTTTCAAATGAACGATATAAGTGTTCAAGAGTTAAAGACATTCTTATTAAAATTTTATTTAGTTTATGTTACAAGAGAAACATATAAGTACATAATCTGTATGAAATAAAAATAACATTTATTACCGGATAATCAATTTCCGATGTCACACTGTCGATATTATTAATTAAAAATTTGTGTCCTACATAACTATAACGCGGAATGGCTAATTTTTGAACTTTCCCAGTCAAGGCAAATTAAATCGATATGGTTTATGGTGGCTGCAGATGAAAACATACACACATACATATTACAATTGGATAATCAAACAATTTTCTGTATTGTTGACAGAAATTATATCATTGCTTTCTTAAAAAATTGTAATAGGTAGATATAAAAATATTTGGTGCGTGACAAAAGATTAATTTTGATGGGAGATAAAATGGTAATTTTTAATTAAGGCAAATAAAAAGTAAGACAAACGCGTAAAAATAGTTTTTGGTCGATAAATTTCTTTCTAATTTTGTAGGTATGGGATCAGAGTAATTAATAATTAAGTAATCTTAATTATATATTAAATCATAGAAATATTAAATCATAATCAAAATAATACTTATTTAATTATATAATTAAGGATGTTTAAATTATTTTAATCAAGGATTAGTGTACAAAGTGTTCGTCGTTGATATCTTAATAGAAAAAAAGGCTTTTAATATTTTATAACGGTTTTTTAGTAATGTAATTGATTATAAGTAGCTAAGTCGTTCTTCGAGGGGTTAAGATGGAATTTTATGAACTTTACAAAGAAGGTAGCATAGTTATAAATCTAAAGGAGTCAGATACTGTGACCTTAGGGCAAGCCTTAGGGTCGATAGTTAAATAATTCGAGATAAACCACAGTCTTGTTGGAGAATAACATTAATATTGAATTATTTTGTATTTTTTTCAATAATTTCAACTACTGAATGAGTTTATTATGTTCTCCAGCTACAAATATAGAGGACGGCTGACATTCTAATAAATAAATAGTGTACATACGATATAACCATTAAATTTGTTGTTTTATGGAAATTGGGTGTAATTGAGATGATGACAAATGTCTGATGCGAATGTGATCAGTCAAAACAAGTTTAACTTCATCACTAAAACAATTAATATAGTTAGGATTGTGCAATACTATATACTAAAATTTCGCAATATTCCAAGTATTGGCCATATGCCCTACAGGATCATCTTCGGTCAACTGTTGTAATCTTCTATTTAAAAAATCGAAAGCAAGAGATATACTTGAAGAAGACGAATTTTTTACAAAGGAGGGTAATGTCAATAAATTCAATGTGGCAACGTTTCGTTTTAATTATTTTAATGACTAATTGTCAGAAGCAGTGGCGACTCGAGGAAATTTAAAATGGGTGTTCACTTTTTCCAATAATTTTATCATATGTAAGTTTGGATCAAAACTTTGTACAAGAGTCAATATTTTAGTTAGTGTGATATTTGTTTGGTTTTTAATACTTTAAAAACCATCTATAAACATTATTAGTTAGTAAACTGACTTTTCTTCATAATTTGAGATTATTTTTAAATATATATCAGGTTATGTAGAAAGCCTGACATTTATTTTTGCTTAAAAAATTTTATATGAAACTTTACCTACCATTTTTTAGTTTTTATTGTAAATTTAATCATTTTCACAATTTGTCTCAGATGTCAAATAAAAAATATATTTTTGAAATACCTTTCATTGGCCAATAAAATAAGAACTAAAATATGTTAAATCACAATACATAATATTACACAGACACAAATTAGAATAAATATATATATATAATGTCTGGCATTTTAAATGATACTCTTCGCAGTTTAACAGACCCCCTTAACTCCCATTTTTAAACAGATTTTTTTCACAATCAATAGGCCTCATCTTCTTATAGATCTTGATTTTTATTAAAAATTTCATGTTAATATCGCTTTTCATTTTTGATATTTTTTTAATTTCAACCCCCCTTAAATCCCCCATATTTAATCAGATTTTTTTTATAATGAAAGGGCTTCTCCTCCTTTTAGAAATTTCAAGTTTTTCAGTTAGGATTTTTTTTTATATTTTAACCCCCCTTTACTCCCCAATATATTCATATTTTTTTCAGTATCAATAGGCTTTATCTACTTATAAAGCTTCATTTTTACTAAAAGTTTCATATTGATATTGCTTTTCGTTTTTAATTTAGAATTTTTTTTAATTTCAACCTATCTTAACCCCCTATTTTTAATCAGATTTGTTAAATTTGTCCCCTTATAGAGCTTGATTTTTGCTTAAAATTTTCAAGTTCATATCATTTCTCGTTTTTGACTAATCGTGCAGACAAAAAACGTGACATCGGACAGACAGACAAAGTAAACCTATAATACTCTTCACATAATACTGTATGAAGAGTAGAAAAAAAAATGTATAAGATAAAATAAATAATTTAAAAAGTTCAACAATAATATTCTGCTTTGTAACCTATTTTTTTCTTTTGACAGAGAGTTTGGGTTATATACAGCACAGCAGCTCTCGGTGGCATAAAGGTGTTGGCATAAAGGATTTGTTGTATTGAAATTTAATTATTTTAAATTGACTTTAGATACTCTTGAACAAAATATAAAAAAGAGTATTTAAACCATAGATGGATGCCACTGAATTTTTTATAGATTAAAAAATTTGGTATTAATTGATAAAGAAGTTTTTAAAATCTAAAGGTAAATTAAGAAACCATAGTAAATAAAATTTAAATATTTAAACCATAAATACATGAATCTGCAAATAGACACTTGTAGAGATGTTCATGATATTCTGTGAAATAAAAGTCATACATAATATAAATTGAATTTAATAGAAAAATAAATGAAAGTGATATATTAACAGTAGTTAATGAGTACCTTGAGTACACTTTGACCTTTGTCAAGCACTGCGCACTGCGCAGGCGCGGCCATAGCTACGAAGTTGGGCGCGACAGATGTCAAAAGTCATCTATCAACGATCTAACCTAACCTACGGATAGCTACAAAAGGCGAGTTCGGTCAGTCAGGGGCTGGAGCGGGACAAATTTTAGGGTGCTTTTAAATGACATTTAAGCGTGTTAAACTGTCACTAATCGGACTAAACCTAACGGTAAAAGGGTCGTTTGGAGTTAAAAGTGTTAAAGGAGTTAAAGGAACTTGGCAGACCGAACGCAATGAAAGTTGGCTGATCTAACGACAGATGTCAAAAATTAATCTCTCAGCTGTCAACAATCTAACCTAACCTACGCATAGCTACGAAGCAAGAAAGTTATTTTAATAGTGACGGATGTTTTTAGGTTAACAGCTTGAAAAAAGGAGATAGTAATAATAAATGTTTGACAGATGATTTTTAAGGTTGAAAATGTTAAATGTGAAGATAATTCGAGTACAATCGATGATGGTACATTGTAATTATTGTTGTATTTATTTTTTAATAGAGATAATTGTTTAACGACAATGACATACTACAGTGACGTACTGCGCAGGTTTACATATCACATACAATAATGAACTTTAAGTTTTCTTTTTTGTGTTTTTAAATATAATTTGATAATGAATGTTTTAAGAACATCAGTTAGTTCATAATATGATAATGGTAACGTTGATTTATGCAATTACAATCCTATGCTTTTTTTGCAATGTTTCTATTTAATTTGCTATTTAGTATAAAATAATTCATAATTTGTTAATTAATATTAAAAAAAAAATCTTAAACTTCCTCTTATTTACTTACTTTCTACTATATACTCTATAGAAACGTTTAAATTGAAAATTGACCGGAAGAGGATACATGACATTAATATATCTTATTGGAGAAAACAAGGTATGGAAGAATTATAGTAACCAAAGGTATGTATACGCGTTTTCTTTTTCACAAGAATATAATAGCCATTTAAATATTAAACCATGATTACACGAATAAAACGAAAATGTTCACATTTAATCGTAATTTAAACGAAATACTTCAAAAACGAAAAAAATCTCAAAGGGTCTGGTTTCTCTATTAACGAAGATTTAACGGTGGAAGATAGGGAAACATATAAACAACTGAAATACTATTTGATAGATTACAGAAAATCTGGAAAATACAAAAATTGTTATATTCGAGATAACTATCTTGCGATAGACGACAATAAATACTCTTTAGAAGAGTTAAAATCTTTTGAAGAGGAAGAAAAAGGATCTAGTAGTGTACCAAATACTCCAAATCCCTCTACGCCGCTTAAAGAAAAAA
This sequence comes from Psylliodes chrysocephalus, assembly GCA_927349885.1. Classification (NCBI taxonomy): domain Eukaryota; kingdom Metazoa; phylum Arthropoda; class Insecta; order Coleoptera; family Chrysomelidae; genus Psylliodes; species Psylliodes chrysocephalus. The sequence continues at coordinate 10,534,565 of OV651832.1, forward strand.
GAAAAGAAATCTTTGAGAATTCTACTTCAAAAAACTTGAGATCAATTCAAACAAAAATAAACAAGTAGTTTAAATTTTAATGTTGTTGTATAATAATTTTTGTATTTTTTACTTCACAAATGTGGCTGAGGTAAACAAAGTAAATCAGTTTCTCGACGGTTTGAATTGCTCTTGCGATGTATTCCATTTATAAAAGTAGTGTGCTCATCATGCATATGTTTCATTTTAATTGCAAGTTTATTGAGCCGGCGACGCGGCATACGATTTCCGTTAGAAAGTAATCTATTAATACGGAATTATTTTTTGCACCAATTTTGCATTATTATGCGTTTATATATTAAATATTCATGAACCAATCATATCTAACGTTACATGAAATATTTACAAAGAATGTAAACTAGAAATAGACATAATTACATTTTGTGTTTGCAAATATAAATGTATTTAATTATTTTTGGAAGGGATACGAATGAGGAATTTTCCAATATTAATTAAAATTTATTAATTCTAACTATTAAAAATCTGATATGAATTTCCTATCTAGTTATTATAGGCTTTTTCTGGTTTTTTGTACAACCTATTGTAACACCTCTATAAATTTTTAGAGCAGTGATCGCCTGCCTGTCGATCGCGAGCTACCGGTAGCTCGCGGAGGCAATTCTGGTAGCTCTCACAACGATTTCAATTTAAAAAATACAAACTGCAAAAATCAGAGAAGCTTCCGAAAATTCCACAAAAAAATCTAATTGTCATAATATTAAACATAAACAGCGGCAACGTTGCGGTGAGCGATCTACCGCTGACGCCATCAAGCTAGAATTGGCTAGAACCGACCAGCCGAACCAGCGCGTTAGTGTTCGAGAACGAACAGGATTGCTTTGAACAGGATAAATACGCACGGCGCGGCAACATTGCACTTAGTTTAAAACTGAACGCGTAACCAACATCCAGCGGTTGGGTTAGTAGAGAACAACAGAAAGTAATATTATGGCAAGCAGTTGTAAGAAGGTAAAGACATACCATTTTCATTCGGAATGGGAAAAACAATACTTTTTTACAGAAGTTAAAGATAAAAATGTGTGTTTGTTATGTAATACTTCAGTCTCCGTTGCTAAAAAAGGAAATATTGAGAGACATCATAAAACTGTACATTCTAATTTTGAAAAATCATTCCCACTACATTCTGCCGCCAGAAAGGAGAAACTGAAACAGTTAAAAAAGCAGTTAATTGGACAACAATCAATATTTTTAAGAACAGTCGACAAAAATAAAGCTGCAACTGAAGCATCGTACCGTGTGTCCCAGATAATTGCACAAAAAAAGAAACCTTATGAAGACGGGGAAATGATAAAACGTTTTTAGAAGCTGCTGATTCGTTATTTGCCAACTTTAGAAATAAAGACGAGATAGTTTCAGCTATAAAATATATGCAACTTTCTGCTAATACAGTGATGAGACGTTGTAGAAGTAATGAGCAATGATATTTTTTTACAGTTAAGAACTCACTTACTGTGTTTATTTTTCACTTCAACTGGATGAATTAACAGATGTCGTTGACACTGCCCAGATGGCCGTGTTCGTCAGGATGGTTTTTAGTGATTTTACGATTAAAGAAGATCTTTTGAAGTTTATTCCACTGAAAGGACACACTACTAGACAGGAGTTGTTTTCTCATTTAAAAAATATTATTTCTTCCGAGAAAATTCCAATATCGAAAATGGTAGGCTTGACAACCGATGGCGCTCCAGCTATGGTGGGTTGTGATAAGGGTCTGGTGGCGTTATGTCGTAAAGTTGAAACTTTTCCGCAATTTCTCTGTTACCACTGCATTATCCATTAGCAAGCATTATGTAGAAATTTCCTGAAACTAAACAACGTTATGAAACTGGTGGTAAAAATTGTGAACCAGATTAGAGCTTAAGCGTTACAAAGAAGATTATTCAAAACCTTGGCCAGTGAAGTTGACTGTCAATACGGGGACCTACTCCTTCACTCTGAAGTCCGATGGTTAAGTAGAGGACGGGTGCTGAAACGTTTTAATGATGTCCTATCTGGCATAATTCAATTTTTCAAACAACGCGATGAACCGACTCCGGAACTAGAAAATTAAATCTGGCTTAGAGATTTTGGTTTTCTCTTAGACATTATAGAGAAATTAAACGAACTTAATTTGTAGCTGCAGGGGAGAGACAAAGAACTAGCGGAAATGATTTCTGATATAAAAGCATTTATCAAAAAGCTGGAGTTTTGGGAACAAAACCTAATTAACAGCGATGCCAAGCATTTTCCTATTCTTTCAGAAAAAATATCTCAAAATCCATTAGAACCCTATGACAGCAAATATCATGTAGAAATTGTTTCTACCCTGAAGAATAACTTCAAAAATCGTTTTAAGGATTTCAACGAAATGGCTTTAGTAGCGCAGTTTGTTGTTTCACCCTTTATGGAAATTGATATCCAACAGTTTGCAACTTGTGTTATGCAGAACTTTGGCGAAGACATCGCTGCAACAGAAATGGAAGTAATTGAGTTTCAAAATGATTTAGCCTTAAAATCGTTAGTCTCAAGTACCAAATGTATCTGGCCTATTGTAAGTAAAGACAAATATTCAGTTCTATGCCGTGTGGCCTTGAAAGTGAAAGAATTATTCAGTTCAACCTATTTGTGTGAATCTTCTTTTTCCAATATGAAGTTTATTAAGAACAAATATCGCAATCGACTTACAGATGAACATTTGGATAATTTTATTCGAATGGCTGTATCAAATTATACTGCAAACATTAAAAAAATTATCGATGAGTCTGAGTGTCAGCCTTCTCATTGAACGTGCTTTTTTATTTTTCAATGTTTATGTTCATGATAGTGCGTTACTTTTTTGTTGTTATTATTAACTATTTTTAAATCTTACGTGACATGCCGTTGTGGCTGGATAAAAGTTTGTGTTTATTTTTCAAACACCTTCGTTTGGTACGTAGGAATGTAGCTATGAACAAGTACGTACTAGTAATATTAGTTATTTTGTTATTAGTTTATTATTAGTACCTATGTATTATGTATTACTAGTTAAATAGTAAAATAAATACATATTGTTAGAAGTTAATTTCAAAATTATTGTTTTTAAATGATTTATCACCCTGTATACTATAACACCCTGTATAGCCACTTCATAAAACACGTAACATGGTTTTATAACGTTTTATTAAATATCTCGTAAACAATATTTAATATATATTTAATTAAGGAACAAAATAAAGAATGTCTTTAAGACCACAGTACCACCCCCAATATTCGTAACATGAACTAATTTTGATAGATGTCATTTATGTGTCATAAATTAAGAATCCTTTTGTTCAGCAGATGGAGCAATATTCCATATTTAATAGTTCTTTTGTTCAACAGATGGCGTAATAATTTTATTAGTTCTAAACGGTAACTGTTATAAAATACCTAACAAATTCATCACCCCTAGCTACTACGCGATAATAACTAAACGAGTTCTTGACCTTGACAAATATTTTCGATGAAACAGGTATAAAAATAAAACTTTTGCATTAGATTCGGCACGTCGGTATATTTATAAATGCTGCGTTTGAGAATCCACATCGGATGCATCTGAGACGTAAAAAATCTTTGATCACGTGGTTCAGTATACGTAAATGTAATGGGACAGATGTGTCCGATGTGGATAAAAAAACGCTCGAGATGTAAAAAATGCATCCGATGTGGATTCTCAAACGCAGCATTAGTAGCAGCGTTGGGTTTATTAGTACAATTGTACTAGATTCAGTACATTTCAACCATTCATAAATGCTAGTACCACAAAAGACAAAAGTATCTAAATCTAGTACATTTTAAATATTTCGCTGGATCTTCTAGAATAATGTATTCTATGATTTCCAATTTCTATGCTAGACAGTAGATACTTCTGATACTCCCAATGCGATACTTTATACCAGGGAGGCTATTTTCAAACTCGAGAAAAGTCATTCCTCTCAAGAGAAATGTCATAATATGTCAACGTAAAATAGTATTTTTAGGGCCCTTGGGGCCAGTGTGAACTCACAGATTGTTTCTCTTGGTTTATTTAGAGGGAATACAAATTCTCGTAAGAATTTTAATCCTCGAGGCCTTTAAAACAGCGTTTCCACATTGACGTACGACATTTCTGATGAGAATCTTGAGAGAAATGAGTGCTCCCATACTTTGAAAATAATGGGTAAGAGATAAGGGAGTATGAGTCTTCATATAAGGGACATAAATATAAGATACGCTCCTAAGCATATGCTTAACAACCACCAGCTCGAACGCAGTTAACATCTGGCCCACTATGTGTCGCTATCATCGATATCAAACAAATAACCCAGCGGGAAATTTAAAAACCTGATAAATATCGACTACACTTTCATGTTCTAGTAAATAAATTTAAACATTGTTAATTACGGTAAATTATTTATTAAAAAGAATACTACACTTACAGTCTATTATAGATTAATTATTGTAAATCTATTGACATAACAAATATTTTTTAATTTTTACCCTTATTTTATTTGTTTTTCTATAAAAAATAAGTGTTTGTTTTTATTTTTAAATTTTATTATTTAACCATATAAAAATATATTTTTGTTTTACGTATTTTAATTTATATTTTTTTGTTTAAAATAAAGTTTATTTTGGTTTCTTTTTAAATTTTTTATTTACCAACGTAAGAATATATTTTTGTTATACCCATTTTATTTATTTTTTGGTTTAAAATGAGTTTGTGTTCTCATTTGAAATTTATCGCCAAATCTAGTACGTTCTGGTACAATCACGATCTGAATTTCAGTACAAGCTGTTGCTACTAAAAACCCAACGCTGTTTAGTAGTTCATTCTTGTGTCCAATCAACAAAGGACAACGGTCTTCGTATCATTACGTAGGGACCACTTATACTATACATAGTGTTTCGTTAAGAATGGGATATAGAACAACGATTCTCTGATTAAAAATAAGACAACTAAACAAATCATGCTTAGATAAAATGTTTCTTGGTACCGAGTTAAGGTGTTAAAATCCAAAAAATATTTATTGCTTTATTTTTTTTATTACTCACAACAATTTTACTAAATTTGGCAAACGTTTTTGGTGTCAAATTATCCACCTATCAGCAAAAAAATAAGTTACCTTAATTAACTTTTCCAGTGGCGTACAGCATTCGTACGTAATACCGCATACCTCTTAAATTTTACGTCACTATCCAAAATGTTATTTGGACATAAAATTTTAAATTTTTTGATGTTTTTAAAATAAATAATGTACTCTTAGAAATTAAATAAAAAAAAAAATCGAAATTTAAAAACTACAGAATTTTCTAATATGTGCGAATATCTCAAAAACTAACTCAACTTTATTTAAAAAACATCAAAAGTGGACGTGGACTAAAATTTAGAAGGAAAAAGATGTTACTGGCCCATGACGTACGCCACTGGCAAAGCTTATTTAACTTATTTTTTGCTGATAGATGTATTTTATTACACCAATAACGTTTGCCGAATTTAGTAAAATTAAACTGAGTAATAAAAAAATTGTAGCTATTTATAATTTTTGATTTTCAACTTTAAAACTCTGTTTTTCGGAAACAAGTAATGTTTTACCTACGGATGTTTCGTTTAATCGGCTTATTTCTAATCAATTAATCTTCAGTTGCTCCCATTCTTAATGGAATACCATGTATATACCGAAAGGTCTTACAGCCAAAGAACCAAATAAAAAAAGAAAAATGTACCTTATTTACCAACAATACTTTATTTAGATCTGCATCAGTAAAAAATATTTTCAAAAAATTTAATCTCATTTATATGTAAGTTGGCGTCATCGGCATACGGAAAACCTTTTTAAGAATTAAAAAAAAAAACTTATTTTTTATAAACAATTGCATGGTCTATTAATTTTAGAAAAAAAGTTACTTTACATAAAAAGTTATGCATGGTCTAAAACCTAAATTTCAATTATCTGATATCAAATTTTATCAGTCGTATACAGGGTTTGTCGAAAATAAAGGTATTTTATCTTGAGAGCAAAATTATATTTTTTGACAAACCTTGTAAAACCGACTGATAAAATTTGCTATCTGGTGGTTGCATTTTCTGTTAGACCATGCATAAATTTTTATGAAGAATAACTTTTTTTCGTAAAATAAATAATAAAAAAGTTTTCCATTTGTTATCAACTTACATAGACCTACTGTGTGTATGCAACTTATGACATATTGCTGAGATAATGTTTTTGTAAGAAAAAAGAAATTAATCATAAAATTTTACTTCATTTGTAGAGTCGTAATTTATGTTTTCATATTTCTACTTTTTTTGTCAATTTAGAATTCCAGTACTATTTTCAATTATAAATAAAAATTACGTATTTTAGATTAATCAATAAGAAAAATAAGCATTTTTGAAATATTAATAACTAAATACAAATTAAACAACAAATTAATAAAAAAGCATTTAAAACACGTTGACTGCCGAAGCAAATGTTGTGGTTGGGTCTTAGTAAACTACAATATCTTATAGACGCATGAATAAAATATATGAACGCGGCGCGAGATTAAATTATTACAAACATAGGTCGCGTGCATATATTGTGAATAATATATTCAGGTTGTCCCATTAGTGCATAATTGTTCAATATTTTAATTTGTGTTGTAAACACGTATACAATTTCTAAATAAAAGTTATATGCATTTTAAAAATAGGTATTTTAAAGATATTTTTAGACATACAGGGTTTTGCGTTTTTGTCTGACAAATAAAACGGTATATTTTTTAAAAAGAAATCCCTGTATTTTACTTCAGTTTTTGAATGCTTTGGTAATGCTGTATTTAACCCTAGAATTTTATTAACAAATATTGCAGGGTTGCCAATAAATTAATTTTTTTTATGAAATTAGAGAATGATTCAGACCCCAAATTAAATTATCATTATTTAGGTAGGTTTAAAATAATTTCAATTTTTTTTTAAATGTAGTAATAAGATAGTAAGCTAACGAATAGTGGTAATAGAACTGGATTATTTTGTACAGTGTGTTTTGAAAAACAAGCCTTAAATATGGCTAATTCCAAGTTAAATTTATTTAATTTTTTTCAAATGCCACACCCTGTATATTATTTAAGCATTCAATTCCTTATAAATTAACATATCCAACGATATCAATAACACATATACAGGGTGTCCCATGAGTGCGTAATTGGTCGATAGCAGTTTTATAATAGGAAATACGAAAAAATTAATATAAAAGTTGTATGACCATAATTAACAGTTATTTATAAATATACAGGATAATCCATAAACGATTGTCTGACCAAACCTATACATTTTTAAAGTAAAACTTGACTGTTTTCACATCGTTTCAATAATTTCAATTTCATTCATTTGCTATGTTGTATATAGGATGTGTGAAAATGGTCACGATTTTCTTAATTTTCTAAATGGAACACCTTGTATGTTATGCCACCAATTAATATAATATTCCATTGAAAAAAATTTAAGCATATGTAACCTCGCGTGTTGACACACTCTATATAGAACATAGCAAATGAATAAAGTCAATTAAAATTATTTGACGACGTGAAAACAATCAAATATGTATAACTACCTGCAGGGTGTTTTGATTTAAAAATGTATAGGTTTGGTCAACATCTCGTTTATGGACCACCCTGTATATATAGGAATAATTTTTAATATGGTCATATAACTTTTATATTATTTTTTTTTCTTATTTCTAATAATAAAACAGCTATCGATCAATTACGCACTGATGAGACACTCTGTATATATGTTATTCTCTAACATGTTGGTATCGTTGGATATGCAAATTTATAAGGAATTGTATGCTAAAATATTATATCAAATGCTGCCTTTGAAAAATTGAGTAATTTGACTTAAAAGTAACCATTTTAAGACATGTTTCAAAACACTCGCTATAAAAGAATCCAGCACTATCACTACTATTCGTTATCTTAATGTGCTATAAGTCAGTATATTAAACAATTTTGAATTATGATAATTTAATTTAGGGTCTGCATTATTTTCTAATTTTATAAAAATTTAATTGCTTGGCAGACCTGTAATATTTTTTTAAATTATTCTAAGGTTGAATACAGTATTACCGAACCATTCTAAAATTGAAATAAAATACATGTTCTATTTTAAAAATATACCAAGCAAAAATGTAGCACCCTGTATATATCTAAAAATATTTTTAAAATATGTATTTTTTAAATCCATATAACTTTTTTTTTAAACATGTTTGCGTGTCTTTAACATAAATTAAAATATTGAACAATTACGCACTAATAGGACATACACATGGGTACATACACATAGCAGTCAACGTGTTAACTCAGAAATAAGATTCCTTATAAAGATAAAATAACATTCAGGAGAAAAAAGCAAAGACCGCCAATATTACGTGCGTATCATACAATGATGCCAGGTCATTCGGATTTAATTTACATCGGAATGCAATAAAGTTCCTTCCCTTTCCTGCATTTCACTATTGTATATTTCACCCACTTTAAAATCAAATTCGTCCTAGAAAGAATTGTGAAATTATCGTATAAATCGATAATCTGGCAACGTGGTCAACACTTGTTCATACACAGGCAAAATCAATCGATAATTTGGAACCATACGAGACAAATATATATGAAAAGCACGAAACAATAAAAGACGGCATACACCTGTATCACTGTTTCAAAAATTGGTACCTCTAAACAATCATTTACCTATTAAAACCATCTCTAAAGTAGAATAGCTATACTGTTTTTTACGGTGACATCTTCTTAAAAATAGATGAACTACATGAACTGTACACAATTACAGGAATTCATAGAAAATCTCTAATTTGACAAATAAATTTATCAAATATTTGTTAATCGTATTTCAAGTTAGATTTGAAAAATACGCAATAAAATTTAGAAATATTTTGGCGGGATACTTGGAAAAATATGTAGAATGAAATCTCCTACTTTTTAGCCTCTGGTTTTAAAATCACTTTTTATGATTTTTTTTTAAATTCAGTGTATAAACAGGACAAATAAAAAATAGGAGATTTCATTCTCCAAACCTTATACTTTAAGCTGGTAGAAGATTTATTTTAATTCATTTAGCGGGATTTAAATGCAATCGGAAATGGTGAACCCTTGCTTCTTATATGAGAAATACAGTGATACTGCGGCCTTAACGGCATATTGCCTATCACTTCATAGCGTTTGGACGGTCGAACGTCAAGTCCTCGCTCTCGGCACTCTCTCCTGGTCCTGGATACTGAAACGGGTAGACCATGGAGGAAGGGTAGAAGTGGTATTGTCGACCCCAGTGGCGGCGATATCCTAATTCGCTGACTCTAATAATATAATGATAAATTAACTGTGGATTATTTCATTTACGTTGCGTTACGTGGCTTCCGTGTGGGTAGCTCGCTGTTTATTCCAAAATTAACAAAGTAGCTCAACACATTGAGAGGTTGGCGACCACTGGTTTAGAGGATAAACTAAATTCTATAGTTTAACAATTTTCTTGAAAATCAGAATTTTGTACATTTTGCTAAATTTCACGATTGCGTACCATTTTAGGAAAATTTTGTATAGAACATAAATCGTAGTTTAATTTAAAAATTTGATGTTTTCTCTGTATTCGTTCATGAGTTATGGAGTATACCGACTACATCGCGAAAATAGCCAAAACAGACTCAGAGCACCCCAAAATGTGAAAATCCATCGAAAACTCGAAAAAAAATCATGATGTCTATACTTTCCTTATCTGTGTACAGACATGAAAGTAAAAAGTTGTTTTTAAAATAAAAACAAGGTAGCTAGGCAACATTTTACGGTATCTGTTATTGTTATGTTCCATTTAAATGCCACAAATAAGTACAAAGTAAATAGATTTACTGAACAGGATGTAATAAAATAAATTCCAGTATTTCTTCAAACAGCTTGGGGGGTAATTATCCTGTTACGCCCCCCTTCCATGTATACGCACCTGAAACAAAAATTAACTGCACTTCCAAGCAAAACAATTCGTTTTATAACAACGATTTCAATATAATATACTTAAAAACAATTAATTTTAGTGCAGTTCATAACTCTACCTAGTTGTTAAATAGTAAATAAAAAAGAATCTATTTATTGACATATCTATACACCTTGTATACTATATAATTCAGAATAGGTAAATGTAGTGGTCAATGTCCGACTGCACATAATACGTTTCGTTGCACTTGACATGTTTTTGCACAAACCGTGACAATCTTTGTAGAGAAGAGTTGTTTTATTTAATTTTTTATCATTTTTTATCTAGTATTTTGTTTATTTAAAAGACATAGAAAACCATTTATATGAATATATGAATAATGCCATATCGTAACGTGTTTTATTTTTTGAAAGTACCTATTTGTATTTTTTGAATAAATTGAATGGTATTTATGTTTAGCGAAAACAGCATTTTTTTTGGTAATTTTTGCAATTTGGTACAGAGAAGAGGGGGTGAACAACATTTACTATGGTAAGTGGTAAGTGGTAAGAGTAGTCGGGGACCTGTCAAATTTAAAGTAAAGTTGCTTATCTATGGACTTTTTCGTTTTTGCTGGCAATGAAATATACCTGTACTTCTAGACGTAAACAACAATAAAAAATTCTTTATAAGTATTTTCTATACAGGGTGATAGCATAAAAAATCGTGCAAACATTTCCACCGACAATTGTAATAATTATTGAATTAAAATAAAAAATAAATATTGACCGACATATTTTGCGTTAGGACAAGCCGACACTGTGTCATATATATGATGCTGATTTCGACCAATCAAGTAGAAAATTATCATGGAACGCTCGTTTAAATGTAAAAATCGAAATGTTTCAGAATTTACCTCTATAATTTCCCATTCACAAAACATTGATTGTGTCTCTTTCATTTGCACCATACTGTATAATATGCTTTTCAATAAACCGTGTTCGTTTTTTAAATTGATAGTAAGGAAGTATAATGAATATAAATCGTATCACATTGAAATAAAAATTATGGGAAAGTTCTTGAGATCTAAATCATACAATAATAAAGTAATGTGGTTAGGTATGAAGTGAAACTGGAATTCAACGATACAGTTATAGAATTTCAGTTTCTATGAAATTACTTATCATTATAGTCTATTTTTATGTGTGAAAGAGTAATAAAACAGCATTTCTAATGCAAAACTTAGTACGGTCATTTTAATACAGAATAATCTAAATATTTCCTAAAATTGTAATAAATGTACCTGAGCTATTACACGTTTTGGGTCTTTTATTGGTACTTTATAAACATAAGCTGTACAGAACAATAGAAAAAGGTTTGGACAGGCCAAAAGACCTGTGTATTAAAGATTACATAGCCGTATCTTAAGATTATTTTCAATAAGTACCTATTTGCCAATTTTGTTTTATTTTAATTCCAAGAATTTCTTACAGTAATCGAATTATAAGTAGATAAATACCTTCCCAACAAATTTCACCGAAAATGCGATTATAGGTTTTCCATTTAGTAAGGAGGTCCAAGTTGTGTATTCTTGACAGTTTACTAAATGTCGTTTAGTTGCAACTTGCAAGGTGCAGTGTGAATTCTAGTGTGATCATGGAAAATTTGGAAGGGCCGCGTAAACGACAAAAAATCGGTCCTTTAACAGTTAATGAAAAAACATTAATATTTAATTGTTTTAAATCATTTACAGACAAACATTTATGTAAAAGTGTTGATGACACAGTGGAATTAGTTAGTAGTACGCTTGGTGTTGGGAAATCTACGATTTACAGAGTTGTTAAAGAAGAGAAATGTGGCGAGTTTCAAACAACACGTAAAGCTCCAGGAAAACCAAAATTTCAATTAGAAAATCTTTTGAAAGAAAGACTTCGAAGGAAAGTGCATGTGTTCTTCTTTAGAAAAGAATTTCCGACAGTAGACAAAGTTCTTGCCACGGTTCGAGATGATAAGGATTACCCTGAAATGAGTCGAAGCACACTATGGAAACTTTAAAAGAAATAGGTTTTCTATGGAAAAAGCATTCCAGAAAGTCTATTTTAATAGAAAGAAGCGATATTGTAGTATGGAGAAGAAATTACCTAAGGACTATAAAAGAAATAAGGAACCAAAGAAGAAATATATTTTATTTAGATGAAACATGGATCAACGAGGGACATAAACCAAATAAATTTTGGCAAGATGAAACTGTTACAAGTCGAAGACAGGCTTTTTTAAATAATTTATCTACTGGTTTAAATCCACCATCAGGAAAGGGGCGCAGACTAATAATAGTACACATCGGTAGTTCAAACGATTTTGTTAAAGGTGGTTTATTAACTTGAATCTACTCGTACCGGTGACTACCATGAGGACATGAATGCTGATGTCTTTAAAGAGTGGTTTGAACAAATTATAGATCTTCTTCCTCAGAACTGTATAATAGTAATGGATAATGCAAGTTATCACTCGAGACTTATAGAAAAAATGCCCACAACCAAGTGGTTAAAAAAAGATTTACAGAATTGGCTAAATTCAAAGAATATTAAGTTCCATCCCGGTTCTGTGAGAAAAGAACTGTATCATTTGTGTTACCTTTATAAAGAGAAATTCAAAAAATATGAAATTGATGAAATTGCAAAAAATCGTGGGATGACGGTGGTTAGATCACCACCATATCATTGCGAAGTAAACCCGATTGAACTGATATGGGCACAGATAAAGGGAGAAGTTTCAAGAAAAAATAATTCTTTTAAAATAAGTGATGTTAAACAGTTGTTTTTGGAGGCTGTAAATAATGTGAAGCCTGAAAACTGGTAAAAGGCAGTAAATCATACGATTAAAGAAGAAGAGAAAATGTGGAAGTTGGACAATATTACTGATGAAATGATCGAGCCACTCATTGTATATATTGGTTGCGACAGTTCATCTTCTGATTTCAATTCTGATTTGGATTTGTAGGTAAGAAGTAGTTTTTATATTAAAATTATTATTTATGAACGTAACGTTGTTTAAAAGTCAAAGTTTAAACCCTTATACCTACATAACCCGTTTGACACAATGTTCTTAACATACCTTGTGGAAAAATAAAACATTTTAGAAAAAATTGCACTTTTTTACCTTCAGCTGTTTAGAAGTTATAAGCAGGTTAATTAGGTGAAAATATAAGTGTATACTCGAGGAATAACTTCAAAAAATATTTTAACTGTCTACTAAAAGAAGTGGATTACGAACGCTTTGTTATTTTAATACTCTCTCATACATAAAAATAGACTATTGGATTTGAAATTAGTTGGATTTCGATTAAAATTTTGATTATTGAAATTATTTGATTGGTTAAACTGGGGTCTCTGAACGAATTGATTTTGATTCTAAAAATTTTAATTATTTTGTCTTGTGAAATTATTAAAGTTTGAATGAAATCTGTTAAAATTATTAGAATAAAATGGTTTTTGTAATGGTTGTGGTAGTTGCTTTTGCTGCTGGGGTTTTGATTAGTTATTTCTCTTATTTGGAGGTCTATAATTTTGAGAATCTGAAAAATTAGATTTTTGTGAACTATAAAGAAAATGTTTTTATAGACTACACATGCCATTGCTTGTTCTAAACTATCTGGGTTTCGTAAACGAACATTATTTTGTAATTGACCTGTGAAGCCGTGAATAAATGTTTTAAGAGCTAAATCGTTGTAATTTTGAAGTCTAATACGTTTTTCTTCAGGCGAAAAATTTGAAGCATTTATTTTAGATACAATTAAACTTCTAGAGTCTTGGCAACGCATACCAAAACGACATGGAGGTTCATTTTTAAAAGGATATAAAGCAATCAAGTCTTGTACATGACAATCCAAATTTCTCTTAATATTAATAATTTTTTTATATCTATCCAAATAGTTTATGCACTACAAGAGCCTATTAAACTCAAAGCCCTGCTGGTTAATTTGCCGATAATAACTCTTATAATATCATTAATTGGAGCTGCATTATTTTGCCGATCAGAAAATTGTCCAATCAAGATTTCACAAGCATCTAAAAATACAATTAATATATAGGAGTTCCCATCAAAATTTGGAATAGTGTCTACATATAATTGCAAAAGTGTATAATTAGTTTTATCTGCCATATTCGAATCTGAACTTTCTGAATCTAATTATTTTATAGTTTGTAAATTATCTAAATTTAATGAGGAATCTATCCCAAGATTACTATTAAAAAATATTCACTAATTCGTCTATCTCAGACATAAAATATAATAAATTCTGTCAATGATTTATTTTATCCAAAAAAATGAAAATTAAAAATCACTAATTTATTCAACTCAAGAAATAAAATGGTTAAAATAAAAGGAGAGCAAAATTTCTTACGCAATTCCTAGGATTATTTTCGTCATATCAACGGGGGGTCAAGCGATGCTGTCTGTTCTCCCAGATTTTCTTAAAACTAGCTGGATTTGGCGATGTGGTCCTCGTCTTAGTTCTTCAAACTTTGGCAATGTTGGTCCTATGCTTGGCTGTACACTTTTTGTTCAGTTTATTTTACCAATTTTCGCGAATTCGATTTGCCGTTAAACTATTAAAATAGACCGATTTGACCGTTAGGCAATCCTACTGACTGCGCCACTTTTAGGTTCACTAATAAAAATTGTTTTTTTAAAAAATTACAATAGCCACTTTTGTTGCACAAACTACTATTTTGTATAAAGTTAATTCTATTCTATTTTGTTTCAGATATTTTGTTGGATGAAGATCTCCATCGATAGCACTGGATAAAATGGCACAATACACTAGAGATCTCGCTCTTCCAGCACCCTAAAGAATACACAACGAACGTAGTTGTTATCAATCAACATGAAAATACGAAGAATGATGCTAAAAAACTTTTTAAGAACTTTTAGTGGACATTTTGTGAAAATAAAATTTAAAATTGACAAATCGTCTAAAATGAACTGTTGTTCATTACAACGGTGCAATATTCTAGTGTTCATTTCGTTATTTTTTATTTGTTTAAATGTTGTAGAGTGCAATAGGCCACCAAAATTTCTTACCGATGGTCAAACTGAGATTATTTTGAGACTGAAAGAGGGAGGAGATACACCATTGGGTAAGAAAAATATTTGAATTGCTAGTATGTACTACTATGCTATATTTAATAATTGTAACACATTCAATATATAGAGTACGCCGTTGAAAACAGTCCACCCGATATTTGACAGTAATAAAACATGCTTAAACATGTCAATAGTGTTGAAGTAATGATTATACAGGGTGTCTGTAAAAGGTCTTTACAAAAACATACCACATATTCCTAAGATCAAAATAAGTCGATTTAAGTAAAATTACCTTAGTACAAAGTTGCTTCGTTTGAGCTCCAGAGGGCCTTGAAGTTTTTCCCATATAAATTTAAAACGGCATACGCGATTTTATTGAAATTTGGTATATTGGTAGAGTTTTATGTGGCAAAAAAAATTGTATTAAAATTTTGTCCGATAATAATACATAGGCGTAGAACTTGATTTTTTAAATAATTGCACCTTTAAAAATTCTACGCCAATGGAAGAAAAGGAGTTTAAGTATGAAATTTAGATTGCGCAACTCATTTACTTTAAAAAAGATACTATTGATAAGACTCGATTACTCTCATGGTTTTCGCTAAATTTCTGTTTTAATAATTTAGAGTGTATAGGTTTCACAAAAATATTTATTTACAACATAATCAAAATAGAGATTTTACAAAAATTGTTTAAAATGTTCACCATTTTCACGCATACAAAGATTTATACGTCGAAGAAAATTAAAATGTATCCTTTCCATAACTTCTTCATCACCTCTAAGATTGTTTATTGCATCTTGAATACGTTGCCAGAGTTGTTCCTCATTTTCTACAGGTTCCCTGTAAACTGTGGATTTCAAATGTCCCCATAAAAAGTAATCCATCGGTGTTAGGTCTGGGGAACGTGGTGACCAGTTTACAGGTGCGTCATTACCTCTGCCTATCCATTTGTGTGGATATTGTTCATTCAAGTGGTTTCTAACGTTTAAAGAAAAATGTGGTGGAGCTCCATCTTGCATAAACCCTTAGATAAAAGAGACCAGAGATATAACATACACCGGTTTTAAACCTGCGCAAATGTTGCCAATTTCTAAAGAAGGGTTAACGGAGTGGGGGAACTGGGCGGCGACACGCGGTGACCCGAACTCTGTGACAGGGACCGGACTTTGTTTATTAGCATCTTAATGAACTATTAGGTTTATTTAAAAGGTGTTTAATCGAATTTTGTATTATGAAATAAAATTAACGTGATTTTTTAATATCAAACAGATGCCACGACATTTTATGTAAAGAGAAGACCTTTTATAGAATATTTCGTTAGCGTTTATTTACTACGGACTTTTCTGCAAGAGATTACAGTAAAATGTTGAAATAGAATATATTGTTAATAGAGCAAAAAATGTTACTCATTGTCTACGAGTATTATAAAAATAGCATGTGCGCAGGCTAATACTGAAAATCTACCCTTATGAGTTGAACATTATATTTTTTCTACGGCTATTACATAATAATAAAACTTAGTCAAAATGAGAAAATGCTGTTTTGTATTATAACCTCAGAAAAAGGTATGTTAAGGCTTCTTTCTTTAGGAATATTAATTATTATAAAGGATGAGTCACATAAAACTCTAGAAATGCATATGTCTGAAACCAGATAACATTTTAAAATTTAAATCTATTAAAAGTCATTTGGTCGCTAGGGATGAGTGATTATCGAAATAAATTATCGATCATTGAAAATAATCGATTATTTTCGATCAATCGATTATTTTCAAACAATATATTTTTTGTCATTTCCTTTAAAATCAACTACTTGATTATCTTTGAAAAATCAAAAATAATCGATTAATTAAAAAGCCAATTAACCGATAAATCAGTGTTTACAAAATATAATATAAATGGAATTATCGTTTATTTTAAATAATCGATTATTTTCAAATAAACCATTTTTTTTCGTCCATGAAAACAGATTATTCGATAATCTTTGAAAAATCGAAAATAATCGATTAATCAAAAATAATCGATTAATTAAAAAGTCGATTAACTGATCAATTGATTTAAAAAAAAAAACAGAATGATCGATTATTTTAAATAATTGATTATTTTCGATCAATCGATTATCATCAATAATCTATTTTTATTGTATTTCCTTTAAAATCGTTAATTCGATTATCTTTGAAATACCGAAAATAATCGATAATTCCAAAATAATCGCCTAATCGAAAATAATCAATTAATTAAGAAGCCAATTCTATGATAAATCGATTATTACCAATAATCTATTTTATTGTATTTAAAAAATAATCGTTTAATTAAAAAGTCGATTAACTGACAAATCGATTTTCAAAAAAAAAACAGAATGATCGATTATTTTAAATAATCGATTATTTTCGATCAATCGATTATTATCAATAATCTATTTTTATTGTATTTCCTTTAAAATCGATAATTCGATTATCTTTGAAATACCAAAAATAATCAATAATTCCAAAATAATCGCCTAATCGAAAATAACCAATTAATTAAGAAGCCGATTCTATGATAAATCGATTTTCCAAAAAATAAAACGAATTATCTATTATTTTCTAATAATCCTTTTTTCATATTTCCTTTGAAATTGATTATTCGATTATCGAAAATAATTGATTATTAAAAAGCTGATTATCCAATAAATCGATAATTTTAAAAAAAATAACAAAAATATCGATTATATAAAATAACCGATTATATTCAATCGATTATTTTTATATAATATCTTCGAAAAATCGAAAATAATCAAATAATTAAAAAACCGATTAAACGATTAATCGATTATTTTGAATAAATCTACTTTTTTTGTATTTCCTTTAAAATCGATTAATACATTATCTTAAAAAAAAAACGAAAATAATTTATTAAAAACAGCGGATAAATCGATTTTCATTAAAAAATATCAGAATTATCGATAAATCGATTATTTTTGTAACCCCTATCGGTCGCTTGCTTTTATCTGAGCATTTAGCTCCAAAATTTAGAGATTCGGATTTTTTGATCCAGTTATCTTTGAAATCGCATTCGATTGTATAATAAATAAATATTGCTAAATTTTGGATTTTTTTTAGTAAACGAAAATTATGTTCGAGTTGTTTAGGGGGTTGTAATGTAACATTTTATTAACGTGACTGAGGGTCGATTCCACCGTTGTGTTAAACGAAGTTTAAAATTACATTTTTACATTAACACTGTCATTTTAATCTCCGTTTAACACAACGGTGGAATCGGACCTAACTCCTGTAACTTTAGTATTTTTTTTGGGCTTATACTAGATTACTTTGTTTTAAGACTGAAAATTCAATGTCACTTTCGATTTGACCGCAAATAAGATGAACCTTGAAATTTTAAGTAGGTCATCCTGTATTTCATCTAATATTCTTATAAAAATACCTTATAAAAATACCTTATAAAAATACCTTATAAAAATACCTTATAAAAATACCTTATAAAAATAAAATTTAGCTAGCAACTATGATTCTTTACCTCTTATTTATTTACCAAAAAGGGCTAAAAACTACCTTCAGAAAACATTCTTATAAAACTACTTTTTAAATACAAAATTTCGTTAGCAATAATGCCTATTTACTATTTATTTAAATTAAATGTTAAAAATTTTACCCTTTTGTAAATTTATGTAATATGAAATCTGATTTCTGATGCTTAATATTTATTGAAACCCCTTAATGCGGATCTGAAGTATTCAGCCCAGAGAATCATGGCGCTTTATGTCAAAACGTTAATAAATATTTACCGCTGAAAACGAATATATTCATAACAGTAGTACTTGTATTATAAGTACATACAATTTTTCAAGATACATCGTGACATTTTGAACTTGAAATTGAATAACTAGAACACTTTAAATTGCTAAAATACCAACAAATAAATCAAAAAACAGCTGTCAATGGTGATTAAACTCAGGTGGAGGTTATCACTGAATGGAAATCGGAGCAATTCGGGTGGCGTCGTGCAACAATGATTTTCAATTGGTGGGTTACTTTGGCTTAAAATAGACAACATGCGCAGTGTGCAATGTTACATCTTCGGTCTCTTTAATCTAAGCATAAACCATATATCTCTCCGAAGTTGGAGAGGTAAATCTTCTAACAATTCTGGCAACGTATTTTGTAGAAATTCAAATAATTTTTTCCAGTTAATCTTCGTGGAAGTATGACAGGACCAACAATGAAATTACCAATTATTCCAGCCCACACATTAATTTTGAATTCGTGCTGAAAATGGTTTACCTTTATTGCATACGGATTTTCAACGGCATAAACATGTTCATTATGGGTATTAGTTATACCTATTGTTGTAAAAGCCGCTTCATCGGTAAAGAGAACCTTCTTGACAAAGTTTGGATCTCTTTCTCTTTGTGAAAAAATGCTGATGTTATTTCCAACCTTTTTTTTTGATAATTAATGTCCTGTATCAATACGTCGCTGGTGTGAGGAAAATAACTTGAGATTTGGTAGCAGACGAAGTGCGTTTATTATCACTAACAACACATAAGGTACAACCAAAGAGGTTAGAAAGGGTAGAGGTAACATAGGAAGCATTTCTCGCTGCGCGAATTTTGCCAAAACCGAAAAACTGGGTGGAAGGAGTAGGGAGATGTTCTGGGCCGGACTTAAATATTTGTATTGTAGTACCTAATTTTGGTGGGTAATTAAAAGATGAAAAATTATGAGACGTTTGTTTGACTTTATTTGTTAGCACGATTCATGTATGACGAGGGCAATAACACTTTATCAATATATAACTAGCTAAGGGCCGATTCCACCGTTGTGTTAAACGAAGTTTAAATTATTAAACGAAGATTAAAATGACATTGTTAATGTAAAAATTTCATTTTAAACTCCATTTAGTAATTTAAACTTCGTTTTTGTTAATATAAAAATGTCATTTTAATCTTCGTTTAGTATTTTAAACTTCGTTTAACAAAACGGTGAAATCGACCCTAAGTAAAAGTTTATAAGTACTTTTTGCTCGAATTACACACAAGATTTTTTCTACGATCACACCAAAATAAAATAAATAACTAAATTTTATTAGAAATGGGTTACCTTTTCGTTCGTTATAATATTTTAAGTTTATTTGACATAGGCCTACTGTTCTAAGAGAAAAAAATGTTTTGGTACTTATATCCTGGTAATTATTTATGATTTAGTTATTTACGGAAAATACCGTTCAATGAATTAAAATATTAGAAAGTCAATTAATAGTTATTTATGTAACCAGTTACGAAATGCCTTATTTTGTGTAACGAGTAAATATTTGCAAAACGAGCGGAGCGAGTTCCCGCAACATGAACGACTTACACAAAACGGCATTTCGTAACGTGTTTATATACAAGATTTTTTCTAATTTTGACTTGACTATTTATAAAATTGTGTTGAAAAATGATTCACCATCATTCTTGTGTAGGTACTTTCAATAAAATATTTTAGAAAATTGTTGTATTTGATTGCCCTACGACGTTTTTTTTTTTCAATAGTAATAATAAAAATAAGGGACATGTACAGTGTTGCTGATCTAATTTTTGACATTACCCGCGAGAAATTTGAAAAAAAAACATTTTTACCCAATATCCTTAAAGAAGTACGTCAAAATTTTACCCCCAACATTTCTGGGCAGTTTTCAATAACGGTGTTATTTTAAAAATTAAACGCAATTTACAGCTTTTCTTTTTTTGTTTTCTTTTTTGTTTTTAAACGTAATGTCACTATTCATTGCCTCTTTTTCGATATTTGGTTTTTTCGATTTTTCGTTTTTTGGATTTTTTTATTTTTTATTTTTAGATTTTTCGATTACTCGATTTTTCGATTTCTCAATTTCTGGATTTCACGATTTTTCGATTTTTCAACTTAGAAACCAAAAAAGAGGCAGTTTTATTTATTTTCATTTCGTAACTGGTGACATAATCAACTTTTCGTAATCAGTTGCATAATGTTCTACTTTATGCAAATGTCCATATAAATATTCTTTAAATTTATTTAAGCCAAAAATTATTGCAAGGACCTTTCTTTCAATTTGGGAATATTTTTGTTCGGACTTTGATAAGGTACGCGAAGCAGAAGCTATACATTTTTCAATATTTTTTTTTTAAACATGACATATCATGGCCCTTATTCCCACATTTGATGCATCTACGAATAATTTAATCGGCAACTCAGGCTGAAAATGCACAAGAGCATAATTTATTTTTGATTTATTCCAAAGATTCCTTGCAAAAATTATCCCAAATCCATTTCACCCATAAAAAATTAATTTAAAAAAAGTCCTAAAGCAAAATCATATCCTCCTTCCTGTTAGTGACTTAAAAAAATTACTTCCCAAAAAACGGTCCTCAAGCCAGGTCCCTCCATTTTGTGGCGATAGTACTGTTTTTTTTATTGTGATTATTTTCTTCGCGGAAACTTTGGCTTTACACTTTGAGTAACACTATTATAGATAATTACTAAATAAATAGTTTTGAGAAAACTATTGAAACCAGTTGTGAAGTTTGAAACGAATAAATTGGCAATGAAATTGATATTTTTGTATTTGATTGTATGTTTCTCTTTTCACTACCTAAAAAAAGATTCCCTATGAAACAAGAAATAGTAAACAGTTTATAATAATAACCTTTATTTGCTACTTATAACATGTACCAATGACCAAGTCCGATTCTGTTTATTTTCAAATCAACAAATATGGACGTCGACAGAATCTTTAAAAATTAAATATCTCACCGAAATAAATATAAGTTTCTTTTATCTCCGTCACATTTCACAGGTTTATTATAAATAAAGCTTTTTACAACACATCTTGGCATTTTCAACGTTAATTTCCAAAATTTAAGTCACTAAAATACCAAATTAATTCTCGTTGACACATTAAATTTGGATGGACAACGGTCTGACATGTGATGTTCTCAACTGTGATTGGTGGGTGTGAATCATTTTGAAATGGGATTATGCGCAGTGTCTTATGTTCCATCTAAGGTTTGTATAATCTAAGGGTACAACGAATATTGGTTATATACATCGAACTTCTTAACTAATAACTTAATAAGTACACATAAATTAAATAGTTGCCTATTTAAAAATTCATTTGTTTATCGCGAGAATGAAAATTAACGTATGTACGTCTCGACTGGTCTTTCTTAACACCCCCTTCGAAATCTGTCCATAGTAAAAAAGCTGGGCGCTTAAATGAGTATCCGGGGCATACCTGACGCATCGTATCTTCAGTACTGGTAGTAGGAGGTGATTCTGGCCAATTAGGTACGTCATGACATAATGATACGTCGCTTGGGGTTCGTTCCCTATGCACCGGACACTCATTTTGTTCCAATTCTAAGAATTGCTTGATAGAGATAGGCAGCGTGCCGGTAAGTATAGTATCCACTATTTTTATTTGTCCGTTTTTCACAAAAAGATTTCAGTATTATATTTTCTCGCTCAAAATCTCTGATGATTCACTCAAACAAACACCGACGTTTATCACGCCTTTATGTTACGTCACTGTTGGATTGCGATTCTTCATTCGCTCAGGCTACGTTCAGGCCAGTCGTGATTCGTCGTTCGTTGAGCTCATATCGTTTAACCAAGTGCCAGTCAACTCCACGTGGACTTCCAGGGTAGTATTTCAGAGTTTTTTCTCGTAGTTTCAGCGTACAAATATTGTTTTTAAAATTTAAATTATGGCATTTTGGAGACCATTTGAGACTGAAGAACTTAATCATTTGGAGGTTCAAGCATTAAATAATGACAATAAGTTGGAGGGTAAGTAAATAAATACATAATAGAAATGTATAGAGCTCGTTTATTTTAATGTTTGGTAAAATTATTTCAGAAATCTTAGAGTAATTTAAGTGTCTTTTTTATAGCTACCGAAACAGTTGCTTCCGAAAGTGACCAAGAAGAAGTAAACCATAATGAAAACTTCGACAAAAGAATTGATGTGAGTGCTCAACAAATAATTTTAAATATGAATTATCAATTATTAAAAGAGAAAAATGGATCCAATTATAGGATAATTAGCAGAATACGAGAATTAACAAAAGTTTCCAAAAGAAGCATTAGAAGAATTATCTCTAGAAAAGTAGTTGTGACGCCAAAGAAAAGAGTACAACCATCATTAGTAAAAATGAACAATGTTTTGAAAAAACATGTTAGAAAAAAAATATACCAATTGTATAGCGCCAATATTGTACCATGTTTTAATGATATTTTAAAAGAAATAGAGGACATTCCAGGATTCCCCTATAAAAGTTGTAGCGCCATTCGCAAGGTTTTACATTCTTTAGGTTTCCGATACTGAAAACTCAATAAACGGCAAAGAGTTATGGAATCTCAACGGATAATTAACTGGAGATACGATTATCTTAATAAAATTTCCAAGCATCGCCAAAATGGAAAAAATATTGTGTATTTGGACGAGACGTGGTCTGACACCCATGATGTAAACAATGATGGAGTGACAAAACTATTAAATGTTCGTTAGATGCACCTGTGAGCAGGGGGAAAAGAATAATTAGTTTGAACGCTGGAAATACAGATGGTTTCGTAAAGAATTGCTTGTTATTGTCAGCTAAAAACATTAAGTCTTGTTCGGCTGATTACCATCAAGACATGGATAGTAAGATGTTTAAAACATGGTTTGGTGAACAACTGCTCCCAAATTTATTACCCAATAGTGTAATTGTGCTAGACAATGCTCCGTACCACTCTAGGCAGACTTCAGAAATACCTAAAGCCAAAGCTAGAAAGGCAGTAATAGCAACTTTTTTAAAAGAGAGAGGTTTGGATATTCCAGATGATATTCTAAAGAAAGACTTGATTGTTTTGTTAAAAGGGCTTAATTTAAAACCAAAATATGTAGTCGATGAAATGGCCAAAGAGTCTAGAAGTGATAAGATTACCTCCATATTACTGCGTTTTTAATCCAATACAAATGGTATGGGCTGATATTAAAAATCAAATAAGGAAAAATAACACAAGGCTTACTATGAGTGAACAACTTCTAATTACAATTAGAGACATTTTTTCTAAATTTAATCCTGAAAAATGGGTTAATTGTATACGCCATGTCATGGAAATTGAAAAATCTTACGAGCTTACGAACGTTCACCCTTTTATTATTGATGTTGATGACACTTCAAGTGAAGATGGAAGTGATGACGAATAAATTGTTTTGTTATCTTGGTTTCTTGTTTTTTTTTATTATAAACAATTTTTTATTTTATTTTAAAGAATTATTTTTTATTTTATTAAAAATGTGATATCATTTCTAATATATTTTTTGCGATTAATCCCACTTAAATTTTGAAAAAGGTAGAAATATTTTAAAAATACCAAATCTACCTATCAAATGTAATCTAATATTCTGAAATACTATATTAATCATGAACCAAAATTATTTAAGTACGGTCCCTAGACAGCGGTACAACATAAAGAACGCGGCACCTGTACTTACATCGCTTTGAATTGCCGAAATAGAGAAAAGCGGCCAAATAAAAATAGTCGATACTATGCAACTTGAGTTACTAGCGCTAAGAGAGAGACTAAAAAACGTGTTTTACTAGTATTCACTGACGGTAAAAACTATTTTAGCGAAACTGAACCGTATTGTAACATGCAAATGGTTATTTTCCGTTATGTTTTTTAAAAAGTTGTTGCAAGTAAAATATTACATTATTTATATTTTTTCTGGTTAAATTTGTAGAATTTAACCACTTTGCATATTAACAAATCGACAAAAACCCAAACGAATTTGAGGATCATGTACTAATAATTCTTGTACTGGCTTCTTATGGTATGGATATAGCAATTGTTCTCTAAGCACTTTATGAACGACATCTTTACTTACTCCTAGTTCCCTTCCAATTCGTCTGGTGCTTAATTATGGATCTTCTTCAACACGTTCTAAAATGTCTTCTTCAACTTCAGGAATCCTTACAAAACGTTCTCTTCCTTTATCAACAGTGTTGGGAGCAAAGGAACCGGTCTCCCGAAGACGTCTCTCAACAGCAGCAAAAGTTTGGTGGCTAGGTACACGACGATTTGGATACCTTTCAGAGTACACCCTGACACTCTCTCGAGTATTTCCTTCACAAAATCCTAATGTCAGTAACATATCGGTATATTCTGCATTGGTATATTGTACAGCCATATTAATAAACCACGCAAGTTAGATACCTACAATTCCCAGAAATACCGCAAGCTAGGAGAATCTTATCTAAATACATATCATGTTTCTAAGCACTTGTTAGATATTGTAATACACAAAAGATTCACTTCTGTTTTTGCCGTTGTAACAACAAGTTGTTCAAAGATTATTAATATTGTATTTTTTAAATAAAAAATAATATTTTTTAAAAAGACTTTTTCGGTTGTTCGATTCGTAATTGGCGCAGTCAGTAGGATTCGTGCGGGTTTTGAAAAGAATAAACATTCGATTCGCATCTAGTGAAAAAGAAACTTTTCATAACCTTGGTATTTTAATACCTGAGTGCGGATCTTAAGAACCTACCCTTCAGTGGTGTATGTGAATCAACTACCCTTCAGTGGACTACAACAACCGAAGCTGTGGCAGAAGTCAGGGAAGAATTCCGGAACTTCAGACGAATACTGTAAGTGCCAAATCCTTTCGACTCTCCTTCCTTTTAATGGTTTTAGGAGAGATATTTTTAAGAATTTAAAATTTATTTTGCTATTTAAGCATTTTACATGAAAAAGTGATATTTAAAATTTTCTTAATTATATATACCTTTTAAAACTTTAATCAAATAATTTTAATATTCACATTTAAAGTTCTATGTCTATTGTTGAAGAAATATTAGAGAGTCTTAGTAGTCTGAAATTAAACGAAAATTCTGAAAATAATCTAGATTTATCTGATAAATTTAAAATGTCGCCTCCAACTTCATCAGAAACTCGTACGGTAAATTGGGATCTTTTTAAATCTAAGTTAGATAACATTAAGCCATATGATGGCGATAGCAGTACCCTCAATAAATTTATTTTACGTTGTGATAATTTAATAAAAACTTACGATTCTTACAAAGATAAAGATTTAAATAATCACATTTTCGAATGTATTCAAGAAAAATTGGTGGGAAAAGCGGAAGCTATGGTTGGTAATCGCATGGAGCTTAACTCTTGGGATAATTTAAAAAATGCTCTTAGGCAATGCTTCTCAGATAGAGCACTAAATCTCTATAAAAATCAGATTCTATTGACTTGCGGTGAAAGTAATGAAACCAAAACAAAATTAGAAAATATTTTTGAGAACAAAAGATTATTTCTCGTTTTACCACAAAGAAATATCGAACAAAGTGTTGTAAAATTCCTTAAGGAGTTTATAAATCCGAAAAAACTATATGCCTTATATTTTAGAAATCCTTTAACCCCCGAAACTTTTGTTAATATTGCCCAACAATACTTTAAAAACTCATCATTTAAATTTGTTCATTGCACAAAGATCTTAGATGATGTAATTTCAAATGAAGAACAAACCCAAAAATTAGAATACTACCATATATACAAAAAAGGGCATCGCGGAATAAATGAAGTAAAAGCATCTTTGGCTACAAAGTACTACTGGCCGAAAATGTCAGAAGACATAGAAAAGTACATTAATAACTGTGAGGTATGTCTAAAAAATAAATACGACAGAAATCCACCAATAATAAAATTTAATTTGACGCCAACTGCCTATAAACCTTTTGATCATGTACATATCGATGTTTTCAGAATATCTAATAATCCATATGTAACGATTATTGATTCGTTTTCCCGATATGGGCAAGCATATCCTATTTCAAGTATTAATGGCATATCTATAGTTGAAAGTTTACTAAACTACGTCACCCATCATGGGTTACCTTTTAAAATTACAGCAGATTCAGGCACAGAATTCAAAAACCAAGATTTAGAAGAT
Source organism: Psylliodes chrysocephalus (assembly GCA_927349885.1). Taxonomy (NCBI): domain Eukaryota; kingdom Metazoa; phylum Arthropoda; class Insecta; order Coleoptera; family Chrysomelidae; genus Psylliodes; species Psylliodes chrysocephalus. The sequence goes on from OV651832.1 coordinate 10,561,600, forward strand.
TTTTGTAAGTTACACCGAATAGAATTACACTATACGACAGCCAAAAATAGTAACTCAAACTCACCTGTGGAACGTTTCCATTCCACACTAATTGAACACTTCAGGTGTTTACGGGAATCTAATAAAGATCTTACGGCAGATCAACTCATGAAACACGCAGTCTTATCTTATAACAATTCTATTCATTCCGTAACAAAATATACTCCTTTTGAAATTATTAAAGGACATATAAATAATCCGGACCCGTTTGACTTAAATGATCACCTTATACTTTCATACTATGTTCAAAATCATAAGGAAACGTCAAAGCTACTTTACGAAAAAGTACATGAACGAAACGCAGAAATTAAAGAAAAAATAATTAACAAACTTAATGAAAATAGGTCTGATCCCCCCGACTATACCAATACAAATACAGCTTACATGCGGACGAAATACCGTGACAAAAAATTACCGAAATTTAAGAAAACAATAGTCATCAAGGACAAAAATATTTTGTTAGAGACCGACAAAGGTGTATATCATAAAAATATAGCACGTAAACCAAAAAATAATAAAACTGGACTTTTACAGGTGCAACAGAAGAATGAAGTTGATGTTAATCCTGCTATACCTGGCAAGTCAAACCCAGACAATAAAAACTGACAATGATGATACACTTGTAACGCCTCTGGCAAACCTTTTATTACCCATCCGACTAGGACCTAGTAAATTAGTATATAGTAAACATACATTTATTTACTATTTAGATATAAACGAAATAGTTAGACAAGCAAAATACTTAAAACATAATTTTTTAGTAGTTAAGAGTACTATTAGAAGTGTGAATGCCACAAACCCAATATCGTATCATAAACTCGCCGAAAATATGTTAGAAAGGACACAAATTCTAATTAACTCTATTGAAAGAAAACTTGAAAATATCCATCCTCATATCAGATCGAGACGCGGCTTAATAAATGGCTTAGGAAGAGTAAATAAGTGGATTTTCGGAAATCTCGACTCCGAAGATGGGGATAGATATGACAATGCAATACAAATCTTACAACAAAATCAAAAACAAATAATAAAAGAAACCAATTTACAAATATCATTGTTCAATAAACTCATAGATCACTATAACAAATCATTAACGATATTGTGGCAAAATCAAGCAAAATTTCAAATTAGTTTAGAAAGATTCCAAGGTACAATTGAAAATCAAATTAATAATATAGAAAGATACATAACTTTCGAAGCAACGGTAAATCAAATAAACCTAGATTGTCAGAATATGATCGAATTTATTGACGGCTTAGAAAATGCCATGATTTTCTCGAAATTAAATTCATTACATAATTCAATAATATCAAGCCTTGAAATTAAAGAAATGATTAACTACTTACAGAAAATTTATAAATCAAACGAAATTCCTAAGTTTCATAACATTCTAAATTATTATCAGTTCCTGGGAACACAAGTCACTTTTTCAGACTCAAAATTAATTTTTGCTATACATATACCTATTCTAAAACCACACTCCTTCGATTTTTTCCACATTTATCCAATAATCCAACGAAATAAAATGATAACACCTCCCTATCCTTATCTGGCACGATCAGCTGAAGAATCGCAATTCCAGAAAGAAGAATGTCCTGTTTTAGAAAACTTGTATTTCTGTCAGCACAACCCAGTTCCGAGAGATAACTGCACGCTTCGCCTCTTGGAGGGTGGAACACCCTCAAACTGCCACATAACCGAGGTCAACCTACAAGAAACAATTATCGAACAGATAACCACCAGCGAAGTATTGATAATTCCACTCCAAACAGAAAAGGTACTATCAAAATGTAAAACAGATCAATTTCTAGAAGTTAAAGCTCCATCATTAATCAAAATCCCAGATGGATGTGAAATATCAATCGATGAAATGAAATTTTCTAATAATCAACAGATCCAATACGGCAAACCACTAATATTACCAAAATTTACAATAGCCAATTTTGAATCACAAAAACTCTACCAAACTGCAAATATAACCAAATTTAACTTCAAAGAGTTATACAAAATAAACAAGATTTCCAGTCAACTGAAGCCAATACAAGAAACTACAAACACCCAGTATATTATTCCAACTACAGCGACATTTTCTACAATAGTAATTATTATTTGTGTAGCAATTTTGTGCATTAATAAAATTAAATGCCGCAAGCCAGCTACAAAACAGAAGAAAGAAGAAATCGAAGAAATAGAAATTCCAGCCCAAAATTCAACATCCAAAAATAGCTCCTCTATTTTCGATTCTTAAGGACGGAGGAGTTAGATACCTACAATTCCCAGAAATACCGCAAGCTAGGAGAATCTTATCTAAATACATGTTTCTAAGCACTTGTTAGATATTATAATACACAAAAGATTCACTTCTGTTTTTGCCGTTGTAACAACAAGTTGTTCAAAGATTATTAATATTGTATTTTTTAAATAAAAAATAATATTTTTTAAAAAGACTTTTTCGGTTGTTCGATTCGTAATTCGCATTTGTTTTTTTAATTATTGAGTCAGATAGAACACTTTCAATCGTTAACAAGAGATTAGGTGTTAAAACTTGACAATATGTATTTTTATTTAGATGAAACTATGGAAACCAACAATAAATGTTTTTGTATACGTATTGCAGGCAAATAATTAATATTCCTCAAAAAATCGTACATGGCAAGAATCGAGTATTTTTGTTAAAAGTCTCGATTAGAGGTGTTGAAGAAGATATGAAAAAAGTACATTATTTTGTTTTTCATCGTATAAAATTTTGTCCAATAATAATACATAGGCGTAGAACTTGATTTTTTAAATAATTGCACCTTTAAAAATTCTACGCCAAAGGCAAAAAAGGGGTTTGAGTATGAAATTTGGATTGGGTACTCATTTACTATAAAAAAGTACCTTTGATAACACTCAATTTACTCTCATGGTTTTGATAAAGTTTGTATTTTAATAATTATTGTTTATGTTATAAAATTACTTAAATGCAAATTTCGTCAAAACCATGAGAGTAATCGAGTCTTATCAAGAGTGCCTTTTTTAAAGTAAATAAGTTGTACAATCTAAATTTCATACTCAAACTCCTTTTCTTCCATTAGCGTAGAATTTTTAAAGGTGCAATTATTTAAAAAATCAAGTTCTACGCCTATGTATTATTATCGGACAAAATTTTAATACTACTTTTTTTTTCCACATAAAACTCTACCAATGTACCAAATTTCAGCAAAATCACATATGCCGTTTTAAATTTATATGGGAAAAACGATTTAAAAATTGTAACTTCAAAGCCCTTTGGAGCCCAAACGAAGCAACTTTGTACTAAGGTAATTTTACTTAAATCGACTTATTTTGGTCTAAGGAATATGTGGTATGTTTTTGTAAAGACCTTTTACAGACACCCTGTACATATAATTTATTTACTTTCTATATGTATGATATACACTTCCTCCAAAATAAGTAGTCATTATACTAATGTTTAAAAAAAGTAATTTTGTCAATTTAATTAATAAAAAAGTCGTTCTAAACATTTTATTTACTTTTAAAAGTATTTATTTCACAAAATATCGATAACATCAACAAATAGCAAGTAGATTTTTAATCCAAACAACAGGACATCATCTCCTTCCGAAATACAGTCTGTTCGCTATACTTACGCGGGTTTCGGATTAAAAATTTTATGAGTATTTCCAGGTAAGTACCCGAAAGTTTGACCTGGAGAATTTCAAATGAAAAATAAATAAATTGAACTAGCCAACAAAAATGAAAATCAGTCATTATCATCTAAAATATCATAATCGTCATCATTATCACGATCATCACCATTAATTGTTATTATGATTGGATTTATTTTGTTTATTTTATTTTCACGAGTCCACCAATCTTCTATTAGTTTCTCGAACTTGGATATACAGTTCCGCCACATTTCTGAAGTTGCAACTGAAAGTGTTTTTCGCCAAGTTTCCCGAACTGCGTCGTCACTATAACCATTAGGCCCAATATGGTTGTCATAATATTGTTTTGTTATTACCCATATTATATTCGATGGGATTAAATTGGCAATGATACGGTGGCAGACGTAAAACTTGATGACCGTAACTTTCAATAATCTGATCCACAACAAAGGTTTTTGGTTTTGCGTGTATATTTGCCAAGCGTAATAATTCTGATTTTAATATATATTGAGGAAATGGTATATGTTCCTTTGTCAACCATTCTTTAATTTTATCAACACTCCAAGAATTCGTTGGACATTTGTTTAATACTTCAGAATGGTAAGGTGCATTGTCTAAAATAATTAGGCTGGGCTCACTTAAACCTGGGAGAAGTTTTTCATGCAACCATTTTACAAACATTTCTGTGTTCATATTATCGTGATAGTCACTGGATTTTGATTTAGATGAAAATATTAAATCAGCACCTTCTATAAAACCCGATTTCCCTCCTGCATGTAAAATTATGTGACGCTTTCCTTCTCCATCGGTATGTTTGTTGGACTTTACGTTATCATTTTGCCATATTCTCTTGGTTGAACCCCTAGAAAATATCCATGTTTCGTTTAAATATATAAAATTCGCCCCTTCTTCTTTAAATTTAAAATATTTTCTTAGAAAGTGAATTCTCTTGTGCACGACAGAACTTCTTTCACAAAGGGCCTTTCTGTAATCCTCCTTTTAAAAATTGAAACCCAAGTTATGTATCACTTGCCATAGACTTGTTCTGCCAATATCGTAAAATTTTCTATCTATTAATTCCGAGAGAATTGTATTTAAGGTCACATGTTCCTTGTTAGCCCTCATTCGATAAATGGTATCACGAATTTCAAATTTCTTTCCATCTGGAATATCTTTCGTTTTCAATGATGGGCGAGTTTTGCGGCGATCTTCTTTCGGCAGCTCACTATTGTGATTTTGTAATACTCCTCTTAATTTGGTTTCACTAATTCCTAGAGCATCGCATACGCGTTGTTGTACAGACATTACCGATTTTAAAGTACCGCCATTTTCTTTTTCATCCGTAAAACACTTATGTACACTATAAATTGGACTATCTACACCTAACATATTTGCAAAGAATCAATTCAACTGCAATATTTGTAACAAATTTAGTACCTACCCTAATGTTATTTTAATTTAAATCTGACCGTTAGGGAAATTTTAACTAATTTCTTGAAAGAGGCTTATTGAAACTGGTTGTCAATGACTAATTTGCATAATTTTGTAATCCGCGTAAGTATAGTGAACAGACTGTAGCAGAGTTAGTTAATAACCGAATACTTTTGTAATCGGATACTTTATATGTACTGTATGTATCTGAAAGCTGTATCCGGTTATTTTTCAAATTTTTGTATCCAGAATCCGTATCTATAACCGTACCCCACCACCATATTTTGCACAGACGTATCTCAAATCATCAGGACCGCCGAGAGCCATCGTGGGCCCCGGGGCAAAACACTAGCAAGGTAGCAAGCCCCCCACATATTGCCATCTATTTTTTTACCTACGAACTCTTCAAGTTCTACTAAAATAAGTGTACTTACTAAGGTACGTAATTTTTTTGTGAATTGCTACAGTTCTGATCTTTACCAATTGAAGGTGTAACAGCTGAGATAAATTCATCAAAAACTATTATTTAAAGCTGCCCCTGTCCCTCCCTCCAAATCATATACAGTATTTTCAAACTATAAGACGCTTCTTTTCATAGAGGCGTAGGAAGAACGAAGAGAAGGAGAAGAAGGAGAAGGGGCGTAGAAAAAGCGATTATATATGGTTGGCTACAAATCCAGGAAACCTCTAAGCAAGAGACTGGTCAGCTTAACATTAGAGTAGGTCTTTTAGAGCAACAAGAACATTTGAGAACTCTGGTGACCGATATTAAGAATCGGTGTGTTCTTGGTATGAACATTATGCAAAATAGGTTTATCATCGATCTTCAAAATAAGATTTTGGTAAATGGAAACGAGGAAATTGTCATAAATTAGGATAGAGGCCTTAATGGAAGAAGACATAGAAGTACCCCAAAAAGTGATGATGGATAGAAAGACTGTTACTATACAACTTCGAGATAGTGCATCGAAGGAGACGTCTCTATAGCAACGCAGACATTCTTTCCAGATGACCCTGTTTAGAACGACAATATCGGTACTGTAAAGGGCTTGAAGAACAAGAGAAGCTGGTTGAATAAGTTAGTCTTTAGGCGACCACTATCAAGCCAGGGGATGAAGACGGAATCATCCTTGAAAGCCTAAGAAAAACTCAAAAGAAAGTCAATGACTTGAAGGTTGTCCAAGAATGGCTCAAAAATGAAGTCAGACCTACATGGCAAGAGATAGACAAATATAGTGGAATTATGGACTTTTTTGTATTCTAGCTTATAGGGATTTAATTAAACAAGTTAACTTGATTTTTCTGGATAGTTCTATCTCCAATGAAAAATATATTGTTATTACTTTTTAGTAGTTTTGTCGATTACAAAATGTAAAGTTTATTTAAAATTCTTGATTCGTCCATTCGATACTTCGATTTACAAAGTGAACCACCCCAATATATAGATGGTATTTGATATTTTAGTGTATTAGGAAAATATTTTTGTCTTAATTTAAAAATGTACCCGTCTAAGCGGTTATTTGTTAAAAAATAATTAATATTGGGTTTAAAAATTTCAAGTAGCCCACTCGTAACTATCTTTATCTTTTTTTTTATCTTAATAAAACATACATCACAAAAATAAAACTTGGTTTTAAAATTATTACTTATGTACCTAATTTTAAAAATAAAATTATTAGAGTATTAAGTACATTCAAGTTTTTGGTAAACCAATGGAGAATCTCTACATAATTTTACGTCCTATTTTTCTTTTCCATGATGATACTCATTTAGGTAATTGCACTGTAAAATAGATAATTTTAATGTAGATTTTAAATAATAAGACCATTATTTATTGAAATCAAATTAGAAACAAAATAATTATCACGTTTTTCTTATTTCTAGGTTCTTTAATTTATCAGTTAAGGGGTTATGATGAAGATGGAGATTATTTAAAATTCGGAGTAAGTCGTTTTCCAGGAAGTGATATCATTCGTATTGAAAATATATCGCCCACAGAAGCTAATATTTATTTAAACAGGGAGCTCGATAGAGAGGTAAGATTTTTTTTAATGATTCAAAATCCAAAATATTTTCTAATTCTGATATGCAAACCAATGTAAGCTATAGAAAATGTTTAAAAAATTATATCGTTGAATCAAACATTTAATTCAAACGTCAGACTAAAACGTCAAATTAAAACGTTAAACGTTGAACGTCAAACGAAAACGTTAAACTAAACGGCAAACGAAAACGTTAAACGTCAAACAAAAAACTTCAAAAGAAACGTTGATTTTTCTCTTCAACGTTCATCTATACCACGTTTTCTACATATGTCCATTTTTCTCGTTTAAATCGGACCAACAATAACAAAGATATAAGTTTTAGGCCTTTCTGGCTTTCGTTCTGCCCATAATTTTTCTGTTCGACGTTAATCTATACCGCGTTCTCTACATAATGCTGTTTTTCCCGTTTAAATCGGACCAGTTGTCGTCGGATTTTAGCTCTTGAAGAAGTGGATAAGACCTTTTATTTAAGAATTAAAATTTGTGTATAGTAATACGTAATATTACTCTATATTTATTTAAGGATTTTTTTATAAAACCGATTTATTATATTGATTGTTTTTTAAATTTCAGTTAATTTTGTTTTAAAATTAGTTCGTCATTTGGCAACATTGGCATTTATGTTCATTGTTTACATTTTAATTTGTATCAATTACAATTCCAGTTTTTTCTTACCGTTTAGCTTTAAATTTGTTTATTTCTTATAATATGTGATAGTGTTTATATTAAAAATGAAATCTGCAAAGTCCCCAGCAAATATATGGTGTTAATGTCAAAATCAAAACTGAAGTATTCATTATTTTCCAAGTGCAAGTCGTAAAATTTTATTTCTTATGATAAATAGATATTTACAAATTCGTAATAATAAGATTTTGCAAAACTTTGTTTAGAATCAAACTATAATCTGATTTGTGATGGTTTTATTACCATTTACATGTATACAAAGTACTACACAATTCACTTCTTAATATAAGAATAAGGATAGTAAGATTTTTAAATAAGTTCATCAATAATAAACGTTTGGTAACTAAAATGTCTTTTAAACCACATAATAAAACATAGCCTGGTGGTTAAATTCTACAATTTCACCAGTAAAAACATCAACAAATTAATATTTTACATCTACTAAATAAATAAACAATTCTCAAATAGTTCGACTGCTTTTTACTCTAATATAATGTGAAGTCATAAAACTATAAATAGCATTTTTCTCAGAATACCGAACGTCGAACACCTGTGTTTTCAAGTGCACAGCGGTGCATTGGAACAAAATGAGTGTCCGGCGCATAGTGAACGAAGCACAAATGACGTATTTCATTATGTCATGATGTTGTTATTGGTTGAAACCGAATAGGTGCGTGAACTATGCCCCGGACACTCATTTCGTCCCAACAGTATATATTAGGGTGAGCTTGACGCGAGCAGTTCAGTTGTATGTTTGCCATCATTCAGTAGTTGTCTTATTGCCATCGAGTTCAGTTGTCTTTTTGCCATCATAGCTCACAGTTGTCTTTGCCAGGTGCTTTCTGCCGACGGCACGTTACTTTCTACATTTTTACAAGCGTTTAATGCATTTTATTTTCTGGTGAAAGTTATTTCTTCTACAATTGTTATGGCATAAGAAATTCTACAAACAAATGTTTTCAAGTTGGTAACTAAAAAATCAACTATATTAGTTAATCAAATTGTGATGAACTAAAATTGTAAATATTTAAAAGTGTTTAGTGATGATAAGAAAATTATTATATCTAAATGGAATCAACCACTAAGTATTTACTTCAGTGAAAATAGTAAATTAAAAACACTTCTTTTTCTACTACCTATGACTCGTTAGTTATTTCTACAAAAGAACCCAATTCTTCTAACACCAGCGACATATGCTACAGAACATTTTTACCAAAGAAATATTCGGAAGTAACACCGGTATTTTTTCACCTGGTTTTAGTAAATACATATTTCTAGATGTTCTTGTAGCAACCAATAGGTGAATATTTCCAACAAATTAAGTCATTCACATGATAAGTATTATATTTTTGACGAAAGCACGAGAAATAAACTTAAATTAACACCAAATGAAACTCGAAAACACTATTACAATGAGAATATTATCTAAAAACATAAATATACAAAATCCGCTCAAAACAAACACATGTAAATAAACTATTATCCTACTTATAGGTGACAAATGACAGGCGCGCGAAAATTAATTTGAATCGCGAATACTATACAATTATAAATTTTTTATTTTTGACAGGACCCAAACCTGAATTTAGTCAAAAATTCGGCCAAATCTTTACTTCCAAAACCTTACCTAGAGTCGTTAATAATCGTGTATTAATCTTGCCTATTCAAAGGCTGACATTTGCCGAAAGTTTATTTTCATGTTAAGGACGGGGTATCCCTGTGTATTAAAAGTGTATGTGTAGACCAAAAGTTAAATCGACAGTTTTCCGAATATGTAGTGTTTAAAAATCTAATTTTTGGCCAAATTAAAAATAAAGGTCTAACTTAGGTCACCTTACTGTTGAAAATTAATAAATTTATTATTTTCAATAAAAACCAATCATGTAAAATAACCCCCTTTTATTTCATCTCAAAGGTGCCGTCTAGAATTATTTTAACCTCGATGTCAAACAAATAATAATAATAAAAAAAAATGTAATACGACCTAAGTTCAACCTTTACTTGGAATTTGGTACACTCAGAATATTTAAATATTGTATATTTTTCAAAAAGTGTAGATTTGAAATTTATAAGTCACTTTCTTTGAAAAAACATGTCAAAACGAATTTGGACCAAAAATGGCGTCTAATTTAACTCTAAATAAACCCCGAAAAATCAATAATTACTTCATGTAATGTAATAAAGATGGTGCTCCGATCGATAATATTTTGACTAGTATTTGATTATTTCCGTTTATATTATGTGTGTTTACGGGGGATATACGAGATGATAATACTGCCTCTGATACTGTTTATATGATACAATTGGAAACGACCTTTTTTCATCGGCACTCTTTTTTCGCCGGTAACCTTTTGACACGCGCCTATTTGTTATATGATGTATGATTATCGGTTATTTATCAACTAAAAGTATAGGAAATTAGTACATTGTGAATGATATCATTTTAATGTTATTTTTGAAACTAGTTCAAAAGTTGCATTTAACGATACTCAATGTTTCATTTTACCGTCAGTTTTAGTTTGACGTATCCGTCATTTTAAGTTTACAAAGCTCAGTTTCTATTCGAAAGTAAGAGAAACAGTCAAAATAAAATGCGAAAAAGACTTTTTATCAATTTCGTTTATGTCAACTGAAAGCGACAATTGCTGAAGACGTAACAAATAAATTAGGTCAAGAAATAAAAAAATCTATACTATAAGTAACATACCATATATTATACCTGTTAAAATAAATCAAAAATAAGAGAACGTATCGTTGACGTATATACTTTTCCATCTGTGATTAGTGATTACCAATTGCAAATTACGTATGAACATGCTTATGCGCAAAAAAAACCATTATTTCAAGTACTTGTATCATTAAAGTCCATTAAATTATTATTTTTATAAATTTGCTAATCTTTGCACTTTAATTTTCATTATATGGGGTATCCAGACATTTTAATCCTCGGCATCTTCTATTTAAAATTATTTCAGGTGCCATATATTCCGAGTAAAATTTTTCTAATTTTTCAACCATATTTTGAAAAAAAAAATGGGTTGAAAATTAATTTTTTCAACAAATAGTGGATTTTCATCTCCAGTATATACTACAAAGTAGCACAATTTTCTTTGAGCTATACCTAGCTGTCCTTGAATCTAAAAGTATATAAAATCATTATTAGAAAATCAAACATAAAAAGAATATTAATATTGTAGTATCATTTCTAGCACATTTCTTAAAAATCATGAATTATTTTAACATATTGAAATTTTTCACCTGGTAAAAGTAGTTATGGTTTTCTTTTAAATGAATGTCACCATCTTCTATTTTTAAGCATGGAAATGAGTTTGAATATTAGGTAATGTGCGCCAATAATGTCAAATTATGACAATTCGCAGAAAACGTCAACTTTTTATTTAGATTTTAATGTGCAAAAGCCTACCTACTTTGGATATTGATCGTAGAAAAAATATATTCAGAATAATGAAACATTATTATTAAATAACAAGTTTTTTTATTGTCAAATTTAATACGTAATATTATTTTTTAATTGCAAATATTTGAATGTTAAAATTATAGCGTTTAATTTTTTTATTCAATGACGAACTCGAGAGTGATAGAAAAAAAATACTACCTACCTTTAATGCAGGAAGTCGATGCCAATTTATCCAAAAATAAAACTGATTAAAATGTACAATGAAACTCACTAGGACACTTGGCACAAATAAATCAATTTTCTATTAAAGAAAATAACACTTATTAAAAACAAACAGCACAATAAAACACTTCAGAAACGTGTGATGTAATTTTGAAAACTAAATACCCGTAAGCTTGTTTGTAAATTTATAGACTCTTAACTCCTTCCCCCAGCCTTCATTAAGTATATTAAAAGTCGTGACGTCATATTGGCACAGATATACGGTAATGTGTTTTTGACAATCAGGGAAATAACTACCTAAGATAAGATAAGATAAGATAAATGAATGTTAAATACCTACTCATAATATCTATTGTAGGGTTTTTGTACTTTAATAGGATAAATATTTATGCGGGCCTGGAAATTCCAGGAAATGACAGTCAAAATTACCCAAAAACATTTGGTTAGTACCAACATCAGATAACAGATAACTTCGGTGTTTAACCAATTAATCACAATTAATATTCTTGAACATTCAAATGACAAAAACTTCCATCTTTAACCAATGAGAATATAGTTTTCATTCGATACTTCAAAATCACAATTTATTAATTAGGTAGAATAGTTTTAAAATATATTGCGAATTGCGACACGTCAAGTGTTTCACTCCGACTCAATGTGACGCAATTATTGTGGCAATATATTTTGAAACGACTCTATATTCGTGACTTGAAATTATAAACATCCCTCGTATTACTACTCGTATATAAACCAAATTATTTGTTTTAGGAAATATTTATATTTAATGTGAGGCAAGATATCATTTTTGTTGTTACCATCTGCATCTACATTCTTTACTTTGATCCAGGAAACAAAGTCAATTTTCGATAAAAATAAAATGTAATAGGTAGGTAATACTTTATAAAACAGTACAATAAAAGTATTGAAATAAAGTATGCTCATACTCCAAAATGAGTCCTAGAGTTAACATTTTTATAATATTATAAATGGCATATAAAACGATTGGACCGTTTTCACAATCACGAAATAATTTTTTTTATTTGGTAAAATCCCGGCAATTATTGAAAAATAGATTTTATGTTCAGGACTATTATTATGATCCTTCGAACTCAGTCTACTAAAAACCGGTTTATAATACAATATCCCCTAATAGCTAGTCGGTCGATATTTATAGTTACTTAAAGATTTCTGTAATAATTTGCACTAATTCAATCTCTAGTCGGTAGGTAACAGCACCTCCTTGATTGAATCTAAATTGACATAATTTTGTTCAGAAATTCCTAGGAGACGCTGTCCTTAAGAGTATGTACTCTACACAATAAGAAGAGATTCATTTTAAAAATTCTAAAAATTAAATGCTTTATAATTTTACATAACTTGAACCGTCGTAGATCATTATCATCATAGCTGCGTTGGTTTGTGAAATCTTAAATGCAATGTATTTAAAAAATATATGTTTCAGACCCAAGACGAATACTCTCTAGTCCTAACTCTTACCGACAGCCATCTTGGCTTCGGAAACTACGTCACTCAAGGCCTACTTATACTAGTCGAAGATGTTAACGATAATGTACCAATTTTTAAAAGTTACCAACCGACTATCACTGTACCAGAAGACTTCAAACCTGGGACAATAACTACATTGGAAGCCACAGATGCTGATGAGGGAGCGTACGGGCAAGTCGTTTATTCCTTACAGAACGTAGATCTTGAAGAAGATTTGTTTACTGTTAATACCGTAGGAGAAAAGGCAGTCATACGATTGATAGGTAATGTTTATGGCAAAATATTATATTCATAAGTGTTTAGGTACATACGATTTATTTTTAGAGAAATAACATATTATTACTTAGAAAGTTAAATGAAGAAAGCACCTACGCATCTTATAAAAAATTGTACTTTTACAGATCGAGTTACAAACCAATAAAATAATTTAATAATTAAATTCCAAAAAGTTCAAAGTTGCTGGCAAAAAGCTAGTACCTACAGTACCTACCTACAAGCAATACAAGGTATCAAGTCAATTGAATCTTGTAGGTAATGGTTCAAATTTTTTAGTATCATGCCTTTACTTACATACACTTTATTTATACCAGTCACTACTTGAAATTTATAAAAATAAGAATACCTATACTACATATGTACAGAACCGTGATCACGACAAGAGATTGGTTAAAATTTTTTTAGATCTGGGCTTATATGATAAACTAACTGAAAATACTGATGTATCACAGATCCCGTATCTGTGATACATTTATAATAATAATATTTTTTTTTTATTTCCTACAAAATATTTACAATTAAATTTACAATTTATAATGTATACACATAGTAGGGAAATAGTTATATAATCCACTGAAATCAAGTATCTTGATTCGTGCGTGGACGAGTAGCTACTTATTTAAATATATATATTTAGATGGCACATTATTTATAATAAATTAATATCTGTAATTTTCAAGGGGGTTTTATTTTTTTATTTTTTTTTTTTTTTTTTATTACTTTTTTGTGATACAAAGGTTATAGTTATTTTTTTTAATATAAGTTTTTAGCATTTATATTATTTTCAGTTTAAGTACAAATGTTCTTTGATAGTTTCTTAAAAATCAATGTAGTGTGTTACGTCTTGACATGTAATCCAATTTTTTCATAATTTTTTAAATCTAAAATACGTCTTACTCTTGTTTATGTGTTCCGGAATATCAGATATTATTCGAGGAGCTATGAAATCAGATGATCGTTGTCCTATTTTCTTTTGGGCTTTATTTGACAATAGTTGTTTGTTTTGTTTATACAGGGTGTCTGTAAAAGGTCTTTACAAAAACATACCAAATATTCCTTAGACCAAAATAAGTCGATTTAAGTAAAATTACCTTAGTACAAAGTTGCTTCGTTTGGGCTCCAGAGGGCCTTGAAGTTACAATTTTTAAATCGTTTTTCCCATATAAATTTAAAACGGCATATGCGATTTTGCTAAAATTTGGTATATTGGTAGAGTTTTATGTGACAAAAAAAGGTGTTAAAATTTTGTCCGACAATAATAAATAGGCGTAGAACTTGATTTTTTAAATAATTCCACCTTTAAAAATTCTACGCCAATGGAAGAAAAGGAGTTTGAGTATGAAATTAGATTGCGCAACTTATTTACATTAAAAAAGGTACTCTTGATAAGACTCGATTACTCTCACGGTTTTCGCTAAATTTCTGTTTTAATAATTTAGAGTGTATAGGTTTCAGAAAAATATTTATTTACAACATAATCAAAATAGATATTTTACAAAAATTGTTCAAAATGTTCACCATTTTCACGCATACAAAGATTTATACGTCGAAGAAAATTAAAATGTGTCCTTTCCATAACTTCTTCATCAGCTCTAAGAGTGTTTATTGCATCTTGAATACGTTGCCAGAGTTGTTCCTCATTTTCTACAGGTTCCCTGTAAACTGTGGATTTCAGATGTCCCCATAAAAAGTAATCCATCGGTGTTAGGTCTGGGGAACGTAGTGGCCAGTTTACAGGTGCGTCATTACCTCTGCCTATCCATTTGTGTGGATATTGTTCATTCAAGTGGTTTCTAACGTTTAAAGAAAAATGTGGTGGAGCTCCATCTTGCATAAACCACATATCTCTCCGAAGTTGGAAAGGTAAATCTTCTAACAATTCTGGCAACGTATTTTGTAGAAAATCCAAATAATTTTCTCCAGTTAATCTTCGTGGAAGTATGACAGGACCAACAATGAAATTACCAATTATTCCAGCCCACACATTAATTTTGAATTCGTGCTGAAAATGGTTTACCTTTATTGCATGCGGATTTTCAACGGCATAAACATGTTCATTATGGGTATTAGTTATACCTCTTCTTGTAAAACCCGCTTCATCGGTAAAGAGAACCTTCTTGACAAAGTTTGGATCTCTTTTTCTTTGCATATTAACAAATCGACAAAAACCCAAACGAATTTGAGGATCATGGACTATTAATTCTTGTACTGGCTTCTTATGGTATGGATATAACAATTGTTCTCTAAGCACTTTCTGAACGACATCTTTACTTACTCCTAGTTCCCTTCCAATTCGTCTGGTGCTTCATTCTGGATCTTCCTCAACACGTTCTAAAATGTCTTCTTCAACTTCAGGAATCCTTACAAAACGTTCTCTTCCATATTTAACAGTGTTGGGAGCAAAAGAACCGGTCTCCCGAAGACGTCTCTCAACAGCAGCAAAAGTTGGGTGGCTAGGTACACGACGATTTGGAAACCTATCAGAGTACACCCTGACACTCTCTCGAGCATTTCCTTCCCAAAATCCTAATGTCAGTAAAGCTCTACTAATGTGTAAAATTATAGTGTTAAAAATAGCGATATCTAAATTAAAGTTTGTACCAGCCGAAAGAGAATCTCCCGAGGAATAGTTTTATGTAGAAGGTATGTGCAATTTTATTTAATGCAACTGAAAATAATTGATTTAAACCTACACATAAAAATTGAAATAACGTGATAAGATAAGGTGCTTGGTCCGTAGTTAGTATATTTTAAAAACAAACAAACCAGTTTTTCGAATTTAAAATTTATAAGACATTGTCAATAATTACTGTGACAAGTAAAACTGTCGGCATTTCAAGAGACTATGTCTGAAGAAATGACAATAGCTGACTTATATAAAAAGCTCATATCTGCTCAACAAGTCCAAACAGAAGCACTAACTAAAGAAATTCAGAGCAGTAAAGAAGAGTTAGAGACAAAACTTAAGAAAACAAACATAAAAGTAGAAAAATTACAAACTAAATATTTATACTTGGAAAGGAAAAGTCGTAAAAACAAAATCATAATTTTTGGTTTACATGATCAAAATAAGGATATACTAAGCTTTGTAATTGATACATTAAATTCTTTATTTGAAATAACCTTTAGTGAAGCTGTTATTAAAGATGCCTATTTCATAGGACGCAAAGACGACAAAAAAGGCTTGTTAATTGAATTTATATTGTTCTTCCAAAAGCAGCGAATTTTTAAAAATATTCAGAAACTTCGTGGGAAAAACATTTCAGTGGTCAACGATCTATGTCCAGAAGATAGGGACAATAATAAAATACTCGTCAAACATTTGCGAATTGCAAAAAGTCAACAAAAAGAAGCTAAAATTAAAGGGTTTAAATTGATAGTTGAAGGGAAAGAGTTCTCTGCTCATGACTTAGAAGATTATGGTTCAGATAGTTACTATAGCAGTGAAAACGAATCAGATGTAGAGGAAGAGGAAGAACCAGAAGAACTCGAGCAAACGAAAGAGCCTGATCAAAAAAATCAAGCTCATAAAAGAAAAGAAAGAGATACTACATCAAGTGGTGAAAAGAATAAAGAAATAGTTAAGAAAAGGAAAAGTGTTGGTCGCTCCCAACGAGTTCTTAGAAATTCTAAACTATATTAAAAGAACCTCGTATGAATGATTTTAATTTATTGTGTCGGCTATTGAAATTAAAGTACTTTTGTGAACGTGTACAGTTCTATTTATAATAAATTTCTGTGTTTAGGACTATATTGCGAATAAGAATACGCTTTACTTATCTTTTCAAATAGCACTATTTGTCTGCACTTGATATTTGTAAATATTTATGCTGTTCTGCTTTTATTATTTTTTATTTGTTAATTCTTTGTCCCTAGTAGGTCAACTGTCTGTATCTTCTTACAATTAGAATTTTTTTTTAATAATATTAATAGATGTATTAGATAATAATGATCATAGAAAATAATCTAACTTTAGGACATTTGAATGTTTGCTCGTTGGTATCGAGTATAGGTGATATAAGGCAACTTATTTCGAACTATAACTTTGACATACTGGTTCTGACAGAATCCTGGCTTGGGTCCAATATTTCTTCCAACATTGTAGGTGTTGATGGATACTACCTGATTAGAGAGGATAGAGGTAGACGAGGTGGAGGAGTTGTATTTTATATTAAAAATTGTTTCTGTTCCAAAATCATACAAACAAACAATATTATTGAACAATTGTGGGTTAAAATTACTTTTGGTGGAATATCTTTCGCTGTAGGTGGAGTCTACAACCCTCCCAAAAATAATGTTAAGGGGTTTCTGGATAATTTATGAGTATTTATTTTTAATGGGAGATTTTAATATAGACTTATTGAAAACTGTATCTTCTAGTGTCTTACTTGTAAATAATATGACACAATTATTTAATTTAACACAGATAATTGATAGTCCTACCCGGATCACTCCTACTACCTCAACTCTAATTGATTATATTATTATTCCAGACTTAGAAGACTTCTTAATTTCAAAAGACGTTGTCTCAGTCAAACATATTTCAGATCACGAGTTAATAATGTGCGAATTAGATTTAAAACTTAAATGTAAAACCCCGACATTTAAAGAAATAAGAGATTACAAAAACTTAAATGTAAATGATTTTTATTACGATTTAGAGAACTTACCGTTAAATAATATATTAAATATAACAGATATAAATGAAAAACTTTTATATCTAAACAATTCCTTACTATACTTATTTGATAGACATGCACCGATTAAAAAAATTCGTATAACTAAAAAGTACGCTCCTTGGCTAACAGATAATTTAAAATTTTTAATGAATTTGAGAGACAAAGCTTATAAAGATTGGAAAAAAAACAGGATTGCTTCTAAATTTGATTACTATAAACAACTCAGAAATTACACCACTCTGGCATATAAAACCGAAAAGAAAGCTTACATTCGTCACCAATTCAGACTAAATGGTATGAAGGCTGTTTGGAAAGATCTAAATAAACTCAATATGTTAAAGAATAAAACTAAGCAAATTCCACCCACTTTGAGCGATGTTACTAACCTCAATAACTACTACCTTAATTCATTGCCTAATATAACCCCAGACATACAAAAAATTGAATATTACAAAAATCATATATTACCTGAAAAAACCTTTAAAATTGAAAGTGTAACACATTCGGATGTAGCTAAAATCATCAGAAAAATTAAAACTAATGCGATGGGTATTGACCAGATAAATTTAAGAATGATAGAACTTTGTTGTCCACAGATAATTCCATATATTACAGATATTTTAAATACGTGTATTCAGAGCGGTGTTTTTCCTGATATTTGGAAGCAAGCTTTGGTGCTGCCTATTCCAAAAAAGTCAAACCCAACAGAACTAAAAGATTTAAGGCCAGTTAGTATTTTGCCAACTTTTTCAAAAATTCTAGAAAGAATAATAGAAAAACAATTGAGGGAATTTTTAAATCAAAATGAAGTTTTACCTTACCAACAGTCAGGGTTTAGACCTCTACATAGTTGCGAAACGGCCCTGTTAGCTATTACGGATGATATTTTAAGAGCCACTGATAAAAATATGATTACTTTACTTATACTTTTGGATTACTCAAAAGCCTTTGATACATTGAATCATGAAATGTTAATAGCTATTTTACATTATGTTGGACTAGACGACCTTTCCTTAGAATTCTTCAAAAGCTATGTAACTAATCGTTCCCAATGTGTTCAAATACAGGAAAATGTATCTACGCCTCTTAAGTTACCATCTGGAATAGCACAAGGGTCTATATTGGGACCACTACTATATACTGTATATACTTCTAATTTTAGAAAAGTTATTACTAAAACCTCAATACATTTATATGCTGATGATACTCAGATTTACTACTCCTTTAGACCCACTGATATTCAAGATGCTATTGAAACTGTAAATCATGATGTCTATAAAATTGTTGAGGAATCTAAAAGTCACTCTTTAAAACTAAATAGGGAAAAAACAAAGTTATTGTGTTTTGGGGGAGGAAGGAAGTACTCTGAGCTATTAAGTAGCATAGAAATTGATATTGATGGATACAGTATTACACCATCGGGAGAGGCAAAAAACCTCGGCCTTACTTTTGACACTGTTCTAAGATTTAGAAAACACGTTACCAACTGTATTAAAATAGGATACGCTAATCTGAAAATAATTTACGGCAATCGACATTATCTAGATAAAATAGTAAAGAAAAATCTTTGTGAGGCGTTAGTATTATCTAAACTTAATTTCTGTGATAGCGTATATGGTCCGAATATTGATAACCAGGATACACAAAAAATTCAAGTATTACAAAATTCTTGTGTCAGATTGATTTGTGGGATACGCCGCCGACAACCTATTTCCAATAAATTAAATCAATTATCCTGGTTGAACATGTATAATCGCAGGCAGCATCACTCCTTGTGTCTATTTCATAAAATAATAATAAATAAATGCCCATTATATTTATTTAACAAAATAATATACCGTCATAACATACATAATCTAAATACAAGACATAGGTTCAGACTTAATATACCCTATCACAGAACCGAAACTTTCAAGCGTTCTTTCAGTTATCAAATAGTCAATGCATACAACTCCTTACCAGATTCACTTAAAACTCTACCAATGAGCACATTTAAGGTCAAAGTTCGTAATTTACTATTTTCTAAGCAATTATTACGTACCTAGGTTCTTTGTGTTTATTGTTATTTGTAGTTAGTAAATGCAATTCAGGCTTTTGGAAATTTATTTACTTTTATTTGCTTTTTACATTTTTTGTTGTTTTTTTTTTTTTCAAGGTTAGGTTGAAAAACAGAGGGCGAGCTATGCTTATGTTTAGTATAACTCACTCAGCTGACACCTCGCCTTTTTTTCACAACATTATTAAATATGTATTTTTAGAATATTGTAAATATACTTTAATTTTGTTTTATGATGTGAAAATAAAGACCTTATTATTATTATTATTATTATATCGATATATTCTGCATTGGTATATTGTACAGCCATATTAATAAACCACGCATTTGTTTTTTTAATTATTGAGTCAGATAGAACACTTTCAATCGTTAACAAGAGATTATGTGTTAAAACTTGACAATATTTTTATTTAGATGAAAGTATGGAAACCAACAGTAAATGTTTTTGTATACGTATTGCAGGCAAATAATTAATATTCCTCAAAAAATCGTACATGGCAAGAATCGAGTATTTTTGTTAAAAGTCTCGATTAGAGGTGTTGAAGAAGATATGAAAAAAGTACATTTTAATGTTTTTCATCGCATAAAATTTTGTCCGATAATAATACATAGGCGTAAAACTTGATTTTTTAAATAATTGCACCTTTAAAAGTATATTGATGATGGCAAGTTTACTGTTATCCTGTACTTTTCAAAGCTTGTAGTATTCCATATAGTTTAGCTTTGTGTATACTATATAAATCAGGAAGTTTGTATGTTGCTATTGTTGTGCCTACTGTAGTAACATTTTGTCGAACGGCTGGTGATTTATCAGATCTCTGAATTTTTGTCTGAAGACTATGTTAGGCGTTTCGCACTTGTTGCAGATGCTTCAATGGTGGAGGTCTTTTGGTCCATGGAGGAGTTTTAGAAAGTTTTATGGCAGTTGTAACTTTACGGTTAGTGTTTCTTATAATAGAGTGTAACATTTGTGGAGATGAGATGTTTTGGGTCTGTTTACATGAGCTGGTTGTATAGAGTCAATTCATTTAAATACTGGATTTTTGTGGGTAGGCAGATATCCTGGAAAAATAGGATAATAGTTGGCATTATCGTCTTATGAAAAGAGGTGGTTCAGAAGATTCAATGTAGATGCTAAAAGTGCCTAGACATATTCGTAATGCTGTGGTTTCGTTAGTATCAAGAGAATTAAGATACGTTTTGGGGGCGGTCATATAAAGAATACTTCCATAATCCAGTTTGGAACGAACCAGTGATCTGTAAATCCTTGTTAATATTTCCTCTACTACTCCCCATTGGTGATGTGCTAATGATTTTAAGATGTTAATCATATTTAAACAGTTGGCTTTAGTTTCCTGTATATGTTGCCTCCATGTGAACTTTTTGTCAAAAATTACTCCTGCTCAACCACATGTAGCGGATCTCCATTGAGATTTAATTGTGGAAGAAGAAGAAGATTGAGTCCTTTGCTGAACTGGATTACTTTAGATTTGGTTGTTGGAAAGTGAAAACCGGATTTGAGAGACCAATTGTGGATGCTACCTAGAGCCTTCTGAAGTAAAGTACAAGTACTAGCCGTGACTTTGCCTTGACAGTAGAGAATAAGATCATCGACATATAGTACATATCATTAATACTCATCAGGAATAAAGTGGTGCTAAGAACCGAGCCGTGTGGTACTCCATTCTCTGGCATGTGTATTGTAGACGTTTGCCCATTTCTAACGACTTTGAAAGATCTGTTGGTCAAGAAGTTTTGTAGAAAGGAGAGAATGTTTTCAGATAAGTTAAAGTCTGTGAGTTTCTTGAAGTTGGTACTTTTACAAATTGTGTCGAAGACGCTGTCAATATCTAGATTGTCTTTTTAGCTTTAAATAGCTTGTGAGATATCTGTGCATCTGTTTGATCTGTGCGTGCCATGTAGGTAAGGGTGCTGTTCCTGGATCTAAAAAGCTGAGGTCTAATGATAAGAAGCCCTAATGGTATGCAGAAACATGGCGGGTAAACGATGGGGATGTAACCCAAACATACTGCGATGGATGTATACTGCAATAGTGAGACCAATCATCACTTACGGGGCTATAGCCTGGAGTAACAGAACTAGTTTAGTTACTACGAGAGCTAATATCTCAAAAGTACAAAGACTAGCCTGTGTTTGCATTACTGGTGCAATGAGAACCTGTCCTACGGCCGCAATGGAGGTGATCTTAAACCTCACCCCTCTACATTTGATGATAGAGAATGTGGCAAAAAGGACACGATATAGAATGATCAGGAGCGGAGTAATCAGACGAAAGTCTACTTGCTTCAGGACTAAAGATACCTGGGACATGCCCCAGGATGAAATGCAAAAGAAGTACAGTTTTGTAAAAAACTTCAAAACCACAGAGCTGGGCTGCAAGAAAGAATGGAGCCAAGAATCTATCGCGCTTGCAACCGAAAGACGTGCTATTCAGTGGTACACGGACGGTTCCAAAACCATAGAAGGAACTGGAATAGGAGTGTATGGGCCGAGAACCAAGCACTCCGAAAGCTTGGGAAAATACCCAAGCATCTTCCAGGCGGAAATTCACGCCATCGAGAAGTGTATCCAGTTTAACATCGAGATAAACTATCATAGACAAGAGATTATCATCATGTCCGATAGTCAAGTAGCCATCAAAGCGCTGAGTTCTTACGTAATCAGCTCAAAAATGGTATGGAGATGCCTAGAACAATTGAATGAGCTAGGCGAGAAAAATAGAGTTACTCTCACTTGGGTCCCGGGACAACGGGGTACAGGGTAACGAGATTGCAGATAGTCTTGCAAGGAAAGGGGCTCAAACACCCTTTGTAGGACCTGAGCCGTTCTGCGGTATCAGCAGTAACATAATATTAGAAGAGATTAAAAAAGAATTGGGTAGTAGAAGAACCGATAATTGGAACAATCTCTTGGGGCTGAGACAGGCCAAGATACTTCTGGGTGAATATAACCAAAAAAGATCGGAAGCCTGCATCTGCCTGAGCAAGAACAGGCTACGTATTGTAACAGGGATCCTTACCGGGCACTGCCGACTAAAAGGACACCTAAGTAAACTGAGAGTAGTAGAGGATAGTGAGTGCAGATTCTGTAAGGAGGAGGACGAAACCTCCATTCACATCCTAACTGAATGTGTAGCACTCCAGAATCCAAGGGCACTATATCTAGGAGGATATCAAATAGAAGAAGGAGACTTACCTAACTTGAAGCCACTTCAAATCCTACACTTCCTTGAGAAAATAGGATTGGAAGGGTCGCTATAGGCATTGAGATATTTCCTTAGTGCAGTGGCGACAGAAGGGGACACAATAGATCTTTTAGGTCGCAGTGTATTAACACCCCATTATCAACATAACATAACATTTAGGGCTTCCAAGTATGCATCAGAGTTACCAAATAAATTTTCTAAGAAGTTGTAAAGATTTTCTATGGGAAGTATGAAGGCATCTGGCGTTTCCTGATATGTTTTTGCTAAACATTCTTTTATGAATGTGGTGAGGTTTGATTCAGTGGATACACTCACCTTGCGCTTTTGCTTTGTTGCTTTAAGAGCCTCAGCGGGTAAACTTATGTTTTCGCTTTGTGTTAAAAGCTGAGAAAATCCTCGTTTTCATGCTGGTGTCAAAACTGTAACAGGTTGATTTTCTTGTAGGTTTGTCGGGTCTTCATTTGAATTCACTTCGTTGCTTTCTATTATGTTTACAGAGTTTGTTCTTGAAAATTACTGTTCAGTTTGTTCAGACAGAGTGGGTTGTGACAGTATGTTGTTAGTTGGAGGATTTGGGCAATTTGAAGAGATGTCCGGATTGATTGCAAACGAAGCACTC
>OV651832.1:10585950-10621281 GCA_927349885.1 Psylliodes chrysocephalus
AGGGACATTTCCATAACGGAGCTCTCTTCTTGATCTGTGCCAATGAGACCGTTAAAACCTGGCTCTCTGAAATAATACCCCAGTTCCAACCATGGCAGGGAGCACAACTTATGGTGGGACACTCTAGCGATATCGGCCGAACCAACACAGTGGCCTGGATACCCAAACCCATGTAGAACATGGAAACAACGAAGGTACTTGCGTTCCTCAAAACCCAAAACCAAGTGCTCCAAACGGAACAGTGGCAAGTCATTCACAGGTAAGTGGAAGACAACGGTCAAACCATTGTACTGTTGATTGACGACGACTCTCTGAAGGCTTTAGAAAACCCGCAGTTAAAATCCTCGCCAAACTCGTAAACTTTTTAATAAGGCTAAAAAGACAAATGAGTGGAGATAATACACCGAAACACTCACAGAGTATAACAAAACTCTTAGGATATCTAAGAGGGATTCATGGAGAACATTCTGTCAGGAAATTGAAAATAAAACTGAAGAATGCAGACTCTACCGCATTCTAGCAAAAGATCCAATAAACCCTGTGGAGACTTTAAAAATCCAAACAGGGGAATACACTAAAACTGGAATGGAAACATTAGAACTATTTCTTAAAACCCATTTCCCTGATTGCACAACAAACTCCAGCCAAAAGAGGAAAACTGCTAAACGGGTAGTTACAACAGAGAAAGTAACATGGGCAATACGCACCTTTAATCCATACAAATCACCGGGACCAGATGGGCCCGCATATTTGTAGGCTCTACAGGGCAAGTTTGGTGCAAAAACATGTACCAAATACCTGAAAACAAAGCAGAGTTGTCTTCATACCTAAACCGGGGCGTGCAACGTATGCCATGGCAAATGTCTATAGACCAATAACTCTGACGTCATTTCTATTGAAAGAATTGGAAAAACTGACAAACCACTCTGATAGAGAGGCTATTTCATACAAACCAACGTGCATATCAATCAGGGAAATGTTGTGAGTCTGCTCTGCATTATCTTGTAACCAAGATAGAGGGAGGACTCAGTAGCAAAGAAATAGACATAGAAGGAGCTTTTGATATTACCTCCTTTAAATCAATGGTAGCTGCCGCTCGCAAACATGGAATAGAAGACACCATCTGCTGGTGAATAGAAGACATGTTATGCACACGGAAAATACAGGCACAAATGTTAAGTGAAACCATGCAGGTGATATCCACAGGGTGGAGTCCTTTCTTCTCTACTGTGGAACCTAGCGGCAGATGAACTGCTGAAAACACTAAACAATCAAGGGCTGTAAGCCCAAGTATTACGACTAGCCCTTCTTTTATCAGCTTTTACTATATTTAAATGAGCCAGTCATAATTTGGTCTCGGCTAAAACTCAGTTTAGTACAATTTTATGGTTGCTGAACTGGAGAGTGGTCTGGAGTCTTATTTAAAGAAACGAAATATCTTAAAGCTTTCTTTATGTGCAACAGAATAAATGTCTGATTAAAATTGACAGTATATGATTTTAACAAAACCGTAAATAAACCCACGTGTTTACAGTGCAAGGTAAATACCTTTTAAATCTAAAATTATTAATATTGATGATGATAGAGTTTATCTGGTAAAATATAATATAAAAATATGTTTTATTATAGTTATTATCTTGTTTTGTAGATATCCCTGTACCCAAAGGAAATTGAATTGGAATCGCCCTGTTATACACTCGATCACAACCACTATATATCCTTTAATGGATTAACGTTTCCTAATAAATCCACAAACAATTAACAAATAAAGATACAACTGTACAAGTTTTGCCTTAATTTAGAAAGAGATCGAAGCCACTGCGAGTCGTATCCATTAATTTCTAAACTCGAGAAATAATTCAAGAGAGTGTACAAGTCCGACTGGCGGGCTTAAAAGCATCAACATCGACAGACATTGTTAATGCGTATCCGGGAGTTTTACCTTTTCCAATATCCCGTGCTTACTTTATCGAGTCCATGAATAAATTCCAGAAGGATAAATCAACATCAATTCGAGTCGAACGAGCATCATGAGCTGGAGCAGCAACATCGCAAGAGAGTCCTTCTTAAGGAATTAGATCACGCGTCTTTAAAGTATCCCTTCATATCCTTTGGGCTGTCAACACTACCAACAGGTATTGAATTTCTAAACGTTTTTTTTTTCTTCAAGTTTAACCAGTGGTAGTCACATCAGGCCCTAAATAAAATAAGAAATAAATATCATAAAATTTTAATAATTAAAAAAAATATATTACCTCGAGAATATTATAACTAAATATAACTTATGATACAGAGTAAACAAAGTAACGTTATGAAATTAATTTCAAACTAATGGACTATATTCTATGTTCCTCTATAACATCTATCGGTAGTATTCATAAAACTGCTTCCATTGGAACTCCAAAAACCTTAGCAAGAGTTACAAAACTTCATCCCGGAGAAGACGAGAAGGTTCGAGTAGTCACATTGCAAAAACTGATTTAAAAGAGCAATTACTTTCTTTACCCCACTACTGATAGAAATAGAAGAAACTGGTTTTTTGCAGCCTAAGCCAGTTGGTTCACTAAATAGCACAATGGCAACTAGTTCCATGAAAACCCAAAACCATACAAATAAACACATGAGCCCCGACACGCTATTTTTTCCTTATGGTTTCATTTTTGATATATGGAATTGGCTTTCTATACTATTTCTATGACTAAAGGAGTTAGTCGTTTTTCCGCAACAATCAAAACCGAGTGGAGTTGGAAGGATATACTGAAATCATATTAAACAAAAATGTAGATTTAGACATTAAAAGGTCTTTACAAAAACATACCACATATTCCTTAGACCAAAATAAGTCGATTTAAGTAAAATTACCTTAGTACAAAGTTGCTTCGTTTGGGCTCCAGAGGGCCTTGAAGTTACAATTTTTAAATCGTTTTTCCCATATAAATTTAAAACGGCATATGCGATTATGCTGAAATTTGGTATATTGGTAGAGTTTTATGTGGCAAAAAAATGGTATTAAAATTTTGTCTGATAATAATACATAGGCGTAGAACTTGATTTTTTAAATAATTGCACCTTTAAAAATTCTACGCCAATGGAAGAAAAGTAGTTTGAGTATGAAATTTAGATTGCGCAACTCATTTACTTTAAAAAAGGTACTCTTGATAAGACTCGATTACTCTCATGGTTTTGACGAAATTTGCATTTTAGTAATTTTAGAACATAAACAATAATTAATAAAATACAAACTTTGTCAAAACCATGAGAGTAAATCGAGTGTTATCAAGGGTATTTTTTTGTAGTAAATGAATATCCAATCCAAATTTCATTATTCAAAAAATCAAGTTCTACGCATATGTATTATTATCGGACAAAATTTTATACGATGAAAAACATAAAAATGTACTTTTTTCATATCTTCTTCGACACCTCTAATCGAGACTTTTAACAAAAATACTCGATTCTTGCCATGTACGATTTTTTGAGGAATAATAATTATTTACCTGCAATACGTATACAAAAACATTTATTGTTGGTTTCCATAGTTTCATCTAAATAAAAATATTGTCAAGTTTTAACACCTAATCTCTTGTTAACGATTGAAAGTGTTCTATCTGACTCAATAATTAAAAAAACAAATGCGTGGTTTATTAATATGGCTGTACAATATACCAATGCAGAATATACAGATATGTTACTGACATTAGGATTTTGTGAAGGAAATGCTCGAGAGAGTGTCAGGGTATACTCTGAAATAGGGACGGGTAAAAATAATCGATATATCAAAATATCGATATATTTTTATAAAATTTTTGATAAATATCGTCGATATTTTTTATTCTTCATTAATCGATAATCGATATTTATTTTCGAGTATCGAATTCGATATATTTTTTAATTAAGTTAGTATAAGGTTTGTTCCAACAGCAGTACAGAACCATTCGGAATTTATCTGCGCATGAGTAGTATGAAAAATAGAATAGTTAAATCTTACTGCTTATGCGCAGATACATTCAAAACGGTTCTGTACTGTTGTTGGAACATACCTATAGCACAGCTTATACAATACAGCTTCACAACTCCGTGTCGGCGTCTTTGATCTGGCGGTCGAGAACCAAGCAACACGGAATGGTGCTATCTCTGTTAGATTAAAGGGAAAAGTCGGGCCCGGATTAAGCAATTTTTTTATTATTGAAAAAATTGAAAACCTTGACGTAATAAGGTTGGTTACATGCCATGTTAAGTAAGTTTTGGGAAATTAAATTTTTAATTTGTTTTAAATCTGTCAAATATAATTAAAAAAAATTATTTAAATATAAATATTACGAAAAATAGCACATCTTTCGGATTAGAGGTAAAATAATTTGTATGTGGCTAGTAAAATCCTCGTTAACAAATGTTTTGAGCTAAAACAGTCACTTCACGACAAATTGTGACTTGGATCCTTTTTACACCAAGGGCTTCAATTGTTAAAGAAATGTGTCACGCTCGTGGATGCAAATCAAGTGGTACCCCGTGTCTCTGGCAAGTGTTACTCTTCGCGCAAAGGGTTTATACCTAGATAAACGAATGCTTCGACTGAGGTCTGGGAACTCTATGGTATTTTGGAATTATAAAGAATTTGTGCTTTTATTTTAACAATATTGGTTATATTTAGATGTATTCTTATTAATTGAAATACAGATTTGTAGAAGTAATACTTTAACAGTTTTTATTAATATAATATATTCAATTTTTATCTGACCATACCGAAGTAGGGAATTTTGAAACTTTATAGTAATGTGAAATTTGAATTACAATATTACACAATATTACATAATTAGTACTTATTTTAGGTAGGTACTAAATTTGTACTTGGAGAAAGTAATATCGATTTTTACAAGAAAACTTGAAAAGTAAATTAATTTAGTTCTTATTTCTGATGTAAAACTTAAACCAAGAAAACAAATAAATTGTAGTTTGTTCAACAAGGGTGGATATGATAGCCATATCACACAAAGACGAAGTTTGAGCACGACGTCGTAGGCGGAGTACTCAATCGTCTGACAAAATAACTAATTTTAAAATAATTTACGAAGTTGACTAATTTATAAAATAAAATAAACATGAAAAATTAATTATTCCTCGGCCTAGATTCGATCCCGGGCTTTTCGCATGGAAGGCAGATGTTCTGTCCTCATCTTCACCGAAACTTTCAAGACTTTAGTTTTAATACTCGTAATTAAATTAGTATCATGTAGTTTGATTAAAATTTTTTTTTTTTTAAATGTGGACATAATAAAAACAAAAATGCTATTATTTATCGAGTCTACACAAAAATTTTAATGTATATTTAATATCAATAACTAAAATATATATTGACAATTAGTTTAACAGAATTATCACTTATTTAAAAATTTTTAAATAATAGGAGTTGGGTGACCAAAATATGAACTGTGATTTGTAGATTTAATTTTGTTAAAGTGTTCTCACTACCTAAAATGGATATGAAATATATTCGTAGTTGAACGCAATAACATACTTTTTCGTTTTGTAGTATGTGCGTAGATTGGCTAATATCCATGCACAGATTACAAAACGAAAAAGTATGCTATTGCCTTCAATTGAACGAATATATTTCATATCCATTCTAGGTAGTGAGAACACTGCAAAAAAAATAAATTCGCCAATCACCGTTCATATTTTGATCAATCGACTGCTATTATTTTTAAAATTTTAAATAAATGACAATTCTGTCAAACTAATTGTCAGTATATTTTTTAG
Organism: Psylliodes chrysocephalus; assembly: GCA_927349885.1. NCBI lineage: Eukaryota > Metazoa > Arthropoda > Insecta > Coleoptera > Chrysomelidae > Psylliodes > Psylliodes chrysocephalus. Next base: position 10,591,708 of record OV651832.1, read on the forward strand.
TTATTGAGATTAAACATACAATAAAATAAGTTAATCTTTTGGAAAACGTTAGCATGAATGACTAAAGGGTATTGGGTTAATTAATTCTAAAAGTGTGGTACACATGTTATTTTTTGTAGCCAATTCTTCAAAATTATTTTAAAATATTTTTTCAATATTGAATATTAGTTCTACAAATTCATCATTTGACAGTTGCAGATTTCCAAATGTATCTGAATTGGCGTTATCATATGCCTTATAAAAGCAATAAAAAGAAAAATCGTCTAATTCAACGTGATCTTTGTTATATTTAAGACAGGTATCGCAGGAGTGGATCCGCAAGGCTTTTATTAAAAGGTAACCACACACATACCTGATAAAATTTTTCTGTAGCAATTCGTCTTTACAATAATTTAGGGTGTTAATAATTTCATCATAAAATAAAATACAAGGTGTTCCATTTAAAAAACATACATTTTAATTTTCCAGGCAAAAACGTGACACCCTGTATATCCAAAGATATTTTTAAAATATGTAGGTATTTTTCAAATCCATATAACTTTTATTTAAAACTTTCTTGCGTGTCTACAACAAAATAATGAACAATAACGCACTAATGAGACACCCTGTATAAATTATATTTTTAACAATGAAAATTTCTTATAATGTAGTACTTATCGGTTTGGGTCCTTGGGAAAACTAAAGAATGTTTTCTTGCAGGTATAACCCTTATTAAAACAGCTTTTGACTGCACAAACTCATTCTACTCAGAGCTAAAGAGTCACCAAAATAATAACAGTACCTTTAACTCAAACAAAATCAACGAAATTATAGGCTCCACGAAATTATACAATCAACGAAATTATACGCACAACTCAACACCTTGCCTAAGTACGCTTCTGAACGCCAAAACCGTCGTTTCCCTTCGAAGGCGGAGCTTAAGCGATGCGCGACGAAATCGACGCAAACCGTTGCCGCCAAGAGAGTGTTTTAGCTGTATTGTATAAGCTGTGCCTATAGTATGTTGCCGCGTTTGAGTACCCACATCCGATGCATTTTTTACATCTCGAGCGTTTGTTTATCCACATCGGACAAATCTACTACATCTACATCTGCGTTTCTTTATCCGAGATGTACCTGTCCATTACATTTTTTACATCTCGATTTGAAATGAGATGTTCGTTCCATGCCAGAAAGTAAGTGTTCTGTGAAGCCAAGTTTGTCAATTTATCCTTTGTTTAAGCATGAATATAAAAGTGGTTATAGTTTGTTTAATTTTTGTTTAGATTTCAAATTTAGGTTGATTTGTTGTCTCAAAAGACAAATTTAAAAAGTATAAACTTCTAACTTGTCATTGTCATTTTATCACGTGACCAATATAGTCTAGTGTTAGAAGTTAAAAGAATTAACTTTAAAATTATTGTTTTAAAATGATTTATCACCCTGTATACTATAACACCCTGTACAGCTACTTCACAAAACACATGTTAACATGGTTTTATAACGTTTTATTAAATATCTCGTAAACAATGTTTGAAATGTAATTAATTAAGGAACAAAATAAAGAATGTCTTTAACGGCATATTTCCTATCACTTCATCGCGTTCGGCTGGTCGAAAGTAGTCCCCGCTCTCTCCTGGTCCTGCACACTGCAACGGGCAGATGTGGTACCGTCGACCCTAGTGGCGGCGATATCCTAATTCGCTGACTCTAACAGGGCAGACGTGGTACCGTCGACCCCAGTGGCGGCGATATCCTAATTCGCTGACTCTAACACTAGAGCGTTTGTTTATTACATCTACATTTAGAACTAATTCTCTATAACGTGATAAAAAATTCACATCTCAGATGCATCCGATGTGGATATTCAAACGCGGCATGTGTATCTGTTGTTTGTGGTGACTAGTGACTTTAGTGTCAACTGTCACGTGTGACGAAGTGTATTTGTAATGGCGACTTGAGGCAGTATCTCCAATGGGGTGGACTTTTTTGATTTGATTAAAATTGTTTCATTAAATAAAATACGAGTAAATACTTATTTTCTACATGTGTATTCATTATTTGTGAATTGAATGTTTTGGTATCACTTTTAGGCTACCAAACACGCTTTTATAAAAATGTCGATATATCAATATATCGATATTTTTTACTTGATAATAATCGATACAGCTTAAAAATATCGATTCGATATACAGGGTGGCTCACGCTCAACGGGACGGAGCTTTATGGGAAAACGACCAAAGATATAAAAAATTCGTTTGGGAGGAATACGTAGGTTACAGACGGCTACAATTTAAAATTTGTTAGATGTATACAGGATGTCCCACATAAGAGAAAATATACAAAGTTATATTATTTTTAATGGAACACCCTGTTTTTTATTTTAGAATTAAAAACTACATAAAAAATAATGTCAGTTAACTAAAGGTTCCCTATTACTATTATTATTAGTTTTCGATTTATTTGAATTTTTAAGGAAAAAAAGTCTCCCAGAAATTAATTGTTTACTCTTGTTTGAATAATTTTTAATGAACTAATTTTTTTTTTCTTATGTGGGACATCCTGTATACATCTAACAAATTTTAAATTGTAGCCGTCTGTATCCTACGTATTCCTCCCAAACGAATTTTTTATATCTTTGGTCGTTTTCCCATAAAGCTCCGTCCCGTTGAGCGTGAGCCACCCTGTATATCGATATTTTTTTTCACTTGCCCATCCCTACTCTGAAAGGTATCCAAATCGTCGTGTACCTAGTTACCCAACATCTGCTGCTGTTGAGAAACGTCTTCGGGAGACCGGTTCCTTTGCTGCCAACACTGTTGATAATGGAAGAGAACGTTTTGTAAGGATTCCTGAAGTTGAAGAAGACATTTTAGAACGTGTTGAAGAAGATCCAGAATTAAGCACCAGACGAATTGGAAGGGAACTAGGAGTAAGTAAAGATGTCCTTCATAAAGTGCTTAGAGAACAATTACTTTATTCATACCATAAGAAGCCAGTACAAGAATTATTAGTCCATGATCCTCAAATTCGTTTGGGTTTTTGTCGATTTGTTAATATGCAAAGAGAAAGATACCCAAACTTTGTCAAGAAGGTTCTCTTTACCGATGAAGCGAGTTTTACAAGAAGAGGTATAACTAATACCCATAATGAACATGTTTATTCCGTTGAAAATCCGCATGCAATAAAGGTAAACCATTTTCAGCACGAATTCAAAATTAATGTGTGGGCTGGAATAATTGGTAATTTCATTGTTGGTCCTGTCATACTTCTACGAAGATTAACTGGAGAAAATTATTTGGATTTTCTACAGAATACGTTGCCAGAATTGTTAGAAGATTTACCTCTTCAACTTCGGAGAGATATGTGGTTTATGCAAGATGGAGCTTCACCACATTTTTCTTTAAACGTTAGAAACCACTTGAATGAACAATATCCACACAAATGGATAGGCAGAGGTAATGACGCACCTGTAAACTGGCCACCACGTTCCCCAGACCTAACACCGATGGATTACTTTTTATGGGGACATCTGAAATCCACAGTTTACAGGGAACCTGTAGAAAATGAGAAACAACTCTGGTAACGTATTCAAAATGCAATAAACAATCTTAGAGGTGATGAAGAAGTTATGGAAAGGATACATTTTAATTTTCTTCGACGTATAAATCTTTGTATGCGTGAAAATGGTGAACATTTTTATAAAATCTCTATTTTGATTATGTTATAAATAAATATTTTTGTGAAACCTATACACTCTAAATTATTAAAACAGAAATTTAGCGAAAACCATGAGAGTAATCGAGTCTTATCAAGAGTACCTTTTTTAAAGTAAATGAGTTGCGCAATCTAAATTTTATACTCAAACTCCTTTTCTTCCATTGGCGTAGAATTTTTAAAGGTGCAATTATTTAAAAAATCAAGTTCTACGCCTATGTTTTATTATCGGACAAAATTTTAATACCATTTTTTTGCCACATAAAACTCTACCAATATACCAAATTTCAGCAAAATCGCATATGCCGTTTTAAATTTATATGGGAAAAACGATTTAAAAATTGTAACTTCAAGGCCCTCTGGAGCCCAAACGAAGCAACTTTGTACTAAGGTAATTTTACTTAAATCGACTTATTTTGGTCTAAGGAATATGTGGTATGTTTTTATAAAGACCTTTTACATCTATTAGGTTTTCTGACAGGATGAGATTTTCTTTTCTGTTGATACCAAAACCTTTATTTGGAGTTAGAAGGTTAACATTTTTTACCGACTATTTGTGAAATTCATATTCATTACTGTATTTTTCTGTTCGACATAAACCGAGGGATGGTCATAACCTCCCCCTGTCCACCGCCACTGAGTCCGACCCCTCAATTTAACTCAACGACGAGAAGGAAGCTCAACGAAAAATCTCAACGACGCGAGACGCGAGTTTGTGAGATGCGATATCCAGGTTTATTTTTTAGTCTTATTTGTGCAGCTAAAATACCTGCCAACCTCTTGCGGGATTTGACTGGAATACTGAAAAGAAAAAAGCTGGACTCCATTGTTTACCTTACCCTACGACTCGCTAATTATGTATGTACACTCTACAACTCTAAACATAAATAAGTAATTATAGTTTTCCGACTGGGAAATTATTGTGACGGCATTTTCCAATTAGAGATTCTTAGAACAAAGCTAAACAGTATTAAAAAAATTAAAATGTTTTAAACTGGGTTATATAAATATTTTGCGTTCATTTAATAACGAAATGCGCTGCATACTTTTTAAAATAACAGTATATACAAACAATTTTTTTTAATCTATATAGGGTGGTTCATAATTAATCGGACATAATACACATTTATTTTGCTAGTTTAAATAAAACGACTATATATTAACATTTTCCCGATTTATTATAACTTAAGGTGAGAGTTTAATTGCGTTTAATTTTATTTTCTAATAAATTTGAAAACTATACAAATTAAAGAGCTAAGATTTTTTAGACGTTTTTGAAATAAATCAGAGCAGTTGCTGACGCCAATATAAATAATGTAACTTTGATAATAGTAAAAAAAAAGTTTAAACAATTATAACAAAATGTAATACGATTTTTTCAAATATTCAAATATTCTATTAATAATCAAATAAAATTACCTTGAAACCAATTTTCAAATTATTATAATAACGGAGAAAATTGAGAAATAAAATACTAGCTGAAAATTCGAATAATATACGCGGCAAAACCTGTTTTACCAACATTTTAGTTCAGGCACTCGTAGATAGATCTAAAGTCTATTCAGATTTCATTTACGCCGCGTCAAAACAATTTCTCCCATCCAGCAACAGCTCACGTGACATTTTTTTGCGCTTCTATTGGTTAATCGGTCGTTAGTCATTTAGACGACGCGCAAATATTTTTTGTCAGAGTCGAATTCAGTTCAATTTGGATAATTATAAACGGCGTTTTGGTAGCATTCACCGTGTTGGTTAGTTTGGGCATTTTGTATGTTTGATTATATTATAGTTTAGATATACATATATTGTGTTATTTATTTTTTTTGTTTTTGTGGTTGTTGTTAGTTTGAACATGTTTTACTCTATTTTATGGACATTTAATTGACTATAGTTTGTAATTGCTATGTCCTCCACAGATTCAGCAGATGTAGTCCAGAAAAATGTTTTTACTCCTTCTAAAAAGCGACTGAAAAAGGGACATTTGGTCATCCGTACTAAAGAAATGTCTTGAACAAATTCTACTGAATACACTCTTCATCCTCACGTATACCCAATCTCTTCACCCACATATATCTAGTTTGAGGATCTTTTGGAAACCTAAATAGGTACCTATAAATAGTGTTTTCTTATTCATATAGGTAGGTATATAGGATTTCATGTAATACAGAATGCAACATAGTATACTTTAAAATAACTATGGTGTTCTAACAATATATTTTGTAATTAAAATAAAGCAATACTAAGATTTTATAACTAAAGTAAATGCCACTAGAGCCTTCTTAAATGTACAGTGTGCATAACAATATAACTTTAATTTAAAGATAGCCTATTAATAAATTCAAAGTTATTAATTACACAGGCACAATAAAATAATTCGAAATTTGACGTTGAATGTTATTTTAAACTTTAAAATAAATTGTTGTTGTTTTAAACCTTATTTTGAATTATGATACCCCTCAAAAAAGTGTGATGCAACGGTAATGGTTTTTATTTACTTACCTATGAAACGTTATCGAACTTAGTTTGAGATAATTTCTCGAGCACACAATACAATTCACTGGCATTTTTAAGCAATTAAATGCACTAAAATAACTTAACCAACAAAAATTTTTCAATTAAAGTACGAAATAAACTCAAAATGAACCACAAAATAACCATAAAATAACTAACCTAACTAACGTAGTCCTGTCAATTTTTTGCTAACCAATCAGGTGTGTAACCAAAATAGCGAATATCCAATCAAGTTGTGTAACCACTGCTATATATTGAGAGGAGATGCTGGTTACAAATATTGCATGATATGGCTGTATCTATTATTTATTTATTTATCTGAGTAGACAACACGTAATAAGGGATCAAAATAGCGGAGTTTTCTATCTCCTTTTAAAAGGCACTCAGAAAGCTGCGCGGTGCGACTATTCTCCGTATAGTAAAAGAAAATCAAAGTATGTGCACAGCTTATACAATACAGCTCCACAACTCCGTGTCGGCGTCTTTGATCTGGCGGTCGAGAACCAAGCAAGACGGAATGGTGCTATCTCTGTTAGATTCGAGGGAAAAGTCGGGCCCGGATTAAACAATTTTTTTATTATTGAAAAAATTGAAAACCTTGGCGTAATAAGGTTGGTTACATGCCATATTAAGTAAGTTTTGGGAAATTAAATTTTTAATTTGTTTTAAATCTGTCAAATATAATTAAAAAAATTATTTAAATATAAATATTACGAAAAATAGCACATCTTTCGGATTAGAGGTAAAATAATTTGTATGTGGCTAGTAAAATCCTCGTTAACAAATGTTTTGAGCTAAAACAGTCACTTCACGACAAATTGTGACTTGGATCCTTTTTACACCAAGGGCTTCAATTGTTAAAGAAATGTGTCACGCTCGTGGATGCAAATCAAGTGGTACCCCGTGTCTCTGGCAAGTGTTACTCTTCACGCAAAGGGTTTATACCTAGATAAACGAATGCTTCGACTGAGGTCTGGGAACTCTATGGTATTTTGGAATTATAAAGAATTTGTGCTTTTATTTTAACAATATTGGTTATATTTAGATGTATTCTTATTAATTGAAATACAGATTTGTAGAAGTAATTCTTTAACAGTTTTTATTAATATAATATATTCAATTTTTATCTGACCATACCGAAGTAGGGAATTTTGAAACTTTATAGTAATGTGAAATTTGAATTACAATATTACACGATATTACATAATTAGTACTTATTTTAGGTAGGTACTAAATTTGTACTTGGAGAAAGTAATATCGATTTTTACAAGAAAACTTGAAAAGTAAATTAATTTAGTTCTTATTTCTGATGTAAAACTTAAACCAAGAAAACAAATAAATTGTAGTTTGTTCAACAAGGGTGGATATGATAGCCATATCACACAAAGACGAAGTTTGAGCACGACGTCGTAGGCGGAGTACTCAATCGTCTGATTGTGATATGAACAATCCACTCGATATGGTCAGTATATTTTTTCTACGACCCACTAACGAAAATCTACAAATTTAAAAAATTATTTTAGGTTATTTAGACAAAATAACTAATTTTAAAATAATTTACGAAGTTGACTAATTTATAAAATAAAATAAACATGAAAAATTAATTAGTCCTCGGCCTAGATTCGATCCCGGGCTTTTCGCATGGAAGGCAGATGTTCTGTCCTCATCTTCACCGAAACTTTCAGGACTTTAGTTTTAATATTCGTAATTAAATTAGTATCATGTAGTTTGATTAAAATTTATTTTTTTTTAAATGTGGACATAATAAAAACAAAAATGCTATTATTTATCGAGTCTACACAAAAATTTTAATGTATATTTAATATCAATAACTAAAATATATATTGACAATTAGTTTAACAGAATTATCACTTATTTAAAAATTTTTAAATAATAGGAGTTGGGTGACCAAAATATGAACTGTGATTTGTAGATTTAATTTTGTTAAAGTGTTCTCACTACCTAAAATGGATATGAAATATATTCGTAGTTGAACGCAATAACATACTTTTTCGTTTTGTAGTATGTGCGTAGATTGGCTAATATCCATGCACAGATTACAAAACGAAAAAGTATGCTATTGCCTTCAATTGAACGAATATATTTCATATCCATTCTAGGTAGTGAGAACACTGCAAAAAAAATAAATTCGCCAATCACCGTTCATATTTTGATCAACCGACTGCTATTATTTTTAAAATTTTAAATAAATGACAATTCTGTCAAACTAATTGTCAGTATATTTTTTAGTTATTGAGATTAAACATACAATAAAATAAGTTATTCTTTTGGAAAACGTTAGCATGGATGACTAAAGGGTATTGGGTTAATTAATTCTAAAAGTGTGGTACAAATGTTATTTTTTGTAGCCAATTCTTCAAAATTATTTTAAAATATCTTTTCAATATTGAATATTAGTTCTACAAATTCATCATTTGACAGTTGCAGATTTCCAAATGTATCTGAATTGGCGTTATCATATGCCTTTAAAAGCAATAAAAAGAAAAATCGTCTAATTCAACGTGATCTTTGTTATATTTAAGACAGGTATCGCAGGAGTGGATCTGCAAGGCTTTTATTAAAAGGTAACCACACACATACCTAATAAAATTTTTCTGTAGCAATTCATCTTTACAATAATTTAGGGTGTTAATAATTTCATCATAAAATAAAATACAAGGTGTTCCATTTAAAAAACATACATTTTAATTTTCCAGGCAAAAACGTGACACCCTGTATATCCAAAGATATTTTTAAAATATGTAGGTATTTTTCAAATCCATATAACTTTTATTTAAAACTTTCTTGCGTGTCTACAACAAAATAATGAACAATAACGCACTAATGAGGCACCCTGTATAAATTATATTTTTAACAATTAAAATTTCTTATAATGTAGTACTTATCGGTTTGGGTCCTTGGGAAAACTAAAGAATGTTTTCTTGCAGGTATAACCCTTATTAAAACAGCTTTTGACTGCACAAACTCATTCTACTCACAGCTAAAGAGTCACCAAAATAATAACAGTACCTTTAACTCAAACAAAATCAACGAAATTATAGGCTCCACGAAATTATACAATCAACGAAATTATACGCACGACTCAATACCTTGCCTAAGTACGCTTCTGAACGCCAAAACCGTCTTTTCCCTTCGAAGGCGGAGCTTAAGCGATGCGCGACGAAATCGACGCAAACCGTTGCCGCCAAGAGAGTGTTTTAGCTGTATTGTATAAGCTGTGGTATGTGCTTGATATCCTTAGTCGTTTTGGTATGTCAGAAGCTAAACTCGTTGCAACTCCGCTAGAGCTTGGAAAGCGACTCATACGAGAACAGAATGACTGTGACGAAACCTACCAGTTCCGTGAACTTATTGGTTCCCTGACTTATTTAGCAGTCACATTAAGCCCCGATATTAGTTTTGCTGTCACTTATTAAGTCAGTTCAACTACTGTCATGAAAAGTCACACTGGTCGGCAGCGAAGCGCATTTTACGATATTTGCGAGGTACCATGGACAAAAGGATTAGCTTCGAAGCTGATTGTTTACCCTTGCGTGGATATGTCGCTGCAGAATTCGACCGCAAATCCTTTGGAGACTCAGTCCTTTATAACATTTTGTTTTTCAAGTTAGGTGCTCATTGAAATAGTGTAAAAAAATTTGGGAGGTGATAGTACTCCTAAAACTAGTAAAAAAAGTTTCTATAACTATGGGTCGTTAAATGCATATTAAGGGATTTAGGGGAGTCAAAAGGGCAAACTTGGAAAGTAGTTTTTTTGAAATTGTAAGCTTAAAAAACACGATAAAACTTCGAAAAAAATCACTGCTGACATAAAATTTACTGCTGAATCCAATGGTAATATTGAAAAATTACTTATTTAATCAGAAAGGGTAGTTCTTGCAAGGGTAAAGGGTCGATTTATGATTAACTTTTTAGGGGTTGATTTTTTTACAACATGGGTCTATTTTTTAAAAACTACTATCTTTTTTTCATAAAAAAGGTACTCTTATTACAAGTCGCTTAAAGCAATGGTTTTCGAGAAAATTGAAGGCAAATATTTTACTGAACTCGTATTTGAAAAACAAGTATGTAATTATTTTTTGATGGGTTGCTCACAGGTTAATCAACATAAATTTATGAAAATTATGGCGTGGTTATTTCAATTTAGAATTACCAAATCGCCCTGTTAAACAAGAGAAGCGCCGAAATTATTTTAAATAATAAAAGAGTGAGAAATTAAAGTGAAAAATATTTTATTACTATTATGGAAAGTACCGTATTTTTTATCATATCAGTTTGACTCTTTTATTGAAAGTAAATGTTTAATGTGGCCTCCATTCGTTTCAATACAGACACCTGCTCTTCTCCTCCAGGATCTGCGTTCCCTATCGAAAATCCTTGGCGTTGTACGAATTTGATTGGAGCAGTCAATTATCCGTTATCGTAGTTGCTCTTCAGTATTAATCGGCACTGAGTAAACCAAAGCTTTTAAGTGACCCCATAAGTAGAAATCAAGTGGATTAAGATCTGGTGATCTGGCTGGCGTGGACCACCACGTCCTATCCAACGCCTCTCGAAAACTTGATTTAAATGATTTCTCACGACTAGTGGAAAATGAGTTGGTGCACCATCGTGCATAAAATACATAATCTGCCTCTGTGTATTGGAACTTCCTCCAAAAGTATTGGTAAATGGTTTACCAAAAAATGAAAGTAATTTTGTCCATTAAGCCTAAAAGAATAATAATAATTAGAAATTGGTGACGTTTGAACAGTTTTAAAATTTACCTATTGGGTAGAAAGAATGGTCCAATAAGTCTATCTCCAAGAATTCCCGCCCAAACGTTTACTAAGAATCGAACTTGGTGTCGGCTTTCTATGACAGCATGAGGATTTTGATCGGACCAGTAATGGGTGTTGTGGTAATTAACAATCCCATCTTTGGTAAACCCTGCTTCATCAGTGCATAAAATGTTTGACAGAAAAAAGGGATCTTCTACCAGTTTTCTTAATAACCAACGACAGAAATTGGCACGAGCGGGATAGTCTGGAGGATTAAGGGCTTGTACCCTTTGGATGTGGTATGGATACAGCAGTTGAGTATGAAGAGTCATCCACATAGTATGGCGACTCACGTTTTCTCGCGCTGCAATTCTCCTTACAGATAACCCTGGATCTTCCTCTACACTTGCAAGAACTACCCTTTCTGATTAAATAAGTAATTTTTCGATATAACCATTGGATTCAGCAGTAAATTTTATGTCAACAGGGATTTTTTTCGAATTTTTATCGTGTTTTTTAAGCTTACAATTTCAAAAAAACCACTTTCCAAGTTTGACCTTTTGACACCCCTAAATCTCTTAATAAGTATTTAACGATCCATAGTTATAGGAACTTTTTTTACTAGTTTTAGGAGTACTATCACCTCTCGAATTTTTTTACACTATTTCAATGACACCCTGTATACTTCATTTGAAATGTTTGGAATTTTTAAACCTTTATAATTTTTGTTTTGTCGTCTTTTAGTTTTTGCTGCAGCTAAAAAACATCTTCTTTTGATTTATTTTTAAATTTTAACACCTTAATTTTGGTATACGAGGATATATCAGTATATAACGAGACTGGTGCTATAACTTCTTTCAGAGGTAATATTTTATGACCCAAAAAATGAGACATGAAAGCCTTATATTTCATGTACTACCCCGCAAGTAGGCTTTGATTTAACTTTTGACATTTGTTACAAATTAATTATTGAATTGTCAGTGTTTTGCGTACCCATCGAAAAATGAAAGTGGAGCAAAGATACGCGATAAAATTTTGTGTTCGATTGGGTAAAACACCAACTGAAACTTCTGAAATGATTAAAGGTGCATATCTAGATAATAGTTTATCACGATGTAGAGTGTTTGAGTGGCATAAAAAGTTTAAAGACGGTTGTGAATCAGTTGAAGATGAACCTCGTCCCGGTCGACCACAAATTGCGAGAAATGACACAAAAATTGCAGAAATTAACGATTTGATACAAAATGATCGCCGGATTGGCATAAAACGAATTTCTGACAATGTTAATTTGTCTTACGGTACCACTCAAAAAATTATTCATGAAGATTTAGGTTACCGGAAGATCGCGGCAAGATGGATTCCAAAAGTGATGACCGATGAACAAAAAACGAATCGAGTGACAATTTGTCAGCAGTGGAAAAGGCAATTGCAACGTAACCCACAGTTTTTAAATAATGTGGTTACATGTGACGAAAGTTGGTTTTATCATTACGATCCCGAATTGAAGTCTCAAAGTATGCAATGGAAGCGTATTTGATCCAGCTATTTCTGATCATTCTGCACAAATGCTCAAATGGGATCAACATATTGGAATAGAAAAGCAAGGTGAGAAAATAACACGTAGATCATTTGGTGAAGTACAGATATCAGAATTTAAATTTTTATTAAATAAAGTTAATATATATTTTTCGAATTCCACCACGGTTGATGAAATGTTTAAAACATTTTGGAATGATTTTATGTATGCATTCAACGCCGCATTTCCATTAAAAACAATAAAAAATAGCGGGAAAAGAAATAATATTAATAAAATAAAATTTTCGTCAGAATTAGAAAAACAAATCTCTATTTTAAAACATGCAAACTGGATTAGGAAAACAACTAATGCTATAAGTAATGAAGAGTATAACTTAAAGAAAAAAATCGTAAATTCTCAAATTAAAAATGAAAAGCAGGCTCATTTCTGTAGCATAATAAATAATTCAGGAAATAAATCAAAAACAATTTGGCAACTAGTCAACACTAAATTAGGAAAAGATAAAAAAGATACAATCCCAGAAATACTTAAACATGACGAAAAACTCTACGAAGGCAAAAAAGAGGTGAGTAATGGTTTTGCTATATTTCTTGTTGATTCGGTTTTATCGATATTGCCACCTGAAACTGATACTGTTTGTACACTAACAAAAAAAACACCGTGTGACTCATTTTATTTTAGGCCAATGTTAGATATTGAAATTGTGGATGTAATAAAAAGTTTAAAAAATAAAAAGTCTACAGGTTTTGACGATATACCTGTATTTCTCTTAAAAGAATGTGCAGATCAGCTTGTCCCATTCTTTACCAAAATAAACAAATCAGTAACGTCTGGTAAATTTCCTGATATACTAAAAGTATCAAAGGTCGTACCTATCTATAAAAAAGGGCCAACTAACATTCTTTCAAATTATAGAGGTATATCCATCCTCAGTGTCGTTGCAAAAACTCTTGAAAAGGCTATTTTTAATTCCATTATCTCATATCTGGATAATATTAATATTATAACAAGCAAACAGCATGGATTTCGACGTGGATATTCATGCGAAACTGCCACACATTTACCCAAATAATTCACGACAAAATTGATAAAAACTTGTACACTTACGGTGTATTTTTCGATTGTTTGGACCCAAACATCTTATGCCAAAAATTAAATGCAGTTGGTATAAGAGACCCTGTAAATTCATGGGTAAATTCATATATTTTAAGTCGTCCGTTTTTTGTTTCAGTTGATAATATCCAGTCTGATATATTTTATAATGACCTAGGAACCCCTCAAGGGGGAGTACTAGGTCCATTACTTTTTCTACTGTACGTTAACGATATGCCTGAATATTTTAAAGACCAGGATGATATATTTATTTATGCTGACGACACAACAGTAATAGTATCTGCCGATTCTTTAGGACAGGTAGTAGAAAAAGTTAAAAATATTATTATGGCATTTAAAGAATGGTGTGACTGTAATAGATTGGTTTTAAACTTGGAAAAAACAATTTGTGTTAATTTTTCCTACGGCGACAGAAAATTTGTCCAATCACCTTTTGATGTAAATATCAACAAAGTTAATGTATTAGTAAATTCAGCAAATAAAACTAAATTTCTTGGTACACTTGTCGATTGTAATCTAAACTTCAGAGAACAAATAGATAATATTTGCAAAAATCTTAATAAAAGCTATTTTATGTTGTATTCACTTAAAAATGATATGCCAAAGGAATCTTTAATAACAATTTACTATGCCCATGTATATTCAACCCTTAACTACAACATTACTGTTTGGGGACAGGCGTCGGATATCTCTCGCGTATTTATTATTCAAAAACGAATATTACGGTTAATTTTTAGTTTGGGTTACAGGGATAGTTGTCGAGAAATATTTAAAAATAATAAAATTCTTACTGTTACAGCAATATACCTCTATAAATTATTGTCTTTTACTTTTAATAAAATAAGAAATCCCATAATGAAAAAAGATATACACGGGTATAATACCAGAAGTGCTGAAATTATATATTTAAAACAACATTACCATACCAACTACAAAAAATCACCATACTACGCCGGTTCTTACCTCTTTAACAAACTGCCATCAAACATAAAAAATAATCAAACCCTACAAGGCTTCCAGAAAGATCTTAAGCAGCTATTAACAGTTAATGTTTTCTATTCATTAGATGAGTTCCTACAGTATACGGTTGCTTAGCTGATATATGAGATTTTTATAGATTTTTATATTGTACTGTGTTGCATTGTTACTTTGTTCATTTTATTTATTTATGTATGACTTACCTTATTCATATTTTGTAGATATGGCTTCAAAGGTCAATAAATATTATTATTATTATAAAGGCAACCCAAGACCGCAGAAGGCCAAAACTGCTAAAAGCGCTGGTTAATTGTTTTTGATAAATTTGGCGTTATTTACGATCACATTGTACCTAGAGGACATACAGTAACAGGGGAGTACTATTCTAATGTACTTCGAGGACCCTTAAAGACAAAATTAAAGAAAAAAAGGCCGCTTTATCAGGACTTTGGCTGGACGCTGCATCACGACAATGCTCCGGCTCATAGATCAATGATTTGTCAACGAACAATTGAAGAATTAGGGGTTGAAATTATGGTTCATCCCCCCTACTCTCCTGACCTTGCTCCATGTGACTTCCATTTGTTTCCTGAAGTCAAAAAAGAATTGAGAGGTAGAAGATTTGAGTCGGATTTAGAGCTCAACAACGCTGTGATGGGTATACTAAACAGACTATCAAAAAATGGTTTCTCAGAAGTTTATGATAAGTGGATAAAGCGAAGTGTATTCAACAGAATGGAGAGTACTTCGAAGGATAGTTGTTGAATTTTTTTAAATAAATGTTTCTTTGTTATACTATAGCACCAGTCTCGTTATTTTCTGATACATCCTCGTACTTACATTATAGGTTGATGCTCTATAAAAAAAGTCGATATCAGCTTCAGTATCTGTAAAATATAAACATAGAAATGAAAATACTTTTAAAAATTATTTTTAAATAGTGGATAATAATATCTAACCTAACCGTATCTGTATACTCACATATGAACGTAATACAAATTTGGGGCTTTATTTACAAATACGTTAAAAATGCTAGGCTCTGGCCTGGTTATTTTAGGTTACTTTAGAAAACCAAACATTTACAAATAAAAGAAAATTACTTAATTTTAAAATCAATAAACCTTTCAATTTTTATTAGATTTATTGCTTTCAGTAAATTGAATATAAATGGTTATTTATTATAATCATTATTTGATGGGTAGCTAATGGGCTAAATTTTCGTCATTCTTAAAGAAATCGTAAGAAACTCGGTTCCTAATAACTATGGCCGTATCTAATTCCATGATAACGATTGAAAAAAGTTGCAGTTTAATGAAACTCTATTATTTGATTTCTGCAATATCTGGAATAGTATTATGGAGCAATAAAAGAAGATGGATAATTGTTCAATTTCTATTTACATCTCTATATCACGTGTTCGGAATTTTAACAATGTTTTCAAATATGTACCATGGAGAATTTACAGAAAAGTTTAAATATATTTTCTTTTTAAGAAATTTTTCTTATTTCGCTACGAGTTTTTTTTGTTCATATGGATTAATAGCTAATAAAAATTATTGGAAGCAGCTGTACGAAGATTTATATTTTCTCGATAAGAAATTGAAAATTAATAATTCAAAATTGAAGTTAATTTGCAATCTATTAGCAGCATTGATATTTATTTCATTCTGTTTTTATGTAACGTTGTCTCAAAAGTATTCCGCTCAGTTTGCTTTTGAAAGTGTCTATTATATTAGTGCTGTGACGCTTATAAAAATGATAGACATAGCAGTTTACGGAATAACGGACAATATTCGTCTTAAAATAAAATTTCTATATGAAACTACAGTGTTAATAGATTTCAAAAAAAATCCAAGAAAGGACACTTTAAATAATTTGAAAACGACAGCAATTATTTATAAGAAATTATTTTTTACAGTAACCTGTATCAACAAAGTATTTGGTGCAATTTTATTGATGAGGTTATTTGCACTTTTTATTTTATGTACGGCAGCCGTAAATCAGTTTGTTTTGCGGAATCAAAATATATTCTTTTTCACTTTGGCTGTAAATATATTAATTGATATAGTAAGTATTTGTGATATGGTAAATCTAAGCGATAAAATAATTATGTAAAATTAGTTAAATTAAAGGCCGGGAGTAGTTATGATTAGCCAGTTCTGGTCCAAGGTCAGAGGTAATTGATGTAATTAGTAATTACCCTAAGTACCCACCCTTAGCGCAATTAGCAAGTACCTCCCAATTACTCTGTAAACCATGTAGTGAGTGTAATTACATCATAGAAATAATATAGAAGACCAATATAAACATAACATTTAAGCAGAAATTGAAACCTACTGTGCATAAAAACGCGTCTCTGCCATGGGCGAAGTTAAGGGGGGGCTTGGGGGGGCTAAGCCCCCCCAAAAATCAAATTAGCCCCCCCCCCAAAATAATTCGAACATTTATCACACATCCACCTAAACATTTCAGATTTCAGAACAGAAATTAAAAAATAAAAAGAATCATGCCATTTGATTTATTCTGCAATTTTATATTTAGTTCAGGAGGCAGTAAATTTTTTTCGTATTCATTTTTCCAGTCGGTGTATATGAAAAATAAACTGTTCTCTTAGTGACAAAAAACAAAATTTTTGAGTCTGACACTTATTTTCCCAGTCATAACTATTTTATATTTACTAAACTAGAACAAAGCTTATCAAAATAGCAGTTTGGATTATCTCAGATAGTGGAAAGTGAGTGTGGCAGAAAATTGAGCATATAAATTGATACAATCATGAACTGTTTATAATAATAAGTCTGGCTGATTTACGAAATTGGCTAATGAGTCTGGTAATATCTTCTAAATGGAAAAAATATAATATTTTTGCTTTTATTTTCCCGGGTTTGAAAATGTGTCACGTGATAGATTAAATTATAATTTTACACCTCCATTTTATAGCCAATCAACTGCTGTTATTTCAAAACACTTTCATGACAACCAGAAAAATTTCCGGAAATTTTTCTTTTGGTGGGTACCCTTAACGAAATTATACTGAAAACTTTTTTGACAGTTGAGCAGCTCTTTCATGCATATAAAAAATTTGCCATTTCAGTGGTTAATATTTTATTTAATACCAATTATAACTAGGTAGAAATACACTACATTTATTTTATGTAAAATAATAATTAGGTTTTTTGCGTCAACTAAACGACTTCAAATATGATAAATGGTCATGGTATGGCCACAGCATATAAAACATATGTTTTTTATTCTGTGGTATGGCTACCTTTGAAAATTTGATTTTAGTCGTTTTAATGCATGTCTGTCAAGTTTTGAAATTTGGATATTTTGGTGTAAAACTTTCTTACCCAATACCAAAAACGTGCCTAAATTATTATCAGTAAATTTTTGCACACTCACGCATATTTTAAGAACTTTATCCATCTACTTAGGATAAATTTCAAAATATTCGTAAGTGAAAATACACGTCTGGCTGACGATTACAATTACGGAGGCCTGCCAGACTCACAAGTAGTGTCCGACCGAAGGTTCGGTTACGGTTTCGGCTAACTTTGGCTTTAAATAATAGTTTCGACTACAGTTTCGGTTTCGGCGGAAAACTGACCGAAACTGCAGCCGACAGCGAAACTACTTTTAAAAGTTTTCGTATCACAATTGGTTGTGTCCGGCACAATGGCGACTGTGCCGGGTGACATTCCTACACAGTGCACGTACACACAAACTTCTCTGCTTTGTTTCAAGTGAACATGTCAATAAATTTATTAATGGCTTCTTTTGATCACATAAATAAACAGGTAATAAGTAAATGTAGCTAAAATTTATAATACGAGTTAATTAGTCTAAAACAAGGATTACAATGAGATATTGCAAATTTCAATAAGCCTTAAAAGAAAGTTCTTGTTCCTGTTTCGGCCGAAACTAAAAAAGGAGCCGAAATTTGGTTTCTGTTTCGGTTATAAAACCGTATTTCGGTCGGACCTGACAAGCCAGGTAGTTAAACGAGGAGAGGAATAGTAATCGAACGTGCCGAATTTACCGCGCCTGACGGTCATTAGACGAGTCTGGCAAGGCTTTCGGGGTGTTCCACATTAGCCAGATTGTATTTTAAGCTGTTATCATAATATACATTTTTCTAGTAGTGAGAACACTTGTAACAGGGATCCTTACTGGACATTGCCAACTAAAATGACACCTTAGTAAACTGAGATTAGTAGAAGATAGTGCAGATTTTGTGAGGAGGAGGAAAAAATCTTCATTCACATTCTGACTAAATGGGGAGCACTTCAGAATCCAAGGGCACTATACCTAGGAGCATATCAAATAGAAGAGGGAGATTTACCTAACTTGAAACCACTCCAAATGCTACACTTCCTTGAGAAGATATAATTGGAAGGATCTTTATTCGCGATTCAAGCTAAGTGATACGCCCTCTGGAGGAAATTTGTAAAAGGTCCCTATAAGTAGGATATCGTTCAGTGTTGCCAGAAGTAGCAAAATTTCGCTACTTCGTCGGATTTTAGCTCTTGAAGAAGTGGATAAGACCTTTTATTTAAGAATCAAAATTTGTGTATAGTAATATGTAATCATACTCTATATTTATTTAAGGACTTTTTTATAAAACCGATTTATTATATTAATTTTTTTTATTTCAGTTCATTTATTAATTTTGTTTTAAAATCAGTTCATCATTTGGCAACGAGTTCATTGTTTACATTTTAATTTGTATCAATTACAATTCGAGTTTTTCTTACTTTTTAGCTTTAAATTTGTTTATTTCTTATAGTATGTGATAGTGTTTATGCTAAAAATGAAATCTGCGAAAAAGTCCCCAGCAAATTGCAATCTATATGGTGTTAATGTCAAAATCAAAACTGAAGTATTCATTATTTTCCAAGTACAAGTCGTAAAATTTAGTTTTTTACCATAAATGGATATCTACAAATTCACAATATTGAAATTTTGCAAAACTTTGTTTAGAATCGATATATGATATTTTATCCATTTTCATAGATTCGCCACAATTTTTTTACTTAACTTTAGTAGGTATACCTCTAGAACTATTATATATTATATGACTAGGGTTAGGGCTTTAGCCCCCCCAGATCTGATGACATAACTTCGCCCATGGTCTCTGCGCCTGACATCGCAAAATAGTGTGTCTAGAAGCTTGCGCAATATGCATGACTTGTCCCTGTAGTGTTGCCAAATATATTAAACATACCTAACAGAAAAGAATTTTAAATTAATTAATTTTTAAATTATATGATTTAAACAGTTTATATCTACGAAATATCACCACAAAATAACTTATAAACATTTAAATAATCAACTAATAATATTTATGTGTAATTACATTCCCAAAAATATATACAAATACCGTATTAATGTCATTAATACCGTATTTTTAATGTTCAATAAGCGATTCACCTACAAATTCAATATTGACCTGGCAACAGCACTAAAATCCGGTGTTTCAAGGCTATATGACGCTGCCCTTATAGGACCGTTTGTAGTTTATTATTTATGCCGCGTTTGAGAATCCACATCGGATGCATCTGAGATGTAGTAAGTAGTAAATCTTTGATCACGTGATTCAGTATACGTAAATGTAATGGGACAGATGTGTCCGATGTGGATAAAAAACGCTCCAGATGTAAAAAATGCATCCGATGTGGATTCTCAAACGCGGCATTAATTACACGATGAAAGTGGCATTTTATTTTTAGTTTTGTGTAGTGTTTAGTCAAATTCTAGGTACAATAAAAGACATTTTTACATTGGCTAATGAAAATGTAATCAATGTATTAGACAGCTGTTATATTTATTACAAGATTTATGTCTGCAAATCTAAACCTACCTAAGAATTATAATTATGTAAATAGAGATCTGTATATTTATATACAGGCTGCCCAGCGACGGGGAGACATTATCGATATCGGTTTTAAGGCATTTTAAAACATAAACCCGATCTCAACAATCTTAGGAACTCTTCTGTCACTCGATATTTTAATCGGTACTTCTTCTTCGTTTTTTGGCTGGCACAACAATTATTTACATTTCTTCATTCCTTACGGCGTTCGAACCAGTAAGGTTTAAAGAAATTTAAAAAAAAACCTACTTTAAAAATAAAGATGTTAATGATTTTCTTATGGATCCCATCTTCAGATCTTGACTTAATGTATATAAAACTGTTTCCTTTTCTAACAAAAAGAATCCTAGAAATCGGGCAACGTGGTAAAGAATTATCGCTCAACATACATAAAAAAATATTTCAACGAATTGAGAATATCCTACCATTTTGAAGTATGTTAAAAAAAAATTGTTAATAAAGTGAAAAGTAGGGCATGAACATATATTATAAAGTATATAAAATGATAGATAAATCCAGTTTAGAAGCTATTATAAATAAACTGTGGAAATATCGAGAATCTCGATTTTGAATCGGAAAAATATTCTACGCAATTTAGTATGAAAGCTGATCAAAATGAAACACATGAACGACAAACTGTTATTGACAACTTTCTTCAATCGTTTTCTATTTTTCCGAAAACTAACTAAATAGTTCAAAAATCATTTCCTTCGTTAAAACGCCTCTTGTTCCGAAAAAGGTACACGCCTGTCAACATTCATCGTTCATTAAAAAAGTGGTAGATACAAAACGCTTCGTATTGTAAGGCCAAAATATATTTAGAAATCGAAATATTCATATAAACAAAAAAATCATATGAGTAAGATAACTACCAAATTAATGATTTACAAGTTTATTCCTATTATTTATAAAATAGGTTTGCAATGTGCTGGTGTGGAATGTTATCATCGACTAAAAACTTTAAATCTTTGTATTAAATTGATCGAAAACAAACTATAAATTGGTTTAGGCTATATAGAATGTTTCTAGTAAGCAGCAACTAATTTTTATTATGGAACCGAAAGACCCTTTTAAAAGGGTTCAAAATTAAAATAAAATATGTACCAAGTAAATGTAGTAGTATTTTTTAATTTTTTAATTTATATTGAAAATGGTAACATGAAAGGTTTTCTGTCTAACGACTCATAGTCTCGGCTGACAAAATGTAAAAAAATATCGAACATAATATTCCTGGGCCCTATTTTGCACTCCCCAGATTAAATTTAGTTGTAGCAAATGATATTATCAAATAAGATGTCAAATCACAAGCAAAATCTCGTGACTACAGTACTAATGATTGCCTGTTTGGAAAAGTATCTTTGTTTGTAAATATTTATATGCATAGTTATATTTAAATGCGCGAGTGTAATTAAACAAAATCCGCCCATTATGTATATACGTTTAGTTACCGACCCTAGTAGATAGGCAATTTGTTATTGTTTTAAGTTTTACCGTAGGGAGAGAGAAAATCAATATTAAGATAAATGGTCCAGCTCTTTTCTGGTTACGTAGGTACCTAAAAAGTATTTTAGTTTTTGGTTAAGTAATTAATTATTGTAACAGTGATTTTCTTGTGATAGTACCTAATTTAGATTGTGGATTAAAGTTTTTGTATATAATTTCGCTGTTTAATAATAAACGTAGTCAAAACCGGAGCACGTGGTTTTTCTGGAAAGTATTTTTAAAATCACAAGCAAAATCTCATGACTACTGTACTAATGATTGCCGAAAATTAACTAATTCATATTTTATGCCATATCTTTCTTAATAAGGACTGTCAGAACCATATTTACCTTAACTTAAAATTTTTTTAATCGTTTTTTGTATAGAATCATCTCTAAAAATGTATGATTGAAATATCGTGCGAACTATTTGTTCGATCAATAAAAAACTTGCACCGGTCCTGTTCGCGCCAGCACCATTATACGCATGAGCTCCGACACACTATTTTCTCCTTATGGTTTCATTTTTGATATATGGAATCGGCTTTCTATACTATTTCTATGAATTACATAGTAAGTACTTTTCAATTACCCTATACACCATGTGTAATGATTATCGTAAGTACCTCTCATTACTCCATACACATTGAAATGTAATGAGTGTAGGTATCTTGTATATATAGTAATTGCTATGCATGTCATGAAGTGTAAGTTTAATCTAAGTACCTCTCGGTTAATACTAATGTAGCGTACAGAGCGTTTTGTACCCTAAGTACATTCTAAATAACAGGCATAATTGTTTTTCATAAATGGGGGATGAAGTCCGCACATCCAAGATTAGAGTGAGGAACCGGCCGGGCGCAAGCATACACGGCATGAATATCGAAGCAGGAGCTTAGGAAAAGTGGGGGATATAGTTAGCAAGTACTTCCCAATTACTCTGTACCCGTACTGTAATGAGCGTAACTGCATAGGATCTTAAATGAGGGAAGTTATTCGTTATAAGGTAAAGTCAACATTGGACAATGAAAATAAAATATATTTTTAAAGTAACAGTATTAAGTATTTACAGTAACTCAATAAGTTTCAAAATTGTCTCTCTTTGAAGCTCAGCTTTTTTATTTAGGCCCATTTTCAGTAAACTTGTAATTAGTTTCTTTTTCTTAATTTGTTTTTCTTTCTAATTATTCCTAATTTCAATTCCCCGTTCTGTTTGTAAAATTGTCTGTTTCTCGTTAGCTTCTTCCCTCCGCTTTATTCCTGCGGCACCTCTGTCACATCTACATGTGGATTTATCATTAAGTTCGTGTTCAGATGTGTAGTTCTCTAAGTCTCTTACACCTTTAGATGCTAATTCTAAAATTTCTGTGCGTACTAAGCAACACTGTTTTCCTCGGGAATGTAACCAATCTTGTTTAAATACTCTTCTATCGTTATGAGAATGATGTATACCTCTAAGACCATCTCCATCCCTTCTAAGCGGCTTTTGTCCATCAGAGCAGGTGATGTATCTGAGGACACCAACAGCATGGTCCAAGCAAATTATTTTCTTGAAAGTTGTTTTTGAATGGAGTCGTGTACCAGTGCGTTGTAGTTTTTTCTTGTAGGCTAACATTGTGAATCCATTAGTAAAATGTATTAAAGCGTGAAGATGTTCAAGTGCTGTACTACCATCGTCTGCTATTAGATGACATCGACAAATAGAATACCATTTAATATTTGGAGCACAAGCAAGTAAATTAAAGTCCTTTTCATTTAATATTAAGTGATACCATTCTTTAGAAAATTCTTGGTAATTTTGTGCCATTTCCTGTGGTGACAATGCGTTAATTTCATTTAGATTCAAGAGAGTCAAATAATCAGTTTTTGACAATGAAGACATTTGTTTTGTTATTTTTGGAGAAGCTACTCGTAGAAAATGTCTCAGTAGACTGGAAGAGTCTTTAATGTCTCAATACCTTAAATAAATAATTTATTATCCCCACCACCAAGATTTTTGCGCACATTTGTACTAGTGCGCATGCTAATCACTCCAAGGGTGGGGGGTGGGTACTTAGAGTAATTACTAATTACATCAATTGCCTCTGACCTTGGACCAGAACTGACTAATCATAACTACTGCCGGGAGTGGGCAATGTATTCGGCACTTGAACCTCGTTGTTGTTTTAAATGTTGTGGTCTTCACCATGTCTCAGATAATTGTTCGAAATTAGAGCCAACTTGTCCAAAATGTTCCGGAAACCATTACTTTCGCGACTGTAAATCGAGTATTCTTAATGGATCAAACGACTTACTTGAAGGAAGTTCGATCCTAATTATGCGAGCATCCTTGTGTTAGTGGAAATAAAGATCTCTAAGCCAGATGGAATTTTCTAGTTCCGAGTCGGTTCATCGCGATGTTTGAAAAATTGAACTATGCCAGATAGGACATCATTAAAACGTTTCAGCATCCGTCCTCTACTTAATCATCGGACTTCAGAGTGAAGGAGTAGGTCCCCGTATTGACAGTCAACTTCATCGGCTAAGGTTTTGAATAATCTTCTTTGTAACGCTTGAGCTCTAATCTTGTTCACAATTTTTACCACTAGTTTCATAACGTTGTTTAGTTTCAGGAAATTTTCACATAATGCTTGCTGATGGATAATGCAGTGGTAATAAAGAAATTATGGAAAAGTTTCATCTTTACGACATAACGCCACCAGACCCTTATCACAACCCACCATAGCTGGAGCGCCATCGGTTGTCAAGCCTACCATTAGCCTACCTTTAGCTCGCGAACGACAGGTTGGCGACCACTGGGTTAGAATATAAGGTCCTGAAGACCTGTAAAACTTTGTTTTTTCTTTTTCCTCATAAAATAAAAATTGCTTTTGCCGAGAATAATTTGAGATAATTCGTGGGAGAATGAAAATACTAATAAAGGCTGAGCTCGTTGTGGAGTCGGAAGTTTTAGCATTTCGTCAATGAAAATTTGTATATTGTTAGCTTCCACCTTAACATTTTCAACTTTAGTTTTTGAGAAAGTCTATACCCGTTGGGCTGCAAGCATAACAAGTTTGGTTCTTCGCTGTTTTAAGTTTTTCAAGTGAAAGAAACTACTGAAGTATTTTAAAACTGTGTTTTGATCTCAAGTTTGAATACATTTTGATAAAACAGGATGGCCCTTTTAGAAATATCCTAATGTACATTTTCTTTTATTCTTCAGAATTTCTATAATGAAAGTTAGGGCAGAAATTCCCTAATTTATAATGAGAGCTAGGACAGAACTCTGGTTATAAGGAGTTCTAAATAAAGGTTTGCTGCAGTGAATAACTAGATTTAATGTTGACATGTACCGTAAAAAGCATTTTTTTTTTTGTAACATGGGATGGTTGAGTTTCCCATTTTGGTACAATCCCTATGCCTTCTGCTTGGTCTTTCTAATTTTAGTACTTATGCAAGAAATGCAACAGCTACATAACAGTCGAGTTCGCGCACACTTTAGATAAAAACATTTTTTTTTATGATGAGTCATAGAGATTGTAAAGAATTAACCGTTGTATTGCAATGTTTGAGACATTCATCACTGGATTTAGATGTAATTATGAAATCATTAAGGTTATTTCCAAAAACTTTAGTTGATGCACTATCGGTGTGTTTTAAAGACTAATTTAAAACCTATAACATATCTTAGGACCTTCTTAACATTAGTTAAGTTAGCCCACATCTTTTGCAAATTTATTGTTTACCACCAATATTTTTTACCTTTATTTTCTTCCCTAATAACTCCTTCTCCCCTCTCTATTTTTCTGAATTTTCGTTGGTTCGTCCTTTGGGTTTTGTATTTCTCCTCCTCTTTCTCTGGTCTGGTTTTCTTCAATCGCTATTTAACAGTAGGCGCCTGAAGTTTAAAGACTGATTGAAATTATTGTTTGCTTTTAGTTGGTGCCTTTAAATTAAATGTATGCCTGTTTTTTGAAATGTTTTGTCTGACTTCCATATCTGACTTTCATATGTAAGTATTAGATCAGAATTAACACATAAAAGGTTTGTTCCAACTAATAAGTAGTATCCTCTGTACATTTATTTGTCGTCTAAATGCAGAAATTTACACATAAAGTAGTATCTTCTGCAAGCTAAAAATCAGTTAAATAAAAAGAAAAACATTATTTTCCTACCTGTGTTCTAAATGTCTTCATTTCTTTTCCAATTTATCGTATTTCTGAGACGATTTGCGTTTTCGATAGTTTTGACCCATGTTTTTATAATCGCTGGAATGTAGTCGGTCTAAACAATGTGAATAACGCGACACAAAAATTTGTAATGAGTAATTTAGGCAGGCAGCGATAGAGAATAAAATTTTGAATCTGAACATGTGGGTCAGCGGCGTAACATAGGTATACTACATGGTTATCTTTATGTCCACTAACAAAAATGTGAAGCATAATAATTATTAATTCTTGATTTTTGTTAATTTTTCAAGGTTGCAAATTTACTAGATTGTTAAGAAATATAACATTTACATTTATAATTGACACTTACAAAATAAGAATTAAATGCTCAGACACACGCGAATTTTTCCAAATCCTACTTTAGAAACATTTTTAGTGAATCCCGCCATATTTTTGTGCATTATACTAGATATTATGTTGATATTTCATTAGTTTCAATTTTGTTTCAGTACTTTGTGGTGAGTATCATGATCTCATGCGAAAATGTTGAAAATACTGGACTAAAATTAAGAACATTTTATAAAGTTCTACACCTACAGCACCAAGATACACGTTTGAAAGAGCACATTGAAGATTTGGCAAGCTTGATACAATTCTTGCCACTAAGCTTTTCACTTTGTGGATTCTTTAAGATTAATAAGCGATTGTTATCGACTTTGATTAGAGCAATTTCTTCGTATTTGATCATATTAATACAGTTTAAGATAAAATAGAATTTTAACAGCTACAATTATTACTGTTAGATAACACTACTTTGTATGAGTTATATAAAAAATTATTATACATAGAATTTTTAGTTACAATTCATAGTTCTACTTGTAGCAGGAAGATCCACGTTTAAAAGAGCAAATTTGATGCTTTTCACTAACCTTTTTTATTGTCTTTAAGGACCGATTCCACCGTTGTGTTAAACGAAGTTTAAAATGACATTTTTACATTAACAATGTCATTTTAATCTCCGTTTAACACAACGGTGGAATCGCTCCTAAGATAAATAAATAATAACTAAAATTAATATATTGTTTTATTTGCGCTATTACATTATTGTGATGGTACTAGTCTTTTGGATATCTTACGTCACCATGTATTATCAATAGCAATAAAAATTAAGTAAATTGTAAGAAAGTTTTTATTGAATTCTTTATTCTTCGATCACTTATTTCGACGAATCTGCACAATTGATACGTCGCGTCGTCGGAATAAGCGTCGAATCAACACATTACAAAATATAATATAAAATAATAAAATACATTCCTTAACCTAATGATATCCAAGTTCAAGGAACTATAATAACTACAAAAATTATATACAGTATGATAAATATAGATACAATGTGGAAAAGCCAAATGAAATAAATTCATTATTTCGATTACTGTACATATTTATAGAAAATCCCGAAACACATCAAATTTAAATTATAAATTGACATTCTTTAAAGTGAAAATGTGATCCCTACCTTCAACCCCCTTTGAGTAACAGTTACAACCCCTAATTTTTTAAATGGGAAGTATAGGCTTGTGATATATCGTTTGAAAGGTCTCTTCATTCTCTATCCAAAAATGTTATTGTTTTTAAATTTATTGCAATAATTAACATAAAGAAAATAAAATCATCTTATTACCGAAATTCTCTAGAGTACCTACACTACTATTTCCCATTTCAGTCTTTACAATAAAACAGTACCCAAGCAAAAACCATATCAGAGTTATATATTGAGAATATAATAGATTCTTTTATATATTATCTTTGATTAATAATCAGTTTTACTTTATAAATAGGAGTAGAATCTTATTATTGTTGTTATTTGTCTCTAGCTATTCGTTATTTGTACTTAGTAGTTATTTGACTAGTTATTTGTCATTTAAAGCCGTTAATTGAAGTAGCTTTAGTACAGATATCCATTTAAGTGTATTTTATACTTAATAAAAGTTCCATTTTGGAATTTATAACTTCAGTGTTCTTTTTTAATATCAATTTAAAAAAAATCCTTTAAAAACTATCATAGCAATGTTAGTTTGTTTAAAACGCCTTAGCAAATTGCTTTGTAATAATTATAATTGCAGGATATTGTCGTTTGAATTTCATAAAAATGGTTAGATTAACAGAAATGCATAAAATAACAGTTTTACAGATGATTGGATACGGAGATAACACCCGAACACAAATGGAAGTTGCTCGCCTATTTCATGAAAAATTTCAGAATTTGCAGCCTATATCCCAAGGTACAATTAGTAAAATAGAGAAGCAATTTCGTGAATTTGAACATGTAAAGCAGATGAAAAACAGCTGCCAATGCACTGAGGGATGATATCAAATTAGATATGATGCTTGAGTTTAAAGAAAACCCACATACATCGAGTAGACAAGCATCTGCAACATTTAATGTCAGCAATACATCGATACTAAACATATTAAATGAAAATAAAATGCATCCCTATAAAATGATACTGACTTAGGAACTCATGGAAGACGATTTTGATAGGAGAACAAATTTTTGTGAACAAATGATGGAAATGTTGAATAACAATACCATCCAATTAGAAAACGTTATGTTTTCTGATGAGTGCACTTTTTCCGTTAACGGTCATGCTAATCGTCAAAATTGCCGCTACTGGTCAACGGAAAATCCTCACTGGATGAGAGAGGTCCATACACAATACCCATTTATATTTTTTACGTTATGAACAATTAAATATTACATATTGAGTGTATTGTAACAAATTTCGGTTATAAGTTATTTTATTTTTTTTATGTTAATTTTTGCAATAAATTTAAAAACAATAACATTTTTGGATAGAGAATGAAGAGACCTTTCAAACGATATATCACAAGCCCATTTAAAAAATTAGGGGTTGTAACTGTTACTCAAAGGGGGTTGAAGGTAGGGATCACATTTTCACTTTAAAGAATGTCAATTTATAATTTAAATTTGACGCGTTTCGGGATTTTCTATAAATATGTACAGTAATAGAAATTTATTCCATTTGGCTTTTCCACACTGTATATAAGTACTTATATTATTACTTCTCCCATGGAAAAAGAAAAAAAATATATTTATATACAAATAATTTTTTTTAACAATTTATATAATTTCACTCTATCTTTGTGCACTTCAACACTTTTTTTTCCAATCCTTGCAGTAATATTTGGAGATTTGTCCTCTATAAAGTCAAAGGGACCTCTATATAAGGGATATATTGGTACCAATATTTTTTAACACAACCTTATCTCCTATTTTATATTTTACAAATTTTTGATTTAAATCATACATAGATTTTCTTTTAGCTTTAGAAATTTACTCTTGCATCGTTACATGCTTGTTGCAATCTATATTTTAGCTACAAAGGGTAATTATCAAAATTATAAATAGGGTTTATTTGGTTTATTAAATTTG
>OV651832.1:10621781-10648109 GCA_927349885.1 Psylliodes chrysocephalus
ACATTAATATATTAGCAATTTTAATTTTGACATAAGTAATTTCCTAACAATTTGTTAAATATTTCGAAATATCAAGCAGAGTGGAGCGTGTTTCTAATCACACTGGCTTTATTTATGTAAAAATTTGGCATGTGTCAAATTTTGATATGATTCTAGGAAATATCCCATTGCATTTTTGATATTTTAGTAACATGGATTTATTGGTATTAATTAATAATTTTTGAAGCCTATTACCGTTGTTGAAATTCCTAGTTAATATATATTTTTACTATTAACACTGATATATATTATCATATTTGATTTGATTAGATTTTAATAAATCCAGCTTTAGTTATTTCCTACCTTAGATTAAAGAGACCGAAGATGTAACATTACACACTGCGCATGCTGTCTATTTTAAGCCAAAGTAACCCACCAATTGAAAATCATTGTTGCACGACGCCACCCGAATTGCTCCGATTTCCATTCAGCCATTACACCTCCACCTGAGTTTAATCACCATTGACAGCTGTTTTTTGATTTATTTGTTGGTATTTTAGCAATTTAAAGTGTTCTAGTTATTCAATTTCAAGTTCAAAATGTCACGATGTATCTTGAAAAATTGTATGTACTTATAATACAAGTACTACTGTTATGAATATATTCGTTTTCAGCGGTAAATATTTATTAACGTTTTGACATAAAGCGCCATGATTCTCTGGGCTGAATACTTCAGATCCGCATTAAGGGGTTTCAATAAATATTAAGCATCAGATTTCATATTACTTACATAAATTTACAAAAGGGTAAAATTTTGAACATTTAATTTAAATAAATAGTAAATAGGCATTATTGCTAACGAAATTTTGTATTTAAATAGTAGTTTTATAAGAATGTTTTCTAAAGGTAGTTTTTAGCCCTTTTTGGTAGATAAATAAGAGGTAAAGAATCATAGTTGCTAGCTAAATTTTATTTTTATAAGGTATTTTTATAAGAATATTAGATGAAATACAGGATGACCTACTTAAAATTTCAAAGTTCCTCTTATTTGCGGTCAAATCGAAAGTGACATTGAATTTTCAGTCTTAAAACAAAGTAATCTAGTATAAAAAAAAAAATACTAAAGTTACAGGAGTTAGGTCCGATTCCACCGTTGTGTTAAACGGAGATTAAAATGACAGTGTTAATGTAAAAATGTCATTTTAAACTTGGTTTAACACAACGGTGGAATCAACCCTTAGTCACGTTAATAAAATGTTACATTACAAACCCCTAAACAACTCGAACATAATTTTCGTTTACTAAAAAAAATCCAAAATTTAGCAATATTTATTTATTATACAAGCGAATGCGATTTCAAAGATAACTGGATCAAAAAATCCGAATCTCTAAATTTTGGAACTAAATGCTCAGATAAAAGCAAGCGACCGATAGGGGTTACAAAAATAATCGATTTATCGATAATTCTGATATTTTTTAATGAAAATCGATTTATCCGCTGTTTTTAATAATTAATTTCTGTTTTTTTAAGATAATGTATTAATCGATTTTAAAGGAAATACAGAAAAAGTACATTTATTCAAAATTATCGATTTATCGTTTAATAGGTTTTTAATTATTTGATTATTTTCGATTTTTCAAAGATATTATATGAAAATAATCGATTGAATATAATCGGTTATTTTACATAATCGATATTTTGGTTATTTTTTTAAAATTATCGATTTATTGGATAATCAGCTTTTTAATAATCAATTATTTTCGATAATCGAATAATCAATTTCAAAGGAAATATGAGAATCGGCTTCTTAATTCATTGGTTATTTTCGATTAGGCGATTATTTTGGAATTATTGATTATTTTTGGTATTTCAAAGATAACCGAATTATCGATTTTAAAGGAAATACAATAAAAATAGTTTATTGATAATAATCGATTAATCGAAAATAATCGATTATTTAAAATAATCGATCATTCTGTTTTTTTTTGAAAATCTATTTGTCAGTTAATCGAATATTTTTGAAATACAATAAAATAGATTATTGGTAATAATCGATTTATCACAGAATCGGCTTCTTAATTAATTGATTATTTTCGATTAGGCGATTATTTTGGAAGTATCGATTATTTTCGGTATTTCAAAGATAACCGAATTAACGATTTTAAAGGAAATACAATAAAAATAGATTATTGATAATAATCGATTGATCGAAAATAATCAATTATTTAAAATAATCGATCATTCTGTTTTTTTTTAAATCGATTTATCAGTTAATCGACTTTTTAATTAATTGATTATTTTTGATTAATCGATTATTTTCGATTTTTCAAAGATTATCGAATAATCTGTTTCCATGGACGAAAAAAAAATGGTTTATTTGAAAATAATCGATTATTTAAAATAAACGATAATTCTATTTATATTATATTTTGTAAACACTGATTTATCGGTTAATTGGCTTTTTAATTAATCGATTATTTTTGATTTTTCAAAGATAATCAAGTAGTCGATTTTAAAGGAAATGACAAAAAATATATTGTTTGAAAATAATCTATTGATCGAAAATAATCGATTATTTTCAATTATCGATAATTTATTTCGATAATCACTCATCCCTAGCGACCAAATGACTTTTAATAGATTTAAATTTTAAAATGTTATCTGGTTGCAGACATATGCATTTCTAGAGTTTTATGTGACTCATCCTTTATAATAAATAATATTCTTAAAGAAAGAAGCCTTAATATACTTTTTCTGAGGTTACAATACAAAACAGCATTTTCTCATTTTGACTAATTTTTAATAATATGTAATAGCCGTAGAAAAAATATAATGTTCAACTCATAAGGGTAGATTTGCAGTATTAGCCTGCGCACATGCTATTTTTATAATACTCGTAGACAATGAGTAACATTTTTTGCTCTATTAACAATATATTCTATTTCAACATTTTACTGTAATCTCTTGCAGAAAAGTCCGTAGTAAATAAACGCTAACGAAATATTCTATAAAAGGTCTTCTCTTTACATAAAATGTCGTGGCATCTGTTTGATATTAAAAAATCACGATAATTTGATTTCATAATACAAAATTCGATTAAACACCTTTTAAATAAACCTTAGATTAAAGAGACCGAAGATGTAACATTGCACACTGCGCATGCTGTCTATTTTAAGTCAAAGTAACCCACCAATTGAAAATCATTGTTGCACGACGCCACCCGAATTGCTCCGATTTCCATTCAGCGATCACACCTCCACCTGAGTTTAATCACCATTGACAGCTGTTTTTTGATTTATTTGTTGGTATTTTAGCAAAAGTAAAGTGTTCTAGTTATTCAAAATGCCACGATGTATCTTGACAAATTGTATGTACTTATAATACAAGTACTACTGTTATGATTATATTCGTTTTCAGCGGTAAATATTTATTAACGTTTTGACATAAAGCGCCATGATTCTCTGGGCTGAATACTTCAGATCCGCATTAAGGGGTTTCAATAAATATTAAGCATCAGATTTCATATTACTTACATAAATTTACAAAAGGGTAAAATTTTGAACATTTAATTTAAATAAATAGTAAATAGGCATTATTGCTAACGAAATTTTGTATTTAAAAAGTAGTTTTATAAGAATGTTTTCTAAAGGTAGTTTTTAGCCCTTTTTGGTAGATAAATAAGAGGTAAAGAATCATAGTTGCTAGCTAAATTTTATTTTTATAAGGTATTTTTATAAGAATATTAGATGAAATACAGGATGACCTACTTAAAATTTCAAGGTTCATCTTATTTGCGGTCAAATCGAAAGTGACATTGAATTTTCAGTCTTAAAACAAAGTAATCTAGTATAAACAAAAAAAAAATACTAAAGTTACAGGAGTTAGGTCCGATTCCACCGTTGTGTTAAACGGAGATTAAAATGACAGTGTTAATGTAAAAATGTCATTTCAAACTTCGTTTAATACAACGGTGGAATCGACCCTTAGTCACGTTAATAAAATGTTACATTACAAACCCCTAAACAACTCGAACATAATTTTCGTTTACTAAAAAAAATCGAAAATTTAGCAATATTTATTTATTATACAATCGAATGCGATTTCAAAGATAACTGGATCAAAAAATCCGAATCTCTAAATTTTGGAGCTAAATGCTCAGATAAAAGCAAGCGACCGATAGGGGTTACAAAAATAATCGATTTATCGATAATTCTGATATTTTTTAATGAAAATCGATTTATCCGCTGTTTTTAATAAATTATTTTCGTTTTTTTTAAGATAATATATTAATCGATTTTAAAGAAAATACAGAAAAAGTACATTTATTCAAAATTATCGATTTATCGTTTAATCGGTTTTTTAATTATTTGATTATTTTCGATTTTTCAAAGATTATATGAAAATAATCGATTGAATATAATCGGTTATTTTACATAATCGATATTTTGGTTATTTTTTTAAAATTATCGATTTATTGGATAATCAGCTTTTTAATAAGGGGGCGTCCATTAATTACGTGAGGTATTTTTGAGGAATTTTTGACTCCCCCTCCCCCCTGGCGAGATTTGATAAGATTTTCCTTAACTCCCTCCCCCCTTCCCTAATCTCGCGTGAGATTTTTCAAAATTCGTGTTTTGGGTGTAAATGTGTTGGATTATTAAAATAAAAACAAAAACACAATATGTTCCATTACTTTTATTTAAGACTAGCAAAGACTAGTGTTTGAGAGTGTTGCAATTATTTAAAATCACATTAATAAAATTAAATGATAAATACTTAAATGGAAATTAATAAAAAAGAAATAAACATAATTATAAGATTTTTCCATATTTTATTCTAGAAATACTTTTACTATAATTTAACTTTACTTTCACGCAATTTTAAACCTTTTTTTCTAGAAAAAATATTACGTGAGATTTACGAAAAGCCCCCCTCCCCCCCAAGTGAGATTTAGAAAGATTTAGTTTTATCCCCTCCCCCCCTTGAACACCTCACGTAATTAATGGATGCCCCCTAATCAATTCTTTTCGATAATCTAATAATCAATTTCAAAGGAAATATGAAAAAAGGATTATTAGAAAATAATAGATAATTCGTTTTATTTTTTTGGAAAATCGATTTATCATAGAATCGGCTTCTTAATTAATTGGTTATTTTCGATTAGGCGATTATTTTGGAATTATTGATTATTTTTGGTATTTCAAAGATAACCGAATTATCGATTTTAAAGGAAATACAATAAAAATAGATTATTGATAATAATCGATTGATCGAAAATAATCGATTATTTAAAATAATCGATCATTCTGTTTTTTTTGAAAATCGATTTGTCAGTTAATCGACTTTTTAATTAATCGAATATTTTTGAAATACAATAAAATAGATTATTGGTAATAATCGATTTATCATAGAATCGGCTTCTTAATTAATTGATTATTTTCGATTAGGCGATTATTTTGGAATTATTGATTATTTTCGGTATTTCAAAGAAAATCGAATTAAAGGAAATACAATAAAAATAGATTATTGATAATAATCGATTGATCGAAAATAATCAATTATTTAAAATAATCGATCATTCTGTTTTTTTTTAAATCGATTTATCAGTTAATCGACTTTTTAATTAATTGATTATTTTTGATTAATCGATTATTTTCGATTTTTCAAAGATTATCGAATAATCTGTTTCCATGGACGAAAAAAAAAATGGTTTATTTGAAAATAATCGATTATTTAAAATAAACGATAATTCTATTTATATTATATTTTGTAAACACTGATTTATCGGTTAATTGGCTTCTTAATTAATCGATTATTTTTGATTTTTCAAAGATAATCAAGTAGTCGATTTTAAAGGAAATGACAAAAAATATATTGTTTGAAAATAATCTATTGTTCGAAAATAATCGATTATTTTCAACTATCGATAATTTATTTCGATAATCACTCATCCCTAGCGACCAAATGACTTTTAATAGATTTAAATTTTAAAATGTTATCTGGTTTCAGACATATGCATTTCTAGAGTTTTATGTGACTCATCCTTTATAATAAATAATATTCTTAAAGAAAGAAGCCTTAATATACTTTTTCTGAGGTTACAATACAAAACAGCATTTTCTCATTTTGACTAATTTTTAATAATATGTAATAGCCGTAGAAAAAATATAATGTTCAACTCATAAGGGTAGATTTGCAGTATTAGCCTGCGCACATGCTATTTTTATAATACTCGTAGACAATGAGTAACATTTTTTGCTCTATTAACAATATATTCTATTTCAACATTTTACTGTAATCTCTTGCAGAAAAGTCCGTAGTAAATAAACGCTAACGAAATATTCTATAAAAGGTCTTCTCTTTACATAAAATGTCGTGGCATCTGTTTGATATTAAAAAATCACGTTAATTTGATTTCATAATAAAAAATTCTATTAAACACCTTTTAAATAAACCTAATAGTTCATTAAGTTGCTAATAAACAAAGTCCGGTCCCTGTCACAGAGTTCGGGTCGCCGCGTGTCGCCGCCCAGTTCCCCCACTTCGTTAACCCTTCTTTAGAAATTGGCAACATTTGCGCAGGTTTAAAACCGGTGTATGTTATATCTCTGGTCTCTTTTATCTAAGAAATAAACCTAATAGTTCATTAAGTTGCTAATAAACAAAGTCCGGTCCCTGTCACAGAGTTCGGATCGCCGCGTGTCGCCGCCCAGTTCCCCCACTCCGTTAACCCTTCTTTAGAAATTGGCAACATTTGCGCAGGATTAAAACCGGTGTATGTTATATCTCTGGTCTCTTTTATCTAATTTTCCTACTTATTTTTCAAATATTTCAAAATATCAAGTAGTCTGGGGTTTAGTTGTCAAATTAACAAAATGAAACTAATGAAATTTAGTTTCATTATTTACCTAGGTATTTTTTTATTATCATTATTTACCTAGGGAGAGAAATATTACGTCTCATTAGAGGAATGGAGTAAATAATGGTGATTTCTCATGTTAGTAGTAAAAAAACACCTTTATTCCATTTTTCATTTAATATTAATAGAGCAATTAGTTATTTTTAGAGATTATTGGCGGTTTAATTCTTTTTTGTTGGTAAGTACAAATTTATTTACTGTAACTCGTAACAGTTAATGACTGTATATAATTTATTTCAGGTTATGTTACACTGGAACAAAATTATTTTATATTCCTAATTGTATTTCAAAATTTGAGGAACGTTTTCCAGGTGAATAAATGGAATGTGATTCTTTTTTGTCGTCACAAACAAATATTTGGTCAAAATTATAAAAAAGGAAAAAGCTCTAAAAGGTCCAAAGTAATAACAAAAGCTGTTGAAGATGTGCAAATTAACATGTTGCAAATTCCCAATAAATTAGTAAAAAAAAAACAGCACTTCAAACAGGTATGAACGGTGTTTTATAGACTGACTCTGACAAGTGAAATTCAAATTATATTTTTTTTAGGTTTGTCGCTATGAACTAGCCATAAAGTATTGAAAACATTTCTGATAATGCATCCCCTATAAAGTTTCGGTACTGCAACAATCATTTTAGCTTAATTTTGTTAAACCTACCTATTGAATATTACAAATCGCTCAATTCAAAATCGTTTGTGTGACGTTTATGAACTGGGGCACCTATATTAAATAAAATACAAAATATAACTGAGAAGAAACTGCATAATGTGTTCAAAAAAGAACGATTGGTGCTTGCATTAAAGCTAGTGGTAAAGATTTGTGCACCACACCGATTACTACTCAATATCCTTTTAAATAAAATAGTTGTTAATAGTTATAATTTAAAGTGAAAGCTGTAAAAGGTAAAACAAATGTGTGCTTGTTACATTAATAATATTAATATGTTTTTGTATACATATAAGTAACATAATGTATTTTGTAAATGGTTTAAACCCTGTAAAAAATAAATAATAGAACAAACTTAAATTATTTTTTTATCACTTCCCATTGCCCAGGTACAATTCCAGTAAGTTTTAAATTTGTTTAGTTAAACTGCAATAATTGCCAAGTACTGTCATTGTCTTCTGTTTATCGTATTTAAAGTTTCAACTGTAACTAAATATCTTAGACTCAGTCTAAAGTAAATAATTTTTAATTTTATTCATATTTTAATGCATAACATTTTTGTCCATAACTTTCTGGTAAAGGTTTTTTTTTTGTAATAGTGGCAATAACTAGTACGCATATTTCAGTTTATTATTCTTTTCGTTAAATACAAACTAGATATAATAGCTCAGTTCACTCGACCATTCACTGTTGGGTACTAATTAACAGTGCTGTTCCTAAAGTGGCGCTGGGAAACGGTAACAAAGCCTACACAGAACACGAGGCTAATAACCGTAGCAGTTGATGCCGATGACAAAAAAAATAGCTCAGTTTTTAAGGTTATATTATTTCAATTTTAAAAATTAAATTATT
Source organism: Psylliodes chrysocephalus (assembly GCA_927349885.1). Classification (NCBI taxonomy): domain Eukaryota; kingdom Metazoa; phylum Arthropoda; class Insecta; order Coleoptera; family Chrysomelidae; genus Psylliodes; species Psylliodes chrysocephalus. The sequence goes on from OV651832.1 coordinate 10,630,201, forward strand.
GCATTTGACTAAATCTAATTAAAATATCGAATTCTAACATTAAAATACAATAATAATTAATATTATGATTTTGTGTTGTAATTCTGTTACCTAACTGAATTTTGTTCTCGCAGTTACAGACCATAAAAAAAGAAGAAGATCCATTTTGTAATAAAATACCTACGGCACTGGCTCACATCTAGGGATTTTTACTTTTATTTTCACCAATCGCTGTCATGACGATTTGGTCACGTGGATTTTCGGTATTGTTGAAGACCCGTAGTTGACAACGTCGCCAAGAGGTGCTTCTCATTTATTGGTCGCCTGAAACAAATATTCTAATAAATGAGAGCATCTGGAAATCGTACAGGATAGCTCGATGGTCACATCTTCTTATTCGCACCCCCTGCAGGGTGCAGATTCTGACAGCCCCATAATATGGAGATGCTTCCGTACTTGGCAATGATCAGTCAGAATGCCTGTATTCAGGCGCAGATTCTGTCAAGTCATAGTTAAGTATTTGTTTCCTGTAGTGTTGTCAGGAACACTTAAAAGCTCCTTGAGAATGTTCTTCAATTAGATTTGTCACTACCGATGTTGTCAGTCCAATAGAAGGGCCAAGTCCAAAAAGTATTTAGTTGGCTGTCTTCTTGGCTAGTGAATCAGCAAGACGGCTATCCTTCGATGTGACTTGACCTTTGATACATAGCTTATGGAATATAAATCTCGGAAGTTCATGTTAACTTGAAACTGAGAGCGTATCGAGCGCCTTTTGCGAAAAGTGACGTCTCGCCTCATCAGATCCCACATCATGTTCTATTCCAATCGTACAGAGTAACTTCCTTGATGTAAATATCAAGGAGAGTAATACTACGAACGACTTCCATGGCTCTGGTTGGTGTGGTTTTCATGGATCTTATGTTGAGAAATGCTGTTATTTGAATTTGTTCCAGTTTGCGGATAGCTATAAATTTTTGGATTTTCGGTACCTAGACAACTGCACCGTATGTTAGCATAGCTGTTTTATGATGGCCATGTAAGTCCATTGATGACTCTGGAAAAGAAACCCCATGTGGGTTCCACGGTTCGGCGGTATTGTTTATAAGCAATGTATGCTTTTGTGACTCTGTTTTCCATGTGTGAGTTCCCTGTTGCTTCACCTCTGTTGCAAGTTTTAAGATAGAATAAAGAGAAGAGATGCTATGACGATGCTAAAGTGTCCGCACCTTTGCATTACATTTTTACGTCATATGTCAAAATCGAGATAGTGAAGAATCAGTTTTGGTGAGAATAAATGCCTTTTTTTTAAATAGCTGCATTTAAATGATATATAATCATTGTCATTCCATCAGACTTCAAATATAAAATGATTGACTTCAAATAAATCAAAGTACGACTAAAGTCGTCATTTTCATTACACTTTGTCGTTACTAGAGGGGCGTTTGATTTGAAATTCGATCGAGCGAGCGTCGAGGAGACCGAGAAGTGATGACGTCACAATAGAGCATTGCATCAAATCAAATAAAACCGAGTAAAAAACATAACCTCGCTTTTTTGTGATTCTTGTTTCTGGTTTGTATGTTAGAATAGTGAGCAAAAAGTAAAGAAAATGGAAAAACTTTTAATAATAAGGGGTAATGGCCATGAAATGCAGCATTTACCACAAATGCCCGCTTCGCTCTCATACTCCATAACTGTGATTACTGGTGATTAGATCTGGACAGAAAAAATGTATTTTCCAAACACACATTTTGTGTTTTTTTATGATGAATAATTTTAGCTATAAGGCAAAAGCGGCTAAGTAATTTGTTGACTTCTTGTCTGGTCTTTAATTTTGATATTAAAATTTGTTTGTAAGTTAATTAAAAAGAGATAGGTGGAGACAAAGACAAATTTCTCCCTCTTCTCGATCTTTCTGCACTGAGAACATTGAGCTCGCTCTATGTTCTCGCTCCAAAGCGAAACAAACACTTTAGGGATCTCTCGGAGTGTCAATTCAAACACTTTTGAAGCGCTCGGAGATCTCCGATGATCAAATCAAACGCACCATAGAAGTGCGTTCTTATGTCATATTGCAAAACAATGTCTATGTCGTCTCTACTTCATTCTGTCTTGATGGTTGCAAAGTTTTGTTTTGTGTTTAGGAACTCGGGAGGTTTCAATTTAATTTTCATCCTTTTCCTTGTGAAAAGGACCATTTACATTTTCTTGAGATTGATATACAGTGAATGACCCTTACACCACTGTTTGCAGAATGACCAGATTTTGTTCTTACGCTATTGTAGTAAGAATTTTCTGTTTCATTGGCCAAGCTCACTGTCATTTAGTTAATGATTTGTTTAGGAATTATACGTTTCTATGCTTCGTGTAAACAGTTGCGATGACGTTAAAGTGACCATTCGTCTCGTTTTAGGTCGGATAGCCCCGATTTTAAATTACTAGTCCCGATTTAACATATGTCCCGATTTTATCCCGCTTTAAAGCCATTATGGTGACGTTTTTTTGCTCTCCAATGAACCCTCACTACTTCAAAAAATAGAATTATTTGACAAAAAATCTCCTAATCTCAATGTTTTTGATTTATTTCACTTTCTAATTTTCAAAATATGGTCACTTTAGATGACGATGAACGAAAAAAGGACGGGTTGAAATTTGAAATAATTCGACATATCTTTATAGAGTTTGTACTTTAAATTAACCTAGGATCATTTATTATTCCAAACATTTTGAGTGAGGTATTGAAATTATTTTACAGGAAAGTATGTTAAAACGCATTTTACTTCAACTTGCGAAACAACACTGTCACAGAACCATTTCTTTAGTTCCCATTTGGGATACTTTTGACTGTTAAACGTAGAAGCGACTTTAATTTGCGCTTTTACGTTTTAACAAACGGTTTCAAAAAAGCTGTTTCGGCTTGGCTCGTTTACCTTTTACCGATTCGTAATCGTACGAAACTGTTTGATGACGGTGAACGAACCCATTGTTACTTTAGTATGTGTTTAATACTTATGAACCAAACGACAAAAATGTATTAATTTTCATACGTTTCCCAGTGTATTAAGTTCCCATGCATTGGTACATACGAAAACTCATTCAGTTTCGCTTCTTAGGTAGGTATTCTTTGGTTCAACCGTAAGCGCTTAGCGCGCTGCTCACTAAATTCTAACCTATAAAAAAATAATGACAAAAATCCATACTTTACTGATTTGCTCCTTTACATTTCACTTTAATTGCTTTAATACAAGGGCTGTCTTTTAAGTTTTGCATATTAGTCCAAACAATGAAGCAAAAAGTTCCTGGGTTTTTCCGTACAAGTCGGATCGGAATGCGGTTTTTTGCATTCGCTTGCAAAAATTATTTGTATCATTCCCCGTAATTTCCAGGTCATACAAACCGGAAATTGCATTGCTGCAGCCAAAAATTCATTCAAAAAATACATTATTTGAGAGGCCTCTTGGATGATTTCAAAACTTGTTAAATAAGTGTCAGAACTAGCCCAGATCGGGTTCTCGGGGGTTTTCGAGGTCGCTAATCACTATTATGATGTCTAAATTGACCTAGAGCTCAGGAACGTCGACGAACGTCATATTCGTGGGCAACTAGGCGATCGGGGTTTTTTTTGGATCGCTGAATCCAAATATGGCATTAGCGAATACCTGGTGCGCCCACACCTCGACCTTGACGTCATCTCCGAGAATTTTCCTCACAATATCGACAACCCAAAAATGATTGAGCGGAGTTTTTTGGGGCGCTGAATCTAAATTTCACGTCGAAAACGACCCCCTGAACACCTGGTGCACCGGAACTTGGCCCTGAACGTCATCCCCGAGCGGTTTCCAGACCCAATTGAAAAAGACGAACCGAAAATCGTTAAAGGGGGTTTTTTGGGGCGCTGAATCCGAATTTCACGTGGAAAACGACCCCCCGAACACCTGGTGCGCCCTAACCTGGCCCTGAACTTCTTCACCGAGGTTTTCTAGACCCAATTAAAAAAGACGAACCGAGAATCGTTAAAGGGGGGTTTTTGGGTCGCTGAATTCAAATATGGCATCGGCGAACACCCCACGGACACCTGGTGCATCCGAATCTGGACCTGGACGTCATCTCCGAGGCGTCAATACTGCAATAGCTGTGTGCAATTGTTGATTCTAGATTACGTGAGGAGGAAAGAAAGAAAATGAATAGAAACGCAATATTTATGTAATTTACGGTAAAACAATTTTTATTGGCCTCAAATCAAATACAATAAGTTTGTCATTCCTTAATTAATTAATAACTCAAATGTGTCTGGTCATTTTCTTTGTCATCGACTGATGTATTCATACGGGGAACATCTCCCTCATCTGAGGCCTCTGTCTCTGGCACATTAACGTTTTCATCTGAATATCTTTCAGTGTTAAGGCAAGTTGAACCTTCACAAATTTTACAGGCAAGATTGCAAGGTAGGCCGTGCTTCTTGCAACTACAAAGGTGTTCAGATTACAATCTGCTTTGCATCCACAGAATATTAATTCCATAATATTCTTGAGCGCAGGTTTTTCTTCCATATGTACAGGCACTAGTGTGTCGCCTTCCTTTCTCCACCCCCATTTTGTTGGGTCCATGATCAGCTGGTCTCCGTGCAGCCATTGTTGTACTTGAAAATAGACCCTCTTTAGATGTTGTTGAATGGTGTCTACTGTAGAAAGAATTTTGGCCAAATTTACTCTCCCCTGTACGTTTGGAGTAACTGGTCCCATTTTGACCTGTCAGGAATATTTGGTTTCCTGAATGACATTGGAGCACTGTACATTGCCAGGATTAGCTGCGCTCCGTTCCCAAAAATTGTTTCGCTGGACAAACCAGAATGGAAAGGTAAAAAAATCGTTAGGGCTTAGGTCGAGACTGTAAGGAGGGTGGTCTAACAACTCAACGTTTTGTTGCTCTATGAAGGCAATTGTTTTGCGAGTTGTGTGCGCACTTGCATTGTCTTGAAGGAGGATGATTCGTTGTTTGGGGTTGGTTTCCCGAAGCTTAGCGATGACTGCTGGCAATAACAGTTCTTTGCTCTTGCAGAGGAATTGTTGCAACATGATGTGCTTTGGAGACGAATGTTGCGACCATATTTTTAGACACACTTCGAGAACGGATCACTTTTGTCGGCTTGTCCTCACCTTGGAAAACCCAAACAGACGATTAACGTTTATTTTCAGGTTCATGTGAGTAAATCCATGATTTATCACTACTTGCGATGCAGTACACATTTTTAGAGCTTCTAGCGTTAAAGCGCTCCAGAATTTTTTGATACTAATTTACCCTAGCTTCTTTTTGTTCTTCGGTCAACAGATGCGGTACCCAACAAGCCGTTTGATTCGTAACGCCCTCTCACCGGGATTACGATTTATTCAAGAAAAATGCCTGAGAAAATTTCTCATGCGCAGTCAATTTAAAAAATTACTATCTTTTGACTGCGCATGCTTAAAAAATTTGGATTATTACTGACGTATTTTTTGTGACGTTTAAAAAAAAGTAAATTTTGATATGCGCGCTTGCGCCAAATTTTATAGGAATCCTATAAAAAGATATTTATTACCATTTACTCCAAATCTATTACCTTTTCCTGAAATCTATTACTTTTTACAGCGCCTGTCTATTACGATTTTTTGTTGCTCAAGAACAACACTCCATCCATGTTTTTAAAAATAAACATAAACTTTAGGCCTTGAAGTAAAAAGTTACAATATTATTTTTCGATGGGTGTCAACAAGTAGAATTTTTTGATTATTTCTATAAAATGGTCTCAAGAAACAGTATCTTTAAAATAAATTAAATTTAAAATAGGTAGCCGAAAATTTGCTTAAGTAGATGTCTTAAAACTGCTAAATATTAAACAGCAACTCAAAACTTATGTTGTATTTCAAAAAAGATGTTATCAAGAAAATTCGGAATTATTAAAAAAAATTAATTTTACACCCATATTTATATGACCTCCCTCGTATATGGTTCAAACATTTCATAATTTACGAAGGTTTTTGGCTATTTAACAACTTTTCTCAAGAATGAAAGTTTCTGAGAAAGAAACGATAAAAAAGTTTACCATACCGAAAGTTAAATATGGCACCCCACTGTATATTATGAAATATAAATACAATTTTCATATTCTCTATGAGAAAACCTGAAGAATCCAAGAAAAGTTTAATAAAAAAATGTACTTAATGACTTTCTAATCAAATTATTAAGTACGGTCCATCTAATCAAAAAGTGTTTAGTTATCCTTCGTATGATCACCTTCAATTTGCAATCTTAATTTACCCATAATTCAAATTAACTAAATACAAAAACAACAAAGTATGTACCCTGTATAATAATTTTCTTATTTAAATTCTCTATTTAAATATTTTATTTCAAAATTATCAATATACATCGCTATTATACCGACACCGTAATCTTAAACATCGCCTATTACTAGAATCTGGTCAATCTAGTAGGCGAGTAACGTCACCGAGATACCTGTCATTTCGATTTTTGATTTTAAGCCATCTTGCGCGCGTCTATATGTTTCAAACGGGAACTTTTTGTTAAATTTTAATTAAAAACTATATAATTCTATTGTGAATAATAATATCGAGTGTTTTATCCAGAAAGCAAAAGTTAAACGAGGTATGTATGAGTTATTCTTTGTAACTTTAAGAAGTGCAGGGTTGATTTTTGACTGTACTAGCGTGGAACGCTTTGAATGCTTTCTGAAAACTATTTGATTATATTTCGAAATTTTTACATGATTTTATTTCTATTACGTATGGGTATATTTCTATTTCGAAAATACTAGTAGGTACGTTATTTATTTAGTTTATTTTCCCAAGAAATAATTTTCAAGTCGTATCGAGACTTCTTTGAATCAATCTGTCATATTTCAAGGACATATAGGTAGAAATTATTATTGTGTTATAAAATAACTAATATTTTATATAAAAGGTATGATTTACTTGAGCTTTTTTGAAATTTTATTATAGATAGGTATGTTTCTCTAATAACAAAAACAGTACCTAGATATACCTATAATTTTTATTTCGTATTTTACTATAATTGTTGAGAATTTAAACCAAATAATATAATGAAAGTTTTTATGGAATTGTTTTGATGTTTTGAAAGTAGTATTTAGATAAATATATAATGCAGAACTATTTGTATATCACAAAATGTGAATAATTTTTCAGGTAAATATTATTTGCCTTCAGAACTAAATTAAAGGATTATGTTTTACAATATTTTTACTAATATACCACTGCATGGTATTACAATAGTTTTCTATGGGATAAAGAGGGGCACCATAGTTTATTTGGTATTAAAAACGAAAATTAGCATTTTTTGGATATATTAAGGTGACGATATATAGAAAATACATGGGTATATGATGTAGAAAGGTACCTATCAACTACCTTTTCCTCAATAAAAATGAATCAGTCAATATCAGTGGGAATAAACCTTATATAAAAGGAATAAACAGGATATTATTTATTATGTAGTACTTATACGGGTTGTCTCATTTTTTACTATTTTGAATTTCTATTAAAATAACTATTTTAAATTTGATTTCTTTAATATAATAATAGTTAGCTATATCCAGATTGTAACATAAGTGTAATCATATACAGTGAGACTCAAAAAAACATTGCACCATATATGTAAAACTTTTTATATTTGATTTATCTGAAAAAAATATAGTTTGATCTGAACTGAATTCCAATATTATTATATTTACTTATTAAATTAAAAATTTTTCTAACCGAATACGAGGGAAGTCAAAATATTAACTGAATATTATTTGTTTATACAGGGTGTCCCATTAGTGCTTAATTGCTCGATAAATCAATTTGTGTTATGGATACACAAACAAGTTTTAAATAAAAGTTATATAAATTTAAAAAAGGGTTTTTTTGAATATACAAGATGTTACGTTTCTGCCGGGAAAATAAAATTGTTTATTTTTTAAATGGAACATCTTGTATTTTATTTTAGTTTTGGAACGGTCTAGCTAAAATATTTTTGAAAAATATTACAGGTTTGCCAAGCAATTAGATAGGTTTGTAATAATTTTAAAATTGTTTAAAATGCAGACTTGTACGATACACACCTAACGAATGTTGATGATTGATGACAGAATTGGTTCATTTTATACAGTGTTTTAAAATATGTAATAAATATGGTACAATTTTCGTAAGACGAGTCTATTCTTTGTAATCAAAGCCTTAAACATTGGTATATATTTTCAATTTTTCACTTTGCATTTGGGATTTCCAAAATTAACTTAAATATTAAGATTACAAAGAATAGACTCGTCTTACGAAAATTTACTAAGAGAGCTTTTTTGTGGGGAATTTAATTTCCTACAAGGATAAGAGATGAAAAAAATTTTTAAAATTGACCCAAGTCCGAAATTTATGCAAAAACGCGACAACTGTTGAAAAATCAATAACTGCAATGATGCACCTCTTAATATTATTATTAAGGGCTCAAACTTTCAGGAATTTTTTTTTTGTCGTCATGAACAATATTTTCATAGTTCCGCTAAAAAAAAATTGTTTTATTTTTTTGGCCCAGTCTAATGTATATGACCGATAGCGGTTTTATTATTGGAGATACGAAGAAATTTTTAATACAGAAGTTGTGGGACACTATGGTACAATTATACAAATATTCTTAAGTCTATAGGGTAGTCCATAACTGAGGGGCGAATCAAAATTATACTTTTTAGATCGTTAAACAATTTTAATAGACTTCAAATTATTATTATTTCCTTTATTTAGCTATCACAATATACAAATTTAGTAAAAATATACATTTACGTATAAGATAATTTAGATACAATTAAAACTAACTAAAAATTTATAGGTTGTTAGTGTTTCTGGAGAAATATTCATCAATTAAGAAATCTGTCACTTTGACTTTAAATGTAGTTACAGACGTTTTCTCTGGAAGTGCTTTATATTGATTTAGACCTTTAAAAAATTGTGATTTTTGTATTGCACTCTTAACAACTGTTTCAATATAAAAGTTATTTCTGTTCCGCGTTGGATAATTGTGCACATTAGAGTGTTAATTAAGCTTCTCTTTTAGGTACATTGGAAGTAATCCGTGTTTGGTTTTATAAATAAAAATTAACGCATTCTGTAATAAGAGACTTTTGATTGGCATCCACCTCAAAGTTTCAAGCATTAGATTAATGGAAGTATATTTTGAACAGGATAATATTATTTGCATAGCCCTATTCTGCAGCTTCTGTAGTCGGTTCAACTCATTTTGATTTAGTAAAAAGAGTATTGTAGAGCAATAATTAAAGTGAGGTAGAATTATAGTATTATACTGTGATAGGCCAAATGTATTTCTAAATAAGAAATTTAACTTAAATGATGTACCTGAAGTTCTAAACGTTTTTTTTAAACGACAATATAAAAAAAATTTCAAGGATTGGCTAGCATCTCGCTAGAAATCATCACATAGCTTACCTGCGGTTACCAAAAGGTAGACAAAATTATATTTTGCTGACAAACCCGAAATTAACCCCTACACTTAGATAAACTCACCCCGTAAAGATGTAGAAACTACAAAAAAACATAATCAGGGGTAATATCGTCCTAGAAATTCGAGAGAATCTTCCTCGTGCTAACCAAAGGCTAGAAAAAAATCATTATTGACGTAGGGCCACGGGAACCACCCCTTTATTTAAATACACACCCTTTAAAACCTTAAAAAATTCAAAAAAATTCAAACAAGCCTAGTATCGACCTGAAAATTCGTGGCAATCTTTCTCGTGACACATTCAAGCTAAAAAAAAATCATCATTGACATTGGGTCACGGGAACCACCCCTTTACTTAAATGAACACACCCTCTAAAACCTTAAAAAATTCAAATAAATTCAAATAAATTCAAACAAGCCTAGAATCGACCTGAAAATTTATAATAATCTCTCTTGTGGTACCTTTAAGCTTGAAAAATATCATCATCGACATAAGGCCACGGGAATCACCCCTTTATTAAAATAAAAACCCCTCAGAATCTAAAAATATCACAAAAATTCAAACAAGCCTAGTATCTACCTAAAAATTCGTAGCAATCCCTCTCGTGGTACCTTGAAGCTACAAAAAAATCATCATTGACATAGGGCCACGGGAATCACCCCTTTAATTAAATAAACACACCCCTTAGAATCTAAAAAAATTCAAACAAGCCTAGTATCGACCTAAAAATTCGTGGCAATCTTTCTTGTGACACCTTCAAGCTAAAAAAAAAATCATCATCGACATTGGGCCACGGGAACCACCCCTTTATTGAAAAAAAAACACCCCTTAAAATCTAAAAAAATTCAAAAAAATCCAAACAAGCCTAGTATCGACCTAGACCTAGGCGGTAGAGCATACTTACGCTAGCGCTTAAGGCATGCAATATTGTTTCAAAATTTTTTTTAGTTCTGTTATTTTTTTTTTGTAATTAAATAAAGGTTAAATCTATTATTTAAATAAAAAAAAAATAGTAATAATATTTATGAATTTTCAAACTGCCATAACTTTTGAATGAATCAACCGATTTTTCTTGCGATTGGCGACAATCGATGCAGTTTTTCGAATCCATTGAAAAAATCAACAACAAACATTTTTTAGATGAAACATTTCGGAGGAATCGAAAAAAAAAACACTTTTTTGATTTTCTTTCGTTCACGATGTCTCGCGGACGAATAAACCGCACAGAAAAACAATTTACTTGAACCAAGTAAAAAATACTCTTCAAACGGAATTTCTTGATCGAAGTAAATTTTTTTTCTTGATGAAAAAAAATTTTCTTGACCTGAGAAAGGACCCCGCCCTTTTCTAATGGCAAAGTGGCGTTCCGTCAAATGTAATAAATTTTGAATATGATGTACTTGACTTGTTGACCAAAAGTGGTCATGGGACCAATTCAATCCTATGACTAGTTTTTAAAATACAGGGTGTTAAAGTCGAGAAATCTATTTCTTGAAACTACGTAACTTAATTAAAAAGAAAAAAATATAAGCATTTTTAGTTGATTGTAGCATTAATATGTTCTAGTCTAACGCAAACATACACATAAATAGTTTAATATGTAAACATATACAGGGTGGTACTCAGTTACAGCAGGGGGAATTTTTGAAATTCTGAGAGATTCTGATATGGAATGAAAACATGGTCAAAAATAAAAACTTACATAACGTTTACTGTTCTGACATTATATAAACCCATTTTACATTATATGTATACAGGGTGATTGTTAATTCATTCCATAGAAAGGAGTTTCTTAAAAAAAAATTACACTCTATATTAGGCCATTTGTTATTAATATTGATTATGCATTTAATACCTAGAAAACAATACTTTTTACTGAATTAATAGACACTTCAAATTCGTTTTTGATGCCCCAACAATTAAAGAAATATTCATTTTTCAGAATCACCCTATATTTTTCAATTCGGTTCGTCAAAATGTACGATCTATTTATTTTTGTAATTAGCTGTAAGTAATTAATACCTTCGTATAGTATCATAATTTTAGTATGATCCGTTTTTGAGATTCCAATATATAGTTAATCATTAAATATCAGACATATCCACTCATGTATGTAGGTATAATAATTCCCATTTGTGAGTACAAAAATCGTAGTTTACTATCGGCTGAATAGGCGATAATTTTTTAGCAAATAAAAAAGTCCAGTGTGCAGTAATGTTTTCTAGGTATTAAATGCATAATCAATATTAATAACAAATTGCCTAATATACACAGTGTATTTTTTTTAAGAAACGCCTTTCTGTGGAATGAATTAACAATCACCCTGTATACATATAATGTAAAATGGGTTTATATAATGTCAGAACAGTAAACATTATGTAAGTTTTTATTTTTGACCATGTTTTCATTCCATATCATAGAATCTCCCAGAATTTCAAAAATTCCCCCTGCTGTAACTGAGTACCACCCTGTATATGTTTACATATTAAACTATTTATGTGTATGTTTGCGTTAGACTAGGACATATTAATGCTACAATCAACTATATTTTTTTCTTTTTAAGTTACGTAGTTTCAAGAAATACGATTTCTCGACTTTAACACCCTGTATTTTAAAAACTAGTCATAGGATTGAATTAGTCCCATGAACACTTTTGGTCAACAAGTCAAGTACAACATCATATTCAAACTTTATTACATTTGACGGAACGCCACTTTGCCATTAGAAAAGGGCAGGGTCCTTTTAGATCCTTGCTCCAATAGACTTATATCTTGGCTCAAGTAAATTTTCTTGTCTCAAGAACATTTGTAGTCTTGCCTCAAGATTTTTGTCGGTAGAAAATGAAATTTTAATTTTTGAAAAATATTATTTTGTGGACTCTCAGAGGTCTAAAAATTAAATTCTAAGAATAAATGCTATTGGAAAATTTTGACTTCTCTTGGGATCGAACCTACGACTGTCTCGTTACGAAACAGAGTCGCGAGCCACTGCGCTGAGTCGCCAATGCCCACGAAAAAGCTATTTTTATCTACATAAGTTTAAACTCAGGCCGGACTTTCACTGCTGGAGTTTGGAGTGGGGGGATAGTTGAACATCAAGAACAGAATTTTCTTGTGGCAAGAAATTTTTTCTTGGGCTAAGTGGTAATCCTACTTGCCGGTAGCAAATCAACTCTTCTTTCAAAAACGTTTAACTTCAACAAACAAGAAATTAATCTTTGATTAAAGAATCAAATTTCAAGAAAAATATATACTTAACCCAAGAAAATTTTCGTCTTCAAACTCGATATCAAAAATGTTCTTGAGCCAAGAATACCCTTCAATTATCATACAACTGGTAGTATTTACAATTGCTATGTTATTATTAGCCATCATCACAGTAGTATGTATCATCATAATGGAAATACAGGGAAAAAATTGTGGGTAAATTTACCAAATAACGATCGTAATGCTGGACCATACTTAAATAACTGGTAATTGCCTAATGTTTTAGACAGAAATGTACTATTTGTACAAGAAATGGCGATGGTCATTGTCGATACCATAATTTTTTTGAATTTTTTAAGGTTTTAAAGGGTGTTTATTTAAATAAAGGGGTGGTTCCCGTGGCCCTATGTCAATAATGATTTTTTTCAAGCTTGAAGGTACCACGAGAGAGATTATTATAAATTTTCAGGTCGATACTAGGCTTGTTTGGATTTTTTTGACTTGTCTAAGGTTTTATAGGGTGTGTTTATTGAAGTAAAGGGGTGGTTCCCGTGGCCTTATGTCAATGATGATTTTTTTAAGCTTGAAGGTATCACCAGAAAGATTGACACGAATTTTCAGGTCGATACTGGGCTTGTTTGAATTTATTTGAATTTTTTAAGGTTTTAAAGGGTGTGTTTATTTAAGGTTCCCGTGGCCTTATGTCGATGATGATTATTTTCAAGCTTGAAGGTACCACGAGAGAGATTATTATTAATTTTCTGGTCGATACTAGGCTTGTTTGATTTTTTTTGAATTTTTTAAGGTTTTAAAGGGTGTTTATTTAAATAAAGGGGTGGTTCCTGTGGCCCTACGTCAATGATGATTTTTTTTAAGCTTGAAAGTACGACGAAAGAGATTATTATAAATTTTCAGGTCGATACTAGGCTTGTTTGCATTTTTTTGAATTTTTTAAGGTTTTAAAGGGTGTTTATTTAAATAAAGGGGTGATTCCCGTGGCCCTACGTCGATAATGATTTTTTCTAGCCTTTGGTTAGCACGAAGAAAATTCTCTCGAATTTCTAGGACGATATTACCCCTGATTATGTTTCTTTGTAGCTTCTACATCTTTACGGGGTGAGTTTATCTATGTGTAGGGGTTAATTTTGGGTTTGTCAGCAAAATATAATTTTGTCTACTTTTTGGTAACCGCAGGTAAGCTATGTGATGATTTCTAGCGAGACGCTAGCCAATCCTTGAAATTTTTTTTTATATTTTCGTTTAAAAAAAAAGTTTAGAACTTCAGGTACAATCTTAAATGCAATAGTTTTGATAACAGTGTTGGCATGATCTATGAATCTCATCTGCTTGTCAATCATTACCCCTAAGTATTTGAATTTTTCTACTAACTGTATAGAATTTCCTCCAATTGTTATGTTATATTGTTTATCAACAAACTGTGTATAGTTATAATTGCTACTTATCAGCATACATTTTATTTTATTTGTATTAATTTTCAACAAATTATTGCAACACCATTTATAAACATGTTGCAGTGTTTCATTAACTACTCTTACCAAGTTATCTGAAAAATATATTATGTCAAACAGGTGAATGTCACATTAACCCTTAAAATCAACAATGTCATTGATATACACTAAAAATAACAGGGGACTCAATATACTTCCCTGCGGAACACCTGTGATATAGTTAATTTTCTCTGACAAAATGTTATTTACTTTTAACTTTTGTTTCCTCTTACTTACATAGTCCACACACCTCTCTAATGCTTGCTCTACTATACCCATACTTTTCAATTTTTTTATCAAACGGTTTTGATCAACAGTCTCGAATGCCCTTTGAAGATCTATAAAAATTGCCAATGTTAAATAGATGTTATTAAATATACATTTTCAATCATAGAAAATACACTGGATAGCTGATTTACAGTTATGTTTGCTTCTGAAGCCTGATTGTATTCTAGTAATAAGTTTATTTTGTTCTAAAAAATTAACAATTTATTCATAAACGACCTTCTCAATGATTTTTTCGATACAACTTAATATACTAGTAGGCCTTAAATCTGTATCTTTATTTCTGTTTTTTGTCTTTGGAACAGGCACTACCATAACAATTTTTAGAGCATTAGGTAATTTTGAAATTTCTAATGACGAATTTATCAAATTTAAAAGTGGGTCTGAGATGTTCGGAAAACACTTTTTTAAAATATTAATGGTAATGTCATCTGTGCTACTTTTATTTTTCATTGCAAAAAGAATGCCTTTTAAAGAATCTAATAGTTGAAATTTTCCAAGAAATGTGTCTGTCTAAAATTTGTATGATCAATTATACTAGCAATCAATTGGATACTGTCTATGTAAAATTTATTAAGCGCATTTGGAATGTCAGAAATATTTCTTATAATAGTATTAACCGACTTCAAAAAAGGAGGAGGTTCTCAATTCGTCACGATATTTTTTTTGTTTTTTTGTTTTTTATATATGTTCAGCGACAATTCTTTAACACGGTGTCCGATTTATATGATTCTTTTTTTGTTAGTAAGGGGGCACCTCAGGGGTGGTCCCATATAAATTTGGCACGATTTTGAAGTCGGTTTTTTTTTAAATTTTTAATTTCTAATACTTGTTTTCTAGATCAAGTTCAATTAAGTTATTCGACTTATTATTTTTTGGAATCATACATTCAAGATATTTCCCCTACTTTCGTAAATATTTTTCTCTATGTGTTTTTCAAAAAATTGCTGAACCAGACAATATAGACTTCTTTCCTGGGACCTTCCTGAACACAATTTAGAAAACCGCATCTCGATATCTACTGTCGCTAAAAATTTCTGCTATTCCGGTCGATTTGGTCTCAATGCCCTGGACTATAACTGTTTTATACCGTGAAATATCGGAGACGATAATATATAAATATACAGGCTTGGGATAAAGTATGGAACCAAGTAAATATCTTTAAAATGAAAAGGACGATATTTATAAAACTTTGCAGGCAAGTAAAATGACGCATAACGCATCCGACGCCATATTTTTTATTGCTACTGTACTCCCGGTTTCTCCGGAAATACCCTCAACTTTTTTTAATTTAAAGGGGACACCCTGTATATTTTTGTAGATTTTAAAAGATCTTGTTATTTATGTACAAATTCGGAATAACAAGATCTTTTAAAATCTGCAAAAATATACAGGCTGTCCCCTTTAAATAAAAAAAGTTGAAGGTAACAAAAAATATGGCATCAGATGCGTTATGCGTCATTGTACTTGCCTGAAAAGTTTCATAAATATCGTCCTTTCCGTTTTAAAGATATTTACTTGGTATATTTACTTGGTTCCATACTTTATCCCAACCCTGTATTGACTTACCTGCATCTGAGCGAGAATCGGAGAATACTCCTGATCTCTCTTCCAGTTCGCTTTTTTTGAAATTGTCGTTCTGTCTACTATGCCTTTTCCTGACCCTGTCTACAGTGACGTTAAACGTTACAAACTTTAAAGAATTTAAAAAAAAATTTACAACGTCCTGGATTGTTATTAAAAAAAAGCCTGAAGAAAGTATAAATTATTTTCTTCTACTTTCATAAATAATCGAGTTAATGCCACATAATGAAAATTTGAAAAAACAAACTTTTGTTTATAACTTGAAAACAAAAGACAATAGTCAATTTTGAAAATGCCATTAAGTTTTTCTCAAATAAAGAGATTGAGGATGGAAGGTCAATTTTTCCATACCATTTATAGTTAACATCGAAATTTGCCCACCCTGTACATATTTTTTTTGTTATAAAATGATTTTATATTTCAATTTTTTCTATTAGTAATTGTTTTAAATTTTATTTCATTTGATACACTGATATGTGAATGTGTAACCAGATTTAGTTAGCAACGTTTCTTCTCTCTCTTCAGCATTGCCATCACCATCAATTTATTATTATTATTATTATTATTTTTTTCAATAATAGCCTATATCTTTTTTGAGAAAAGAGAAGCTAATTTAAAATTTTGATGGTACCTACATTTAGAATTATAATTTGATTATTGTTTACATTCAATAATTTTTAATATAGATCATTGCCGTGCCTTTTTAGAAAGGGGAAAATATGAGTTATATTTGTAATGTAGATCAATAGCGTGCCATACTGATATTAAAAAAAATATTTACATTGTACCTACTCGATTTCCAAAATTATATTTCTATTTATTCTAATTTTAATCAATAAATATATCTAATTCTGCTATTTCTTTCTCTTTTCAGTGCTTTAAAATCCAAGTGTCGAATCGCTATTAGTCCGAAAAATGTAACGGGTAGGAGTGTGTTGGAGTTGCTAGATATACATCAATTTTACTCGGTTTTAAAACTAGTTTTTTTTTTTTCGAAAAGCAACTCATGTTTGTCGACATCGTCTATGCCTATGGGACACACGCGCAGAAACATATTTCTGTCTGTTGTATCGACATTGACGATGTGGTGTATTTGTATTCGTTTCATCTGACAATAAAGACGTTGGATCTTCAGAACTTTACACCTTTCGAATTTACTTTTTGTGGAAAAAGTACGATTGGAAAATGATTCTGCAGGATTTAGTTTTTCGAAGGTGTAAATTCTGAACAGATCGAATCGACAAGGCTGCAGAAATACTAGCCGGCGATGGTTTTACGATTTTTATTAAACTCAAATGAACTTATTTGGAAAATAGGTTTTTTTTTAATATAGATGGACTTGTAAATATATATAACTAATTATTTTTTAAGTGATATAGTTCTTTAAAATTTCTCCATTCTTTTTTGATTTGATAACGTAAGCACTATAAAAAACATCCTCTAACATCTAACATCTTTAATTTTTAACTTTAAAATACTGTAACATAAACCCTTCATAGTTTTCAGAGTTCTATCTATTTTTTCTTTATCACCTTGTATATATCTTACATATTGTTATTCTAAAGTCCATCCTTTAAAATTTATATGTAAAAAATATAATGTAATTTTTTGGTTACCTTGTAAAACAATTTTGAGTTTAATAATAACCTGG
This sequence comes from Psylliodes chrysocephalus, assembly GCA_927349885.1. Taxonomy (NCBI): domain Eukaryota; kingdom Metazoa; phylum Arthropoda; class Insecta; order Coleoptera; family Chrysomelidae; genus Psylliodes; species Psylliodes chrysocephalus. The sequence goes on from OV651832.1 coordinate 10,647,916, forward strand.
AAGCATTGAAGGCTTGTTATTGAAACGAAATGGGTCGTTGAGTATTGAGGTTAGAATGAAAGATCATCGCCGGGAACAGAAAATTTCCGGAATTAAATATACCGGGTGACGCGAAGATGCAGTTTTGGAACTTTGGATTGGAAATACGAAATAACGAATGGAACATGGGACTTCGTTAATTTCAATTAAAGGTA
>OV651832.1:10648609-10687609 GCA_927349885.1 Psylliodes chrysocephalus
TTCAATGCTTCCAGGTTATTATTAAACTCAAAATTGTTTTACAAGGTAACCAAAAAATTAAATTATATTTTTTACATATAAATTTTAAAGGATGGACTTTAGAATAACAATATGTAAGATATATACAAGGTGATAAAGAAAAAATAGATAGAACTCTGAAAACTATGAAGGGTTTATGTTACAGTATTTTAAAGTTAAAAATTAAATAAAGATGTTAGATGTTAGAGGATGTTTTTTATAGTGCTTACGTTATCAAATCAAAAAAGAATGGAGAAATTTTAAAGAACTATATCACTTAAAAAATAATTAGTTATATATATTTACAAGTCCATCTATATTAAAAAAAAAAAAAACCTATTTTCCAAATAAGTTCATTTGAGTTTAATAAAAATCGTCAAACCATCGCCGGCTAGTATTTCTGCAGCCTTGTCCATTCGATCTGTTCAGAATTTACACCTTCGAAAAACTAAATCCTGCAGAATCATTTTCCAATCGTACTTTTTCCACAAAAAATAAATTCGAAAGGTGTAAAGTTCTGAAGATCCAACGTCTTTATTGTCAGATGAAACGAATACAAATACACCACCTCGTCAATGTCGATACAACAGAGAGAAATATGTTTCTGCGCGTGTGTCCCATAGGCATAGACGATGTCGACAAACATGAGTTGCTTTTCAAAAAAAAAAACTAGTTTTAAAACCGAGTAAAATTGATGTATATCTAGCAACTCCAACACACTCCTACCCGTTACATTTTTCGGACTAATAGCGATTCGACACTTGGATTTTAAAGCACTGAAAAGAGAAAGAAATAGCAGAATTAGATATATTTATTGATTAAAATTAGAATAAATAGCAAAATAATTTTGGAAATCGGGTAGGCACAATGTAAATATTTTTTTTTTTTAATATCAATATGGCACGCTATTGATCTACATTACAAATATAACTCCTATTTTCCCCTTTCGAAAACGGCATTGAATGTAAAAAATAATCAAATTATAATTCTAAACGTAGGTACCATCAAAATTTTAAATTATCTTCTCATTTCTCGAAAAAGATATAGGCTATAATAAATTGATGGTGATGGCAATGCTGAAGAGAGAGAAGAAACGTTTCTAACGAAATCTGGTTACACATTCACATATCAGTGTATCAAATGAAATAAAATTTAAAACAATTACTAATACAAAAAATTGAAATATAAAATCATTTTATAACAAAAAACATATATACAGGGTGGGCAAATTTCGATGTTAACTAGAAATGGTATGGAAATGTACCTCCCATCCTCGATTTCTTTATTTGAGAAAAACTTAATGGCATTTTCGAAAATTGACTATTGTCTTTTGTTTTTGAGTTATAAACAAAAGTTTGTTTTTCAAATTTTCATTGTGGCATTAACTCGTTTATTTATGAAAGTAGAAGAAAATAATTTATACTTTCTTCAGGCTTTTTTTTAATAACAACCCAGTGACGTAGTACATTTTTTTTTAATTCTTCAAATAGTTATAGCGATAAAGTTTGTAACGTTTAACGTCACTGTAGACAGGGTGAGGAGAAGGCACAGTAGACAAAACGACAATTTCAAAAAAGCGAACTGGAAGAGAGATCAGGAGTATTCTCCGATTTTCGCTCAGATGCAGGTAAGTCAATACAGGGTTGGGATAAAGTATGGAACCAAGTAAATATCTTTAAAACGAAAAGGACGATATTTATGAAACTTTAGTACAATCCCACATAACATCAATGTTCTGTTTAAGTTCTTTTTATTACATCATTTTAGAATGTTCTTAGAACATACCTAGAATATACTTTGAAAGTATATTCTAGAAAGTATATACTGAGTACGTACCTTAAAAGTATATTCCAAAAAGTATATACTGAGCACGTGCTATAACAGGACATTCTTAGAAGATACTAAAAGTACCTCATGTTCTGAGAATGTTCTAAATGCTTGCAGGTAAAAATTAACACCAAATACATGTAAAAACATGTTTATAGACATATCTATATGAATTTTTTCCAGATGCCGATCTAATAATTCGATACCAAACGCACTAATGTTAAATGTTTAGGCCAAAAAACATTCTCAAACTAAAATAGAAGAAACGAAGAAGAATAACATAACCTACAATTCCTACAAATTTTTTTGATCTCGTTTGTAAGAGGTAATTAATTGCATCATATGTTCTATATGAAAATAAACAAATTTTACTATATTTATAGTTTTTAGGACCTACAAGTGACGTTAGAATACAGGATATCCTAAATATTAATTGCCAGTGTGAATTTATAAATATAGTTAATACTAATGGTGGATTGAAACTAAAATACAGTGTTACCAGAATTACATACACACTTTCTATGAAAAAAATCCTGTAAGGCCACATATTGACCTGGAAGAACTAGAAAAGTTAGCTAAAGGAGGACGAAAACTACAAAATGGTTAACAAAAATATATTTAAACTTTCAGTAAACATCATAATCATTTATGTAACTCTTGTTTTTGTTAGTGGAATGCCATGTACAATTTTTAATGTTTTATGTTCGACAAAAATATTTAAAATATTCCATTAGCTATGTACACTTAATTTGTATATGTACAAAGTTTGTTAATTTTTTTTATTTTTTAGGTTTAATGAAGATCCAATGGAATCAAACAAATGAAATTCAAGCCATTGATACAATAAAATATTGATTGGTTAAGGCCAAAGATAGTATTTGTAATAAAAATAAGTATGAATTCTTTGAAATAGAGACTCATTATATACACTTATTCTTTAATGTTCAATATTAATGAAACATCTTGTAATAAGGTGTCTAGTATATGCCTAGCATATGTTATATTTAAATACTTAGCATATACTTAGAACGTACTATCAAATTAAAGTAGATACCTGTTGCATACTGTACACATACTTGAGGTACATTCTCAGTATCTGCATAGCACGTATAAACAACGTCACGTAGCATATGCTTAGCATATTCTGAGAATGTACCAAATGCAAATACAGTATATTCTCAGCATATGCGTATTCTTAAAAAGTATATACTAAGAATATGCTAAGAATGTATAATTGTTGTCTGGGATGACGCATCTGATGCCATATTTTTTGTTACCATCAACTTTTTTTATTTAAAGGGGACAGCCTGTATATTTTTGCAGATTTTAAAAGATCCTGTTATTCCGAATTCGTACATAAGTAGCAAGATCTTTTAAAATCTACAAAAATATACAGGGTGTCCCCTTTAAATTAAAAAAGTTGAGGGTATTTCCGGAGAAACCGGGAGTACAGTAGCAATAAAAAATATGGCATCAGATGCGTTATGCGTCATTTTACTTGCCTGCAAAGTTTCATAAATATCGTCCTTTTCATTTTAAAGATATTTACTTGGTTCCATACTTTATCCCAAGCCTGTATATTTATATATTATCGTCTCCGATATTTCACGGTATAAAACAGTTATAGTCCAGGGCATTGAGACCAAATCGACCGGAATAGCAGAAATTTTTAGCGACAGTAGATATCGAGATGCGGTTTTCTAAATTGTGTTCAGGAAGGTCCCAGGAAAGAAGTCTATATCGTCTGGTTCAGCAATTTTTTGAAAAACACATAGAGAAAAATATTTACGAAAGTAGGGGAAATTCAAAGGAAATGTGGAAATATCTTGAATGTATGATTCCAAAAAATAATAAGTCGAATAACTTAATTGAACTTGATCTAGAAAACAAGTATTAGAAATTAAAAATTTAAAAAAAAACCGACTTCAAAATCGTGCCAAATTTATATGGGACCACCCCTGAGGTGCCCCCTTACTAACAAAAAAAGAATCATATAAATCGGACACCGTGTTAAAGAATTGTCGCTGAACATACATAAAAAACAAAAAAAACAAAAAAAATATCGTGACGAATTGAGAACCTCCTCCTTTTTTGAAGTCGGTTAATACTATTATAAGAAATATTTCTGACATTCCAAATGCGCTTAATACATTTTACATAGACAGTATCCAATTGATTGCTAGTATAATTGATCATACAAATTTTAGACAGACACATTTCTTGGAAAATTTCAACTATTAGATTCTTTAAAAGGCATTCTTTTTGCAATGAAAAATAAAAGTAGCACAGATGACATTACCATTAATATTTTAAAAAAGTGTTTTCCAAACATCTCAGACCCACTTTTAAATTTGATAAATTCGTCATTAGAAATTTCAAAATTACCTAATGCTCTAAAAATTGTTATGGTAGTGCCTGTTCCAAAGACAAAAAACAGAAATAAAGATACAGATTTAAGGCCTACTAGTATATTAAGTTGTATCGAAAAAATCATTGAGAAGGTCGTTTATGAATAAATTGTTAATTTTTTAGAACAAAATAAACTTATTACTAGAATACAATCAGGCTTCAGAAGCAAACATAACTGTAAATCAGCTATCCAGTGTATTTTCTATGATTGAAAATATAAATTTGATAAAAACTATCTAACATTGGCAGTTTTTATAGATCTTCAAAGGGCATTCGAGACTGTTGATCAAAACCGTTTGATAAAAAAATTAGAGAGGTGTGTGGACTATGTAAGTAAGAGGAAACAAAAGTTAAAAGTAAATAACATTTTGTCAGAGGAAATTAACTATATCACAGGTGTTCCGCAGGGAAGTATATTGAGTACCCTCTTATTTTTAGTGTATATCAATGACATTGTTGATTTCAAGGGTTAATGTGACATTCACCTGTTTGACATAATATATTTTTCAGATAACTTGGTAAGAGTGGTTAATGAAACACTGCAACATGTTTATAAATGGTGTTGCAATAATTTGTTGAAAATTAATACAAATAAAATAAAATGTATGCTGATAAGTAGCAATTATAACTATACACAGTTTGTTGATAAACAATATAACATAACAATTGGAGGACCTTCTATACAGTTAATAGAAAAATTCAAATACTTAGGGGTAATGATTGACAAGCAGATGAGATTCATAGATCATGCTAACATTGTTATCAAAACTATTGCATTTAATATGTACCTGAAGTTTTAAACGTTTTTTTTTTAAACGAAAATATAAAAAAAAAATAAGGATTGGCTAGCATATCGCTAGAAATCATCACATAGCTTACCTGCGGTTACCAAAAGGTAAACAAAATTATATTTTGCTGACAAACCCGAAATTAACCCCTACACTTAGATAAACTTACCCCGTAAAGATGTAGAAGCTACAAAGAAACATAATCAGGGGTAATATCATCCTAGAAATTCGAAAGAATCTTCCTCATGCTAACCAAAGGCTAGAAAAAAAATCATTATCGACGTAGGGCCACGGGAACCAACCCTTTATTTAAATAAACACCCTTTGAAACCTTAAAAAATTCAAAAAAATTCAAACAAGCCTAGTATTGACCTGAAAATATACAATAATCTCTCTCGTGGTAACTTCAAGCTTGAAAAAAATCATCATCGACATAGGGCCACGGGAACCACCCCTTTACTTGAATAAACACATCCCTTAAAATCTAAAAAAATTCAAAAAAATTTAAACAAGCCTAGTATCGACCTGAAAATTCATAATAATCTCTCTGGTGGTACCTTCAAGCTTAAAAAAAATCATCATCGATATAGGGCCACGGGAACCACCCCTTTACTTGAATACACACACCCTCTAAAATCTTAAAAAATTCAAAAAAAATCAGACAAGCCTAGTATCGACCTGAAAATTTATAATAATTTATCTCTTGACACCTTCAAGCTAGAAAAAAATCATCATCGATATAGGGCCACGGGAACCACCCCTTTATTGAAATAAACACATCCCTTAAAATCTAAAAAAAATCAAAAAAATCCAAACAAGCCTAGTATCGACCTGAAAATTTATAATAATCTCTCTCGTCGTACTTCCAAGCTTGAAAAAAATCATCATCGACATAGGGCCACGGGAACCACCCCTTTATTTAAATAAACACCCTTTAAAACCTTAAAAAATTCAAAAAAATTATGGTATCGACAATGGCCATCGCCATTTATTGTACAAATAGTACATTTCTGTCTAAAACATTAGGAAATTACCAGTTATTAAAGTATAGTCCAGCATTACGATCGTTATTTGGTAAATTTACCCACAATTTTTTCCTTGTATTTCCATTATGATGATACATACTACTGTGATGATGGCTAATAATAACATAGCAATTGTAAATACTACCAGTTGTATGATAATTGAAGGGTTTTCTAGGTATTAAATGCATAATCAATATTAATAACAAATTGCCTAATATAGAGTATAATTTTTTTAAGAAATTCCTTCCTATGGAATGATTTAACAATCACCCTGTATACATATAATGTAAAATGGGTTTATATAATGTCAGAACAGTAAACGTTATGTAAGTTTTTATTTTTGACCATGTTTTCATTCCATATCAGAATTTCTCAGAATTTCAAAAATTCCCCCTGCTGTAACTGAGTACCACCCTGTATATGTTTACATATTAAACTATTTATGTGTATGTTTGCGTTAGACTAGGACATATTAATGCAATTAAAAATGCCTATATTTTTTTCTTTTTAATTAAGTTACATATATTTTCAAGAAATAGATTTCTCGACTTTAACACCCCGTATTTTAAAAACTAGTCATAGGATTGAATTGGTCCCATGACCACTTTTGGTCAACAAGTCAAGTACAACATTATATTCAAAATTTATTACATTTGACGGAACGCCACTTTGCCATTAGAAAAGGGCGGGGTCCTTTATCAGGTCAAAAAAATTTACTTCGATCAAGAAAATCTGTTTGAAGAGTATTTTTTACTTGGTTCAAGTAAATTGTTTTTTCTGTGTGGTTTATTCGTCCGCGAGACATCGTGAACGAAAGAAAATCAAAAAAGTGTTTTTTTTTTCGATTCCTCCGAAATGTTTCATCTAAAAAATGTTTGTTGTTGATTTTTTCAATGGATTCGAAAAACCGCATCGATTGTCGCCAATCGCAAGGAAAATCGGTTGATTCATTCAAAAGTTATGGCAGTTTGAAAATTCATAAATATTATTACTGTTTTTTTTTTATTTAAATAATAGATTTAACCTTTATTTAATTACAAAAAAAAAATAACAGAACTAAAAAAAATGTTGAAACAATATTGCATGCCTTAAGCGCTAGCGTAAGTATGCTCTACCGCCTAGGTCTAGGTCGATACTAGGCTTGTTTGGATTTTTTTGAATTTTTTAGATTTTAAGGGGTGTGTTTATTTCAATAAAGGGGTGGTTCCCGTGGCCCAATGTCGATGATGATTTTTTTTTTAGCTTGAAGGTGTCACAAGAAAGATTGCCACGAATTTTTAGGTCGATACTAGGCTTGTTTGAATTTTTTTAGATTCTAAGGGGTGTGTTTATTTAATTAAAGGGGTGGTTCCCGTGGCTCTATGTCAATGATGATTTTTTCGTAGCTTCAAGGTACCACGAGAGGGATTGCTACGAATTTTCAGGTAGATACTAGGCTTGTTTGAATTTTTGTGATTTTTTTTAGATTCTGAGGGGTGTTTTGATTTTAATAAAGGGGTGGTTCCCGTGGCCTTATGTCGATGATATTTTTCAAGCTTAAAGGTACCACAAGAGAGATTATTTTTCAGGTCGATTCTAGGCTTGTTTGAATTTATTTGAATTTTTTAAGGTTTTAGAGGGTGTGTTCATTCAAGTAAAGGGGTGGTTCCCGTGGCCCAATGTCGATGATGATTTTTTTTTTAGCTTGAATGTGTCACGAGAAAGATTGCCACGAATTTTTAGGTCGATACTAGGCTTGTTTGAATTTTTTTGAATTTTTTAAGGTTTTAAAGGGTGTTTATTTAAATAAAGGGGTGGTTCCCGTGGCCCTACGTCAATAATGATTTTTTTCTAGCCTTTGGTTAGCATGAGGAAGATTCTCTCGAATTTCTAGGACGATATTACCCCTGATTATGTTTTTTTGTAGCTTCTACATCTTTACGGGGTGAGTTTATCTAAGTGTAGGGGTTAATTTCGGGTTTGTCAGCAAAATATAATTTTGTCTACCTTTTGGTAACCGCAGGTAAGCTATGTGATGATTTCTAGCGAGATGCTAGCCAATTCTCGAATTTTTTTTTATATTTTCGTTTAAAAAAAAACGTTTAGAACTTCAGGTACATCATTTAAGTTAAATTTCTTATTTAGAAATTCATTTGGCTTATCACAGTATAATACTATAATTCTACCTCGCTATAATTATTGCTCTACAATACTCTTTTTACTAAATCAAAATGAGTTGAACCGACTACAGAAGCTGCAGAATAGGTCTATACAAATAATATTATCCTGTTCAAAATATACTTCCAATAATCTAATGCTTGAAACTTTGAATTGGATGCCAATCAAAAGTTTCTTATTACGGAATGCGTTAATTTTTATTTATAAAATCAAACACGGGTTAATTCCAATGTACTTAAAAAAAAGCTTAATAATTACTCTAATGTGCACAATTATCCAATGTGGAACAGAAATAACTTTTATATTGAAACAGTTGTTAAGAGTGCAACACAAAATTCACTATTTTTTAAAGGTCTAAATCAATATAACGCACTTCCAGAGAAAATTAAATCAGTAATGTCTCATTTAAAGTCAAAGTGACAGATTTCTTAATTGATGAATATTTCTCCAGAAACACTAACAACCTATAAATTTTTAGTTAGTTTTAATTGTATCTAAATTATCTTATACGTAAATGTATATTTTTACTAAATTTGTATATTGTGATATTAGCAAACTAGCTAAATAAAGGAAATAATAATAATTTGAAGTCTATTAAAATTGTTTAACGATCTAAAAAAGTATAATTTTGATTCGTCCCTCAGTTATGGACTACCCTATAGACTTAAGAATATGTGTATAATTGTACCATAGTGTCCCACAACTTCTGTATTAAAAATTTCTTCGTATCTCCAATAATAAAGCAGCTATCGATCATATACATTAGACTGGGCCAAAAAAATTTTTTTTTAGCGGAACTATGAAAATATTGTTCATGACGACAAAAAAAAATTTCCTGAAAGTTTGAGCCCTTAATAATAATATTAAGAGGTGCATCATTGCAGTTATTGATTTTTCAACAGTTGTCGCGTTTTTGCATAAATTTCGGACTTGGTCAATTTTAAAAATTTTTTTCATCTCTTATCCTTGTAGGAAATTAAATTCCCCACAAAAAAGCTCTCTTAGTAAATTTTCGTAAGACGAGTCTATTCTTTGTAATCTTAATATTTAAGTTAATTTTGGAAATCCCAAATGCAAAGTGAAAAATTGAAAATATATACCAATGTTTAAGGCTCGATTACAAAGAATAGACTCGTCTTACGAAAATTTACTAGGAGAGTTTTTTTGTGAAGAATTTAATTTCCTACAAGGATAAGAGATGAAAAAAAGTCCGAAATTTATGCAAAAACGCGACAACTGTTGAAAAATCAATAACTGCAATTATGCACCTCTTAATATTATTATTAAGGGCTCAAACTTTCAGGAAAATTTTTTTTGTCGTCATGAACAATAGTTTCATAGTTCCGCTAAAAAAAAATTGTTTTATTTTTTTGGCCCAGTCTAATATACATACTAATGGGACACCCTGTATATGTAAAATGTACCATATTTATTACATATTTTAAAACACTGTATAAAATGAACCAATTCTGTCATCAATCATCAACATTCGTTAGGTGTGTATCGTACAAGTCTGCATTTTAAACAATTTTAAAATTATTACAAACCTATCTAATTGCTTGGCAAACCTGTAATATTTTTCAAAAATATTTTAGCTAGACCGTTCCAAAACTAAAATAAAATACAAGATGTTCCATTTAAAAAATAAACAATTTTATTTTCCCGGCAGAAACGTAACATCTTGTATATTCAAAAAAACCCTTTTTTAAATTTATATAACTTTTATTTAAAACTTGTTTGTGTATCCATAACACAAATTGATTTATCGAGCAATTATGCACTAATGGGACACCCTGTATAAACAAATAATATTCAGTTAATATTTTGACTTCCCTCGTATGCGGTTAGAAAAATTTTTAATTTCATAAGTAAATATAATAATATTGGAATTCAGTTCAGATCAAACTATAATATTTTTTTCAGATAAATCAAATATAAAAAGTTTTACATATATGGTGCAATGTTTTTTTGAGTCTCACTGTATATGATTACACTTATGTTACAATCTGGATATAGCTAACTATTATTATATTAAAGAATTCAAATTTAAAATAAGTTATTTTAATAGAAATTCAAAATAGTAAAAATGAGACAACCCGTATAAGTACTACATAATAAATAATATTCTGTTTATTCCTTTTATATAAGGTTTATTCCCACTGATATTGACTGATTCATTTTTATTGAGGAAAAGGTAGTTGATAGGTACCTTTTTACATCATATACCCATGTATTTTCTATATATCGTCACCTTAATATATCCAAAAAATGCTAATGTTCGTTTTTAATACCAAATAAACTATGGTGCCCCTCTTTATCCCATAGAGAACTACTGTAATACCATATGCAGTGGTATATTAGTAAAAATATTTTAAAACATAAACCTTTAATTTAGTTCTGAAGGCAAAAAATATTTACCTGAAAAATTATTCACATTTTGTGATATACAAATAGTTCTGCATTATATATTTATCTAAATACTACTTTCAAAACATCAAAACAATTCCATAAAAACTTTCATTATATTATTTGGTTTAAATTCTTAACAATTATAGTAAAATACGAAATAAAAATTATAGGTATATCTAGGTACTGTTTTTGTTATTAGAGAAACATACCTACCTATAATAAAATTTCAAAAAAGCTCTAGTAAATCTTACCTTTTATATAAAATATTAATTATTTTATAGCACAATAATAGGTAATTTCTACCTATATGTCCTTGAAATATGACAGATTGATTCAAAGAAGACTCGATACGACTTGAAAATTATTTCTTGGGAAAATAAACTAAATAAATAACGTACCTACTAGTATTTTCGAAATAGAAATATACCCATACGTAATAGAAATAAAATCATGTAAAAATTTCGAAATATAATCAAATAGTTTTCAGAAAGCATTCAAAGCGTTCCACGCTAGTACAGTCAAAAATCAACCCTGCACTTCTTAAAGTTACAAAGAATAACTCATACATACCTCGTTTAACTTTTGCTTTCTGGATAAATCACACGATATTATTATTCACAATAGAATTATATAGTTTTTAATTAAAATTTAACAAAAAGTTCCCGTTTGAAACATATAGACGCGCGCAAGATGGCTTAAAATCAAAAATCGAAATGACAGGTATCTCTGTGACGTTACTCGCCTACTAGATTGACTAGATTCTAGTAATAGGCGATGTCTAAGATTACGATGTCGGTATAATAGTGATGTATATTGATAATTTTGAAATAAAATATTTAAATAGAGAATATAAATAAGAAAATTATTATACAGGGTACATAATTTGTTGTTTTTGTATTTAGTTAATTTGAATTATGGGTAAATTAAGATTGCAAATTGAAGGTGATCCATACGAAGGATAACTAAACACTTTTTGATTAGATGGATCGTACTTAATACATTTAATAATTTGATTAGAAAGTCATTAAATACATTTTTTATTAAACTTTTCTTGGATTTTTCAGGTTTTCTGACGAAAATTGTATTTTTATTTCATAATATACAGTGGGGTGCAAAATTACACTCTCCATATGTTAAAATTTTTTATTGTTAATTTCTCAGAAACTTTCATTCTTGACAAAAGTTATTAAATAGTCAAAAACCTTCGTAAATTATGAAATGTTTAAACAATATACGAGGGAGGTCATATAAATATAGGTGTAAAATTAATTTTTTTTTAATAATTCCGAATTTTCTTGATAACATCTTTTTTGAAATACAACATAAGTTTTGAGTTGCTGTTTAATATTTAGCAGTATTAAGACATCTACTTAAGCAAATTTTCGGCTACCTATTTTAAATTTAATTTATTTTAAAGATACTGTTTCTTGAGACTATTTTATAGAAATAATCAAAAAATTCTACTTGTTGACACCCATCGAAAAATAATATTGTAACTTTTTACTTCAAGGCCTAAAGTTTATGTTTATTTTTAAAAACATGGATGGAGTGTTGTTCTTGAGCAACAAAAAATCGTAATAGACAGGCGCTGTAAAAAGTAATAGATTTCAGGAAAAGGTAATAGATTTGGAGTAAATGGTAATAAATATCTTTTTATAGGATTCCTATAAAATTTGGCGCAAGCGCGCATATCAAAATTTACTTTTTTTTTAAACGTCACAAAAAATACGTCAGTAATAATCCAAATTTTTTAAGCATGCGCAGTCAAAAGATAGTAATTTTTTAAATTGACTGCGCATGAGAAATTTTCTCAGGCATTTTTCTTGAATAAATCGTAATCCCGGTGAGAGGGCGTTACGAATCAAACGGCTTGTTGGGTACCGCATCTGTTGACCGAAGAACAAAAAGAAGCTAGAGTAAATTGGTATCAAAAAATTCTGGAGCGCTTTAACGCTAGAAGCTCTAAAAATGTGTACTGCATCGCAAGTAGTGATAAATCATGGATTTACTCACATGAACCTGAAAATAAACGTTAATCGTCTGTTTGGGTTTTCCAAGGTGAGGACAAGCCGACAAAAGTGATCCGTTCTCGAAGTGTGTCTAAAAATATGGTCGCAACATTTGTCTCCAAAGCACATCATGTTGCAACAATTCCTCTGCAAGAGCAAAGAACTGTTATTGCCGATTGGTATATAACGATTTGTTTGCCAGCAGTCATCGCTAAGCTTCGGGAAACCAACCCCAAACGACGAATCATCCTCCTTCAAGACAATGCAAGTGCGCACACAGCTCGCAAAACAATTGCCTTCATAGAGCAACAAAACGTTGAGTTGTTAGACCACCCTCCTTACAGTCTCGACCTAAGTCCCAACGATTTTTTTACCTTTCCGAAAATCAAGAACGCACTACATTCCAAAAATGCATTATTGTTACAAAATGTAAAGAGAAACTTTTTGGCGATTTCTATTATTTCTAGTACTCATAGGTACCTAAAATGATTTCGTCACTCACCTTGGAAAAAAATGTAGTAGATTGGCTTTATTCTTAGTCGCTGCTTGCAATTCTTCTTCAATTCTCTTGGATACAATAATGTAAGACTTTGCTTGTAATTTATAATTTCGCCACACTTAGTTAACTAACTTTTGTACAATTTGTACTTTCGTACTTGTATGAGATTTTTTAAAACTTTCAAACAATTTTTGGTGTAACTTGGATTTGTCTATTTGAAACATCTTATTTAAACATTAAACTTTGGCTAATGGAATCAACGGTAACACAAATGTTAACTTGTTTTGCTATGCTTACAATACGTCTACTTGGTATAGTATCCAAACGAAACAGTACACTGGTAGAGGAAATTTAAACAAGTGAATAGCGTGCGGTAATTCCCCTACTCGGTTCTAAAGCGAGTGCCTAAACGTATGCATTATTTGCTGGAATCCCCGAAATGCGTTTCGTTTTCAAGCAGAGACAATGTGAAGGTTTCCATTCCTGTAAAAAAGTAAATAACTACCGATGACGTAATCATCATCTAGACTTCCCCACCCCCCATGTCATCCATAGAGGATCAAATTTCTCATAAACTCTTGTAAAGAATTTTCAAAACTATTTTTGTATAAATTATTTATTAGGTGTAAAATATTTTATACATTTAAATTTAAGAATAGGGATTTAAAAAGTTACGGTTCAATAAAAAGCAAACAAGGTACACGTAAATTAAAGAACTTAATGCATGAATGAAACATTTACCTGTTTAAATACTTATTTTTTAATAAATAATTTAAGATTTACACGTTGTTTCAATCTCTTTTTCCATTGGCCATAAAAATTTATTAATTTTTCGGGGATATGTAATTAGAACCAAATAAATTAAATAATTAAAATCTTTTAAAATAAACGATTTTATTAGGGTCGTCAGAACACTAACATAGAAAAATATGCACTAAAAAGTGAGCAATATGTAAACCTGACAAATAACTGCTAAAAGAATATTCGTAAACTAACTAACGCACTCAAGTAGGTACCCAGTAATCTTGCCTGATTTAAACCATCAACTCTGCACTATCTCAAAGATTATGTACCATTGACAAAAGTACTAATTCTTTTTAATTAAAAAAATATCTGTCCATTTAATTTACTTTTTAGTGCAATTTTGTTGATCTGGTGACTAATAAAATCATTTACCTTAATCAATGTCTATTAAATTTATTGATAACTTGAATAGACATTATCACAGTATTATCATTTATTCGTAATTATTACAAGATTTTTTTCCTGATAACTTTTCGCAATTCAATTCCTCAAATCACAGTCAGTGACCTCAAACATACTAAATCCAAGTTTGAAACAAATTGGCTCATCAATATAAAAGTCTGCCAATTTTATGTTTGTTAAATTCAAGTTGAAACTCATATTTGGCGGCCTTAAACATCCCCAAGTTTAGGATAATCGGTTCATTAGGAAAGTCCGCCTTTTTGATATTTTTATTTTTAAATCAAAAATTGTATTAAGACCACCAAGTTTCTAGTTTGAGACAAATCGGTTCTTAAACGGAAAAGTCCGCCATTTTGATTTCCTTGATTTTTTATCAGAACTCACAATCAGCGACCTCAATTCAACAACCCCCAAGCTTAGGTAAATCTATTCATAAGTATAAGAATAGTAAGATTGTCCCCTATTTTGCTGTTAACTACGAAAGCGTAGAGGGCCACGGTGAAATAAAAAAGACAGTTATATTTTCCATTAGTGCTACTACTAATTGACATTTACATCTGTCAATTAGGCTAATTCCTAGTTCTGTCTGTTAATGCTAATTGACACTTACATCTGTTAATTAATGTTAATTGACATTTACATCTATCAATTAGGTCTAAGTGTCAATTAATTAGTATTAATCGACAGCCAGAACTGGGAATCAGGCTTAATTGACAGTTATACCTAAGGCCAATTAGTAGTAATTGACAGCTAGAACTGGGAATTAGACCTAATTGACAGATGTAAGTAAAAATTAGCACTAATTGACAAATATCACTCTCAATTATATATTTTTTTCACTGTGATCCTTCTACGCTTTCGTAGTTTGCAGTATAAGATTTATCAAAAATTGGAATGATTGACGGAATGTCATCAGATTTGACACTGACTTCCATATTGTTGTATGAATAACTTGTCAAATCAGATACCTCTGTCAAACACTTTAAACGTGAATTAAAAGTTTTGAGTAATGGGGCGCATTATTAGTCAAAAATTGTATTCAGCGACATGTTTAAACAACGCGAAATTTATAGACAACTCGATTAATAAATAAGACTGTTAATTTTCGTCTTCGGAAAAGCGTGATGTAAGCGACGTAATAAGGGAATCCAGATATCGTCGGCCTAAGATGCAAATGGCCTAACTCCACTTTTTACCAAAGGTACGTTTTATTGGCTACCCGGTAGTTAAAGATCTGTACTGTCGATTCGAAATGGCCTGCCAAGCCTATTTTAAATATTCGCGCCAAAATTTACATGACTCATTTTGTATAACCCCTTTACATTAAGATTAGGTCTAAAAGATTTTTTGCGTTTCCTGAAAAATTTATATTTTAGGAGTTAGGCCATTTGCATCTTAGACCGACGATATTTAATAAATATATTCAACCTATAATATTCTTCAACTATATTAGCCTTAATATTATTATTTCTATGAGATTGTTGTTCGTAAGCATAATCTTACGCATTTTTGATTAAGTCGCTAAAAGCCAGGGGGGGGCAGCTGCCCCCCTTGCCTCCCCCAAACGACGCCCATGCATAATGCATATGGCACTACCTAATTTTAGTAAACACGTTAAAGAACACTTATTTTTAAAGCAATGTTCCAACATAGCATAAGACTTTATTTTATTGTAATAGTAACCTTATATTAACTGGGATTGTTTTTTTTCCACTTTTATATTTGTATTGTAATGCGTTTCTTTCTTCTTATATACAAATACTGACTTTGTATTTTTTTTACCTTTTCTTTTTTTTATTATTAAAAAAAAATTTTAATATTATTATTCATAGGTTCAAGAGGAAGAACAGTTTCATACTGATCTTGCACCTTTTCACCAATAATTGTTATGCTCTTCATATTGTAATTTTATTTATTTTTTTTTTTTTGAAAATTGGTGAATAAAGTTTATTTATTATTATTTGTCTGCATACGGAGCGATGTTGCAATTTTTGTATCTATTCCACCTTTTCAAATGGCAGCATCTAATGGACAGTACATTTTTAAATCTTAACACAAGTTTCCTGAAATAATTAGGCAAAAATAAAAGAAAGTATTTTACGTTTCAGCTTCTAAATTCTATAAAAAATGGTGAAAAGTTCATAACTTATAAATATTTGTTAAATATCACTTATTAAAATATTATACATTAAAAGTAAAACTTTCCACCATTCTTTACCGTAATCTAAACCCATTTTTGAAAATATTACCGTTCAGAGTTAATTTTTTGTGATAAAAAAGTCGTCGTCACTTGTCATTGACAACGCGTTGAACTTGGCTTTAAACAAAAAAAAAAAACAGTGATAAACTAAGTTTTTAAAAGCAGCCGACCTATAGAAACATTTAATTTCCACATTTTTATTGCTAAATAAAAAAAAATCCATACACTTTCTAGCAATTTTATTGGAAAATTACAGGAAAACAAAGGTCAATTACAGGTGTACAAATCATAAAATTATTACAATAAATACCCAATTAATAAAAAAAAACAATGATAAAAAAAAATATCACAAATCATACACCTGTAACTGACAAAAAATAAATAAATACATTTGCCTAACAGACAAAACATCCGTTACAATTACAAAATTTCTAATAGTACAAAAACAATCATACAGAAAACAGTTTAATTTACATATAGACCAAGTTTGCACACAAGGTGAAGGTAAATATAATTTTTTTTCGATTTAAAACATTTATTATACATTTATAAACGTTTTAAAACAAAACTTATTATATTTTCAATTATGCATTCTAAAGAAACGATTTATAGAAATTAAAAAGTACCATTAATAATGTGTAAATTTGTATATATGAAAATTATACTAGGCAGTCGTTAAGCCACAAAATAAAACTTCACCCAATCCACTCGCGCTCGGATTCAAACACACTATATTTCAGTCTTTATAGCCTTAAAGTTCATCTCACAATTCATCTTTCAAATCATCATCTTCATCACCGCCAGGTGATGGTGGTGGTGGACCTCCAGCTCCTTGGTACAACTTGGCAATGATCGGTTGAACGACATCTTCCAATTCTTTCTTTTGTTTCTTGTACTCTTCGGATTCCGTATCTTGATTATCTTCCAGCCATTTGATTTTCTCGTCGATGGCTTCTTCCATTTTCGTTTTTTCTTCGTCTGAGAGCTTCGCGCCAAGTTTATCTTTGTCGCCGATTTGGTTTTTGAGGGAGTATGCGTAGCTTTCCAATTCGTTTCTGGCTTCAACTCTTTCTTTGAGTTTCTTGTCTTCGTCGGCGAATTTCTCGGCATCCCTGATCATTCTGTCGATATCGTCTGGAGTTAGCCTGTTTTGGTCGTTGGTGATGACAATCTTTTCTCTGTTACCAGTTCCTGAAATAAAAATAATAAGCAATTAAGTAAAGGGCTTTTCTTTTAATAGTTGCAATTAAATAGACCTTTAAATCAAAATTTTTGAGGAAATACAGGAATTTTTGATATAAGTCACTTTAGAGTATTTGAAAACGATATGTAAAAAAAATTTGTTTTTCAGGCATCGACAAACGTCAAAAAAACAAGAAGATAAAGTGTTTTTTAGAGTTATTTAAAAACGGTAGGTGCTATAAAAAAAGTTCTTAATAAAAATGATAAAGCATAAAGTTTTACATAAAAATAATATTTGACATTTTTTGCTATTATTAAAACTGACAGGGTGGTTAGAAATTAGGAGGAGATATATATGGCTTGGAAAAATCATAGCGAGCTGAAAATTCAATGACTTTGTAGTTTCTTTTTATTATTTACTCAGAAAAATATAAATTTCTTTTAGGAAAAATTATTTTTTTTAATTTATGACAATTTTAATTTGGAAATTTTCAATTAATTGTACGAATTTATATGGTAAATTTTGAAGTAAACTTATTAGCTTGACTGACATGAAAAATATGAGGAGTGAACCAATAAAAACGACATCTCGACAGTTAAGTCCCCACTTGAAGTAAAATTAAATAAATAAAAACAAAAACATAAAAAAGAACTAAATAAAAATATTAAACAAAGTAATGAAAATAAAAATAAATATATCAATAAAAAGGTAAAATAAATAAAAATAAATAAATGAAAATAATAAAAAAAAATAAAAAAACAACAAAAAATAAATAAAAATAATTACAAATAGTTAAAAAAAATTAAGTAAAAATAGATAATTCATTAAAAATAGAAATTAAACAAAACTAAATAAAAATAAATAATAATGAAAAAAAAAAAAATATTTAAAAAAATTAAAAATAAAAATAAAAAATAAATGAAAAGATAAATGTAAAAAAAAAAGAAATAAATAAATATAAATAAAAATAATTAAAACTAAAAAAATAAAAACTAAATAAATAAAAATAATTAAAAAATAAACAAAATTTAAATAAATAAAAATAATAAATAGTTAAAAAAATTAAATAAAATTAGGAAAATTATTAAAAATAAAACAATAAAAATAAATAAAATTAAACAAAAATAAATGAAAAGATAAGTGTAAAAGAAAATAAATAAATAAAAATAATTGAAAAAAATAAAATAAAAAAAAATAAAAATGAAAATAATTACAAATGATTAAAAAAAATTAAATAAAAATAGGTAAATCATTAAAACTAGAAATTAAACAAAAATAAATGAAAAGATAAGTGTAAAAGAAAATAAATAAATTAAAATAATTGAAAAAAAAATAAAAATAATTACAAATGATTAAAAAAAATTAAATAAAAATAGGTAATTCATTAAAACTAGAAATTAAACAAAAATAAATAAAAATAAATAAAAATAAATAAAAATAAATAAAACTAAATAAAAATTAATAAAACTAAAAAATATTTATTTTTATTTATTAATTTTTATTTTTTATTTAGTTTTTATTTTTATTCATTTATTTTTTATTGCTTTTATTTTTTATAAATAAATATTTATTATTTTTATTTATTTATTTATTTTTATTTACTTTCTTTTACATTTATCTTTTCATATATTTTTATTTATTTTTGTATAATTTTTATTTTTAATAAATTACCTATTTTTATTTATTTTTTTAAATTATTTTTATGTATTTTTTATTGTTTTATTTTTAATAATTTACCTAATGTTAAAGAAAATAAATAAAAATAAATGAAAATAAACATATAAAAATAAATAAAAATAATTGTAATTAAAAAATTAAATAAATAAAAATAAATAAAAATAAATTAAAAAATTAATAAAACTAAAAAATATTTATTTTTATTTATTAATTTTTATTAAGTTTTTATTTTTATTCATTTATTTTTTATTGCTTTTATTTTTATTTATTTATTTTTATTTACTTTCTTTTACATTTATCTTTTCATATATTTTTATTTATTTTTGTATAATTTTTATTTTTTAATAAATTACCTATTTTTATTTATTTTTTTAAATTATTTTTATGTATTTTTTATTGTTTTATTTTTAATAATTTACCTAATGTTAAAGAAAATAAATAAAAATAAATAAAAATAAATGAAAATAAACATATAAAAATAAATAGAAATAAATAAAAATAAATAAAAATAAATAAAAATAAATAAAAATAATTGTAATTAAAAAATTAAATAAATAAAAATAAATAAAAATAAATAAAAATAAATAAAAATAAATAAAAATAAATAAAAATAAATTAAAAAATTAATAAAACTAAAAAATATTTATTTTTATTTATTAATTTTTATTAAGTTTTTATTTTTATTCATTTATTTTTTATTGCTTTTATTTTTATTTATTTATTTTTATTTACTTTCTTTTACATTTATCTTTTCATATATTTTTATTTATTTTTGTATAATTTTTATTTTTAATAAATTACCTATTTTTATTTATTTTTTTAAATTATTTTTATGTATTTTTTATTGTTTTATTTTTAATAATTTACCTAATGTTAAAGAAAATAAATAAAAATAAATGAAAATAAACATAAAAATAAATAGAAATAAATAAAAATAAATAAAAATAAATGAAAATAAATAAAAATAAATAAAAATAAATAAAAATAAATAAAAATAAATAAAAATAAATAAAAATAAATAAATAAAAATAAATTAAAAAATTAATAAAACTAAAAACTATTTATTTTTATTTTTTATTTAGTTTTTATTTTTATTAATTTATTTTTTATTGCTTTTTTTATTTTTTTATTTTTTATAAATAAATAAAAATAAATATTTAATATTTTTATTTACTTTCTTTTACATTTATCTTTTCATATATTTTTATTTATTTTTAATAAATTACCTATTTTTGTTTATTTTTTAAATTATTTTTATGTATTTTTTATTGTTTTATTTTTAATAATTTACCTAATTTTATTTTTTTTAAATATTTGTTATTTTTATTTATTTAAATTTGTTTATTTTTTAATTATTTATTTTTATTTATTTTGATTTATTTATTTTTTTTACATTTATCTTTTCTATTATTTTGTATTTGTTATTTTTAATTTTTTTAACTATTTATTCTTTTTATTTATATTTTTTTATTTTTATTTATTTTTGTTTAATTTCTAGTATAAATGAATTACCTATTTTTATTTAATTTTTTTTAATCATTTGTAATTATTTTCATTTTTATTTTTTTTTTATTTTTTTATTTTTTTTCAATTATTTTTATTTATTTATTTTCTTTTACACTTATCTTTTCATTTATTTTTATTGTTTTATTTTTAATAATTTACCTAATTTTATTTGATTTTTTTAACTATTTATTATTTTTATTTATTTAAATTTTGTTTATTTTTTAATTATTTTTATTTATTTAGTTTTTATTTTTTTAGTTTTAATTATTTTTATTTATATTTATTTATTTCTTTTTTTTACATTTGTCTTTCATTTATTTTTTATTATTTATTTTTTATAAATAAAGAAAAATTAATATTTTTTTATTTTTATTTTGTTTTCATTTATTTTTATTTAGTTTTGTTTAATTTCTATTTTTAATGAATTATCTATTTTTACTTAATTTTTTTTAACTATTTGTAATTATTTTTATTTATTTTTTGTTTTTTTATTTTTATTTTTTTTTTATTATTTTCATTTATTTATTTTTATTTATTTTGCCTTTTTATTGATATATTTATTTTTATTTTCATTACTTTTTTTAATATTTTTATTTAGTTCTTTTTTATGTTTTTGTTTTTATTTATTTAATCTAACTTCAAGTGGGGACCAAACTGTCGAGATGTCGTTTTTATTGGTTCACTCCTCATATTTTTCATGTCAGTCAAGCTAATAAGTTTACTTCAAAATTTACCATATAAATTCGTACAATTAATTGAAAGTTTCCAAATTAAAATTGTCATAAATTAAAAAAAATAATTTTTCCTAAAAGAAATTTATAATTTTCTGAGTAAATAATAAAAAGAAACTACAGTCATTGAATTTTCAGCTCGCTATGATTTTTCCAAGCCATATATATCTCCTCCTAATTTCTAACCACCCTAACTGTCAGTTTTAATAATAGCAAAAAATGTCAAATATTATTTTTATGTAAAACTTTATGCTTTATCATTTTTATTAAGAACTTTTTTTATAGCACCTACCGTTTTTAAATAACCCTAAAAAAACACTTTATTTTCTTGTTTTTTGACGTTTGCCAGTGCCTAAAATTTTTTTACCTATCGTTTTTAAATACTCTAAAGTGAATTATATCAAAAATTCCTGTATTTCCTCCAAAATTTTGATTTAAAGGTCTATTTGATTGGACTATAAGTAGAATGTAAAGTACCGCTCCTGTCCCAAGTTGGATCTCAAATCGAGCACGTACAGTTTTAGTATATAAAATACTAAGTATTTTATATACTAAAACTGTACGTGCTCGATTTGAGATCCAACTTGGGACAGGAGCGGCACTTTCCATACTACTCTTTTACTTATATATTATTTTCCAATAGTATTTTCATTTTTAAAACAAAAATAAATACTGTATCTTATCTTCTGCTTTTTTTTTATTTTAAAGAAACCTATGTCAATAATTATCAATCGAAACTTACCCTTATCTTCAGCCGATACTTGCAAAATACCATTAGCATCGATTTCGAAGGTGACTTCGATTTGCGGTACACCTCTGGGAGCGGGTGGAATTCCGGTTAGATCGAATTTGCCCAACAAATGGTTGTCCTTGGTCATGGGACGTTCGCCTTCGTACACTTGAATAGTTACAGTGTGTTGATTGTCGGATGCGGTGGAGAAGATTTGAGATTTCTTAGTAGGAATAACGGTGTTACGTGGGATCAGTTTGGTCATAACTCCACCGACGGTTTCGATACCTGAAACGATTAAAGTATGTTAGATTATAATTATATGAGACAGAAAATATACAAGTTGCTCTCGAGTAGGTTACATTATTTACGAACATTATCATCCAAAGTTTTTTTGTCATAAAGTGAAAAAAATGAAAGAAAATTACATTTCACAGGTTTGCTGCAGAGGCAGAAACACTGTTATTCTATTACCAATAGCAAAGTCTTGTTGAGAAGTCATGAAATTAGCTTTTGAAAAATTAAAAAAAATAGGTTTTTGAATTTTAGACAAGGTAAACTCATTCAATGACCAAATATTTAAAAATCGTGAATGGTTCAATTCCTCAAATGTGGCCAGCTTCATAAAACTCAAAATCTGTACCACACATGTATTAATATTATTTTTTGCATTTATTTTACAGCCAACAGAATGTGATTTATGAAATTGAACTTTCAAGTATGTAGAAGATCATCCTGTATGATCGATTTTGATGAGATTTGGACAGTATTGTCAAGTTTGACATGAGTGATATTTGAAATAATATTGTAGAGCTATATTAATAAAGCTTATTCGAGCTAATACTCTCATATTTTATTACAATGGCGCAGTCAAGTGAAAATATTATCCGAATCGACTATGAGGAGACCGCAGGTGAAAAAGAAAAAGACCAGAACATAATTTTTGGAAAGAACGAACTAGACAAAATGATGTCGAAGTGGCTGTCAATAGAAACTAGACCGGAGATGGTGAAAATACCGATGTTTGATGGTTTGGGCGAGAATCCACTGGCCTGGATGAACTCATATGAGTTTGCATGTCTTTCGAATGAATGGAATTCAACAGCTGAGAAGATCTTCCACCTTAGAGGTCAACTAACAGGCGTAGCACTAAGTTGGTATGAAGAGAAGGTTCAGATCACAGCAATGAATGAGTTTCAGTGGGAGGAATGAAAGAAGGAGTTCATCGAAACATTCGATGAAAATTACATTGTTAAATGGGAAAAGGCATTGGCATTAAAATATCATTATGGAAATATATTAGAATATTTTTTCGAAAAGCAAAGGTTACTTAAATGGGCAGATGATACCATTTCTGAAAGATCTTTGATAGCTTTAGTTATTTTGGGACTTCCTACAACCATGCAAAGGCAGCTCAGTGGTAAAGAAATTAATTCGAAGCAGGAGTTACTACAAAATTTAAAATATTTAAAGATTGAGAAATTCTGCAGTGCTCCAGGTTATCAGGAGAACGGGTTGCCAAAGAATACTCAAACACATTTCAAAAAGAATCACACGTGGAAGCCAGTAGAAAAAAGGGACACTAATAGAAAAACAGAAGATGAGGCACAAGGAGCAGGTTTGAAGGACAATTTTTCTAGAAACTACTGCAATGAAATAGTTAACAATGATGTTGATGAGAAAGAAATACAGTATTTTGAAAATGTTGGACCTGTATTAGTATATGATAAAAAACTAAAGGCTTTGTTAGACACTGGTTCAGAACTAGATATAATTAATGAAAAAGTAGTTGATAGGTATAAATTTCCAAAATTTAAGAAAAATGTCAATATCAGAAGTCTAGCGGGAATAACAAGATGCTCTTAAGAATCCAGATAAATATAAATGGGAACGAAAAAGAAATAAATCCTGTTATTGTTGAAGATATGTTATTTGACATGATAATAGTTCGAAAAACCCTAAATAATTTGGAGATTTTTCATAATAAAGTAAAACATCTTATATCTGAAGAGAGTATAAGAAAATCATTCCCAAATGTTTTAAATTATAATGATAGTAACCCCAGTAATTATAGTACAAATTTTGATTTAAAAGAATGTGCAAAAATTGTAAGATTAAAGCCATATAGACATTCTATAGAAAAGAAGAACTGGATTAAAGAAAAAATTAAAGAATTAATTGAAAGAGACATTATTACAAAATCTGATTCTCCGTGTGCCTCACCTTGTGTACTTCAGATGAAGGCTGATGGGACTTATAGATTTTGCATAGACTATAGGAAAATTAACGAAGAAACACACCTAGATCCTTTCCCGTTTCCCATGATTGATGATATTATCGAAACTTTCGGCGGATGTAAATATTTTTCTAAAATAGATTTAAAAGATGGATTTTGGAATATTATCCTTTCGGAACATACTAGGAAATACACAGCTTTTATAACTGAAGAAGGGCATTTTGAATTTAAAAGATTACCTTTTGGATGGAAAAATTCAAGCGCTAGATTCCAGAGTATAATGCAAGAAGTATTAGGAGACTTATTGGAAAAAAAAAGCTTAGTATACATCGACGACATGATTTGATTCAGACGAGTGTCAGGCAAACAGTCTTGGAATTTTAAAGAGATTAAATGACAACAATTTTAAAATAAATTTGAAAAAATGCATATTTTGTGTAAGAAAAGTTATATTTTTAAGAAGAGAAATAGATGGTAATATAAAAAGAATGAAAAAAGAAACTGTAGAAAAGGTACAAAATATGAAGAAACCAACTGATTTAAAATCTTTACAGTGTTTCACTGGTCTTACTAATCATTTTAGAAGTTTCATTAAGGATTATAGTAAGATTGCCGAACCGTTAGAAGAACTCAAATCAAAAAATAAAAAATTTATTTGGAGTGAAAAATGTGAAGAAGCATTCCAAAATTTAAAAACAATTATTACTTCAGAACCGATTCTTCGATTACCAGATCCAAAATTAAAATACGAACTAGCTACAGATGCGTCATACTATGGGTGTGGGGCTATCCTATATCAAACAGATGAGAACGAGACTAAAAATAGACAACTCCGAGTTATAAGCTACTACTCATATACCTTTTCTAAAAGTGAGCTAAACTATTCAGTTACAGAAAAAGAGTGCCTAGGAGTGGTCAAGGCGGTCAAACATTTTAGAATATATTTAGAAAATAAACACTTTGTTGTTCATACTGATCATCGAGCTTTAACTCAACTTCTTAGAGACCGTTTGGCAAGATGGCAATTATTTTTATCGAGTTTTGACATGGAGGTAAATCATAAGAGTGGCCAAGAATTAAAAGATAGTGATGCGATTTCAAGGTTATGTATTGAAATGCCGAATGAAACAAATGATTCCTTTTGGTGTAATTTAATGGTGGAAGATCTAGAAAAGTTAGAAGATGGCAGGTATTTAGTAAAGTCTCCTAGAATGGTAAAAGAAATATTAATGATGTATCACGATGATCCGATCTCAGGTGGGCATGACGGTTATTATAAGACATACTATAAGTTAAAAAGAAGATTTTTCTGGAATTCTATGGCAAAGCAGATAAGAGAGTATGTGAAAACTTGTCGAATATGTCAAATTAATCTAAACCAGATTTTATACACATCTCACAATGTTCTGAAATTCCATTTGAAACTGTACATATTGACTTTGGGGAAGTGAGTAAAAAGTCGGATTTAAATCAAACCACAAAATCGTTTGTTATTGTTATAGATGAAGCTTCACGATATGTTTTTGGCAAATCATTAAAAGAGAGTAGCAGAGCCCTTATAGATTATTTAAATAAAATTCCTTATATTCACCAAATAAAGAACATCGTTTCAGATTGTGGAAAAGCTTTTAAATCTGAAGAATTTCGAAATTTTGCAATAAGTAAGAATATAAAGTTAATTCACACTAGTCCTTATCATCCAAGGAGTAATGGTATTGCCGAACGAGCCATAAGGGACGTAAAAACTTACTTAAAATGCTACTCTGAACTCACTGGTGGCTGGAAAAAGGGATTAGAAGCAGCGATACAGCACCATAATTATTCACATAATGAGTATTTAGGCTGCTCACCAAATTTTAAACTGTTTGGAAAGGCACCTATGTTACTAGCAGATAAATATAAAAAATACACACAACAACAAGCAAACAAAAACAAAAAACTTAAACCGCCAAATTTAAGAATTGGAGATCATATTTTAACAAGGCATCAAAAAATTGGGAAAGAATTTGTTGTCAAGGGACCTTTTGAAGTTACTAAAGTTAAAACCTTTAATGGAATAGTGTCATCGGTGAATTACTACAATTGAAGGCATAGAGGAATCTGTGCATGTTTCTTATTTAAGAAAATATCATCCCAGGAGTGATGACTTCATGAGGGAGGGGTTAGATGTAGAAGATCATCCTGTATGATTGATTTTGATGAGATTTGGACAGTATTGTCAAGTTTGACATGAGTGATATTTGAAATAATATTGTAGAGCCATATTAATAAAGCTTATTCGAGCTAATACTCTCATATTTTATTACAAAGTACATTTACGATTACAAGAAACAGGCACTTAAAGAAATTTCACCCAGAATTCACTGGACATATTATGTGTCCAATTTGCACCAATATGAAGAATTTTTCTTAATATAATTATTTAAACAAATGTTTGCTTGATATTCACCATATATCTATTAAAGAATGTTTTAAATTTGAAGAATTTACATCTTGAAGAGCACAGGAAAATAATGAAATTAATTATGCTTGTCAGACAAGAAACAAATTTAAAAATGGTGAAGAACGCATATTTTACAATTGTAATAGAAGTGATTTCAAAGGTTGTATCAACTTTTACTCGTTAAACATGTGTTTTTCATAAATTTTTTTTAGGACTTAATGGCTCATGTAAAGTACGAAATATAAAATCTGGGGGAAGTATTCGCAGCCAAGGAACGTATCTTTCAAGAATTCTAGAGAAAGTATTAACAACGAAGACTAGAGGTAAGGAGGCGAATCGGCCTTGGTCAATTTTCAAATTTCCGTCCCTATTTTTATGGAGTTCCAAAAAACTACTGTAGTTGGCGGATGGCAAAATAACAACGTCTATGTTCTATGCAAGTCAATGGGAATTAAAGTAATTTTTGTAAAATTTAGTGAAAAGAATAAAAATAAGCTGAAATAAAGAACTTGACTACATGTAACAATGAGTAACAATAAACGGCAAAGCAGGATTTGCTTCGTTGCGGGTTGAAAAACGGGATATAAATCCGATATAAAATTAAAGAAAACACAAGAAGATAAAAATCCAAATCTTTTTAAAACTCCTAGTGTAAGTAAAATAATGTATTTATTTCTAAATAATATATATTTATTGTAAAATAGTCACAACCCGTATCTTACGGAGTGTAGTTTATTTAATTACAAAATTCTATAATAAAAAATAATAAAATCATAAATCCTGACTTACAAACAACAATAATTACACATTAAATTTAACTTACTAGAAAAGAAAATTTGCTTTTTTTATGTTTTTTGATGTTAGATGAAGAATTAATTACTACTGTTATTTTTCTTTATTGAACTCCAATTTAGTCATTGCAAATATTTTTTATAGGATCCTAAACGTTTAGAACAATGGCAACATGTGATTCCTAGGGCTGATTATTAATTTATATTAATTTTTATTCATTTTTATTAATTTTTATGAATTTTCATTGATTTTTATAATTTTTATTAATTTTTAATAATTTTAAAAACTTTTTATTAATTTTTATTAATTGTTGTTATTTTTAATTAATTTTTAATAATTTTTATTAATTTTTTATTAATTTTTTATTAATTTTTTATTAATTTTTTATTAATTTTTTATTAATTTTTTATTAATTTTTTATTAATTTTTAATAATTTTTATTAAATTTCACCCCCGTTTTCCCCCCTTAAAATGTGAAAATCCGAAAACCATGAAACATTTCATTATTTATTTATGATGAGAACCTACAATTCCAATTTTCAAGTTCCTACCTTTAAAAAAATCGATATATCCAAATAAACTTTCACCCCCCCATTTACCCCCCCCCCCCCCCCCTAAAATGGGAAAATCCAAAAACCCTGAAACACGTCATTAATAATTTGTAGTCAGTAGCTACAATTCCAATTTTCATGTTTCTAACTTCATAGAGAACAAAAAAATCGATAGTCCCTTACAAACTTTCACCCCCCGTTTTCCCCCCCTAAAATGTAAAAAATCCAAAAATCCTGAAACACGTCATTTTAATTTTTACTCAGAAGCTTTAATTTAAATTTTCATGTTTTTAACTTTAAAGAGAACCAAAAACATGTATACTCCCAAATAAATTTTCACCCCCCATTTCCCCTCCTAAAATGGGAAAATTTAAAAACCCTGAAACACGACATTAATAATTTGTAGTCAGTAGCTGCAATTCCAATTTTCATGTTTCTAACTTCATAGAGAACAAAAAAATCGATAGTCCCTTACAAACTTTCACCCCCCGTTTTCTCCCTCTAAAATGTAAAAAATCCAAAAATCCTGAAACACGTCATTTTTTATTTTTGCTCAGCAGCTTTAATTTAAATTTTCATGTTTCTAACTTTAAAGAACAAAGAGTTTCATTAAAAGCTCTCTCCCCCCATTTCCCCCTTTATAGTTAAAATTTCCAAAAATCCTTTCTTAGCGGATGCTTACGTTATAAAATAAACCTATGTTCCAAATTTCAGCTTTCTAGGCTGTACGCTGATAGGTCAGTCAGTCAATCAGTCAGTCAGGACAAACAATTTTATATATATATATATATATATATATATATATATATATATATATATATAGATTGTTGCATTTTTTAAGACCCTGTATCTTATTCCACAGCCATATTTTATAAAGGTATATTTGGTCCAATCGCCATATTTTGGTCCAAATAACCTACCCTTAGCATATGTCCCAATAGTTATGAATCACCCTGTATAAGACCAAAGATAGAATTTTCACAGACCGACTGGGATCCATAATTTGTGAAAGACATTGAACTGCTGGAAAGAGTACAAAGGAGAATCACCAAAATACCAACAACCCTAAAAATCAAAGAGTATTGTAATTGGCCAGTCAAACTACAACTTACAAGTTTAAAAGATAGAAGAACTAGAGGAGACTTAATAGAAACCTACAAATGGACCAGCGGATATTACACCTGTGATAACATCTTCTAGGCCAGCACATCAAGAATCTTAGGAGGTCACTCGAAGAAATATGATAAAAGTGTAATAAGCTGCAATGAAAAAATTTCATAACAGAATTGTATATTTGTGGAACAGTCTCCAGCAACATACAGTCTCAGCCCAGAACATAAACCAGTTCAAGGCAAGAGAGGATATAGAACTCGAAGAAAAAATAGTTTTATTCATTATAGTTTATAGTGTATTGCATTTTAACTGTCATGTAGTGATTTAGAATAATTTTTGTCACTAACTAAAGGAGCAGCTTCATCGACTATATCGCTTGTTTGTTCTAAACAATAATAATAATAATAATTTATATATTGTTGGTATAACAATAAAGGACATTGCATTTGAAAAAAATTGGTAATATCGTTATCTCGCATTTACGCACACACTGTATACATAATAACAAATTATTGAAAATAGATAACATTTTAGGAATTTTAAGTCTATTAAAATTGTTTAACAATGTGAAAACAACCAAATCTGTTAACCAGTATAAGTTTGGTTCGCCCTTCATTTATGAACTACCCTGTATTGGAATCCGACAACCGGGGGTTGATAATTTAAATAATTCTTATATATTACATATTATATTCAAATTTTATTTCGAATTCAAACAGCATCTCAGCGTGTCCCGTCTCGTAGGCGCCGTTTTATTACTTCTAGGAAAAACAGTCTTTGTGTCGTTTCTCTAAAAAACCATATGTCACCGATAGGGTGATATTCAGGAATTAATACAGGGCTTTGTAGTCTTTACACACCAAACCAACAGTCGGTCTCTGTCTTATACATTTGCATATATGGGAAATTTAAGTATAAATACCCGGGTTTTTGAGGGCTGGGGGATTAGTTTTTTCTTCTTCACCGAGTCGAGTTAACAAAATACGCAAATATCCAGGTTACCGTCACGGTGACTCCTTTTTCTTTATATTCTTCAAATATAATTAAAAAGAGATATCGCTACCCTTACGGTGGCCGCGTTTTTGTTATATTTTGACAACGGAAATAAAAGATATCGACGGAGTAGAGAAATTAGTTTCTATAAACGACGGCTTCTGCATAGATATCCAGTTGTCCTTAGGATGACCACGTTTTTCTTATATTCTATATATAAGTAAAAGGAGATATACGAGCCCTAACAACTATATATTGGGACAAAACAAAATACATCAATTATTTATATTATATATATTAGTAGTTGAGAGTTTTGTTTTCTAATTGTTCTTTTATTTTATTACTGTTTATTTAGTTTATTAACAACAATTTTGGACAATCAGCAACACAAAAAATAAAATACTTATTGTATAATCTGAAATTTACCAGAAAAAGGTGTATTTTGTGTGGCAACTAAATAATGGGACAGCATAAAATAACTGTCAAATATCAAACAAGATTAAACCAGTAGGCGGCGAGAACAATACATAAAAGAAATGTCAGTTTATTTTGTAGTTAAATTCTTATCGTAATAAGTGAATCACCGCATATATTGAACAAAATGGTGCGTGGTATCTCTACAAATTCAAAAATTCGTGAATTAGTGATTAAAAGTTATTGTCGCAATAAAACAATACGTGTAGTAGCGGCTGAATTTAATATACCTAAAACTACAGTGTGGAATATAATTAAACATTATGGAGAGAATGGAAATATCTTGGGAAAAAAACGTAAAAGTCCAGGTCGCACAAAAGTAGTTTCGGACAGGAATAAGAGTCTTGGTAAAATTATGCAAAAAAGGCCGAAGAAATACTTTAAGACAAGTTACAGCTGAGTGGAATCATGAAACGGGTCTAAATTTGTCAAGGGAATGCTGTCGCAAGTGGATACATAAAAGTGGACTTAAGTTTTATAAGATTAAATTTACAGGTAACAATTTAAAAAGGTGTTTTTAAAAATGTAATATTCTTATAGGCAAAGGAAAGGCCACTATTAACAGCAAAACAAAAGCAAGTCAGGCTTACATGGGCAAAATCTAAATTGTCTTGGTCAGTAGAAGACTGGTCTCGGGTAATTTTTAGCGATGAATCGAAGTTCGATGTATGCGTTGGTGATTACCGCAAACGGGTAATTCGCACTAAGAATGAGGCTTTTCACAAAGATTGCTTAAAACGAACTGTAAAATTACCTAAAGGAGTAATGATTTGGGGTTGTATGGCTGCATCAGGATTAGGATGCTTTGAATTTATTGATGGTACCGTGAATGCCGCAAAATAACAAATACTTGAAAACAGTCTACTGCCAAGTGTAGAGAAGTTAAATATTGTTGAAAATTATATCTTTCAACAGAATGGGGCGGCCTGTCATACGGCTAAAACTACCAAAAAGTGGTTCGGAGACCACAATGTTAATATCCTCTCTTGGCCTTCCAACAGTCCTGACCTTAATGTTATAGAAACAGTATGGCATAAAATGAAACAGTCATTGAGAAACAACCCACAACGGACATTACCAGAACTTAAAGCCAAAATAGAGCAGATTTGGAATGCCTTTTCCCCCGAACAGTGCAGTCAATGCCCAAACGAATTCGAGCGGTCATAAAATCTAAGGGCGATGTTACTCCATTTTAAAAATAAAAATTTGTTCTATGTCCCATTATTTAGTTGCCACACAAAATGCACCTTTTTCTTGTTAATTATGTTAATTAGTGATTATAGAATAAGTATTTTATTTTTTTCTGGTGCAGATTGACCAAAATTGTTGCTAATTAATTAAATAAACAGTAATTAAATAAAAGAACAATTATTAGAAAAAAATAACTGTCAACTACTTATATAATTGATGTATTTTGTTTTGTCCCAATATATAGTTGTTAGGGCTCGTATAGTCAGGTTGACCAAGCAGATACACGTTGAGTAGAAACAGATTTCACTCCTAGAACTGTTTTGTAAAGTTGTATCTACCGAGCGACTAAGATATCGGCGTAACTGATACTAGTGATACTACGCTAGTCTAGTTAAACGCCAGATATTTTATATCTCCCATTCAACATTATAAAATGTTGTTACTAAATGATTAAAAGTACTACTCCAGGCGACGTTCGTAGTGGATTTCGTCACCCTTCTGGCTGACCCGACGAACTTACGCCCGGTAGACCTTTTGTCAGCGGGATCCTTTTGTTTCTGTAAGGTTGTTTTGTATGTATTATATAGTGGTAATAGTATCCTTTCATAGATAGCGTGATTATCATTTTTATCTCGAGATCGCTATTTTGGGAACTGGATTCTCGGACAGTGGTTTTCAACTAATCTTCATAAGTCAGTCTTAAAAACTGGTCAACTAGTTTAAAATCATAATGTATTCGGGTGGAGAAGTCCGTCCTCATGAATGTGTTACAGGTATCATTGTATTACTAATTTTATTCATTAGCGGGAGAAATTCGCGTCTATGTGTTACAGGTATCATTTTATTATTATGTTCATTAGCGGGAGAAATTCGCGTTTGTTTTGGAATACGTCTCATTTTATTACTAATTCTATGCATTGGGGGTAAAAATCCGCGTCTGGGTGGTTTTTTCATATTTTGGGTATTTATTGATAGACGGTTATTGTGGTAACAGTTATAGGGTTTTATATTGTGCTAAATTATACTATTTAGAGAATCGATAGTGTTGTTGTTGTCATAAATATTAATTGTGTAAAGTCGATCAACACTCTCAAGTAATAAATTAAGTCCTTTAGATTTATGGCCAAAGGGGCTGAATTGTAAAGTTTTGGATTGTCCCCAGACGGTACCTGCTCCTTCGTAGTCAAAATGAGACGTACTTTTGGTTTAAGTCTTAAATGGCAAACAGATGTAGATCAGTAGGGTAAAAACATGGATTTGTGTATATTTTAAAGTTAAAGTGAGTTATAAATATGTTTTCTGTCCTGTGTTGAATAACAAATTGGGTATAATGATATGTGTCATTTTAGCCGTTAGAGGAGGTCGTTTTGTATTTCGATTTATCAGAAACAGTGAATATGTACAGCGGCGGGTGGAATAATAAAGATTAAGAAGGGTCGATTCTATTTGTACATATCCACTCACCTTTAGCGGAAGTAATCGGTATATTTGTTAGTTATTCACCTTTTATTTAATAAAGAAACTTGAAAAATTGGAAAAATTGGAAAAATTGGAAAAATTGGGAAAAATTGGAAAAATTGGAAAAATTTGAAAAATTGAAAAAAATTGAAAAAATTTAAAAAATTGGAAAAATTGGAAAAATGGAGAAATTGGAAAAATTGTAAAATCAGAAAAATTGAAAAAATTGTAAAATCAGAAAAATTGAAAAAATTGTAAAAATTGTAAAAATTGGAAAAATTGAAAAATCTGAAATTCGAAAATTCTGAAATTGGAAAAAAATGGAAAAATTGGAAAAATGGAAAAAATGGAAAAAAATTGGAAAAATCGGAAAAAATTGGAAAAAATTGAAAAAAATTGGAAGAAATTGTAAAAAATTTGAAAAATTGGAAAAATTGGAATCAGAAAAATTGAAAAAATTGAAAAAATTGAAAAAACTGAAATTGGAAAAATCTGAAATTCGAAAAATCTGAAATTGGAAAAATTGAAAAATCGAAAAATCAGAAATTCGAAAAATTACCTTTTATTTAATAAAGAAACTTGAAAAATTGGAAAAATTGGAAAAATTGAATAAATTGAAAAAAATTGAAAAAATTTAAAAAATTGGAAAAATGGAGAAATTGGAAAAATTGAAAAAATTGAAAAAATTGAAAAAATTGAAAAAATTGAAAAAATTGAAAAAATTGAAATTCGAAAATTCTGAAATTGGAAAAAAAAATGGAAAAATGAAAAAATGGAAAAATTTGAAAAATTGGAGAAATTTGAAAAAATTGAAAAAATTGAAAAAATTGAAATTCGAAAATTCTGAAATTGGAAAAAATGAAAAAATTGAAAAATCGAAAAATTGGAAAAATTGGAAAAATTGAAAAAATTGGAGAAATTTGAAAAATTTGAGAAATTGGAAAAATCGGAAAAATTGAAAAAATTGAATAAATTGAAAAAATTGTATAAATTGAAAAAATTGAATAAATTGAAAAAATTGAATAAATTGAAAAAATTGAATAAATTGAAAAAATTGGAAAAATTGAAATTCGAAAATTCTGAAATTGGAAAAAAAATGGAAAAATGGAAAAATGAAAAAATGGGAAAATTGGAAAAATTGGAGAAATTGGAAAAATTGGAAAAATTGGAAAAATTGGAAAAATTGAAAAAATTGAAAAAATTGAAATTCGAAAATTCTGAAATTGGAAAAAATGAAAAAATTGGAGAAATTTGAAAAATTGGAGAAATTGGAAAAATCGGAAAAAATTGGAAAAATTGGAAAAATTGAAAAAATTGAAAAAATTGAATAAATTGAAAAAATTGGAAAAATTGAAATTCGAAAATTCTGAAATTGGAAAAAATGGAAAAATTGAAAAATCGAAAAATTGGAGAAATTGGAAAAATTGGAAAAATTGGAAAAATTGGAAAAATTGGAAAAATTGGAAAAATTGGAAAAATTGGAAAAATTGGAAAAATTGGAAAAATTGGAAAAATTGGAAAAATTGGAAAAATTGGAAAAATTGGAAAAATTGGAAAAATTGGAAAAATTGGAAAAATTTGAAAAATTGAATAAATTGAAAAAAATTGAAAAAATTTAAAAAATTGGAAAAATTGAAAAAATTGAAAAAATTGGAAAAATGGAGAAATTGGAAAAATTGTAAAATCAGAAAAATTGAAAAAATTGTAAAATCAGAAAAATTGAAAAAATTGTAAAAATTGTAAAAATTGGAAAAATTGAAAAATCTGAAATTCGAAAATTCTGAAATTGGAAAAAAATGGAAAAATTGGAAAAATGGAAAAAATGGAAAAAATTGGAAAAATCGGAAAAAATTGGAAAAAATTGAAAAAAATTGGAAGAAATTGTAAAAAATTTGAAAAATTGGAAAAATTGGAATCAGAAAAATTGAAAAAATTGAAAAAATTGAAAAAATTGAAAAAAACTGAAATTGGAAAAATCTGAAATTCGAAAAATCTGAAATTGGAAAAATTGAAAAATCGAAAAATCAGAAATTCGAAAAATTACCTTTTATTTAATAAAGAAACTTGAAAAATTGGAAAAAATTGGAAAAATTGAATAAATTGAAAAAAATTGAAAAAATTTAAAAAATTGGAAAAATGGAGAAATTGGAAAAATTGAAAAAATTAAAAAAATTGAAAAAACTGAAAAAACTGAAAAAATTGAAAAAATTGAAAAAATTGAAAAAATTGAAATTCGAAAATTCTGAAATTGGAAAAAAAAAATGGAAAAATGAAAAAATGGAAAAATTTGAAAAATTAAAGAAATTTGAAAAAATTGAAAAAATTGAAAAAATTGAAATTCGAAAATTCTGAAATTGGAAAAAATGAAAAAATTGAAAAATCGAAAAATTGGAAAAATTGGAAAAATTGAAAAAATTGGAGAAATTTGAAAAATTTGAGAAATTGGAAAAATCGGAAAAATTGAAAAAATTGAATAAATTGAAAAAATTGAATAAATTGAAAAAATTGAATAAATTGAAAAAATTGGAAAAATTGGAAAAATTGAAATTCGAAAATTCTGAAATTGGAAAAAAAATGGAAAAATGAAAAAATGGGAAAATTGGAAAAATTGGAGAAATTGGAAAAATTGGAAAAATTGGAAAAATTGGAAAAATTGAAAAAATTGAAAAAATTGAAATTCGAAAATTCTGAAATTGGAAAAAATGAAAAAATTGGAGAAATTTGAAAAATTGGAGAAATTGGAAAAATCGGAAAAATTGGAAAAATTGGAAAAATTGAAAAAATTGAAAAAATTGAATAAATTGAAAAAATTGGAAAAATTGAAATTCGAAAATTCTGAAATTGGAAAAAATGGAAAAATTGAAAAATCGAAAAATTGGAGAAATTGGAGAAATTGGAAAAATTGGAAAAATTGGAAAAATTGGAAAAATTTGAAAAATTGAATAAATTGAAAAAAATTGAAAAAATTTAAAAAATTGGAAAAATTGAAAAAATTGGAAAAATGGAGAAATTGGAAAAATTGTAAAATCAGAAAAATTGAAAAAATTGTAAAAATTGTAAAAATTGAAAAAATTGAAAAATCTGAAATTCGAAAATTCTGAAATTGGAAAAAAATGGAAAAATTGGAAAAATGGAAAAAATGGAAAAAATTGGAAAAATCGGAAAAAATTGGAAAAAATTGAAAAAAATTGGAAGAAATTGTAAAAAATTTGAAAAATTGGAAAAATTGGAATCAGAAAAATTGAAAAAATTGAAAAAATTGAAAAAACTGAAATTGGAAAAATCTGAAATTCGAAAAATCTGAAATTGGAAAAATTGAAAAATCGAAAAATCAGAAATTCGAAAAATTACCTTTTATTTAATAAAGAAAATTGGAAAAATTGAATAAATTGAAAAAAATTGAAAAAATTTAAAAAATTGGAAAAATTGGAAAAATTGGAAAAATTGGAAAAATGGAGAAATTGGAAAAATTGTAAAATCAGAAAAATTGAAAAAATTGTAAAAATTGTATAAATTGTAAAAATTTGAAAAATTGGAAAAAATTGAAAAATCTGAAATTGAAAAAATTGGAAAAAATTGGAGAAATTGTAAAAATTAAAAAATCTGAAATTCGAAAAATTGAAAAAATTTGAAAAATTGTAAAAATTGGAAAAATTGAAAAAATTGTAAAAATTAAAAAATCTGAAATTCGAAAAATCTCAAATTGGAAAAATTGAAAAATCTGAAATTCGATAATTCTGAAATTGGAAAAAAATGGAAAAATTGAAAAATTGGAAAAATGGAAAAAATTGGAAAAAATTGGAAAAAATTGAAAAAAATTGGAAGAAATTGGAAAAAATTTGAAAAATTGGAAAAATTGGAATCAGAAAAATTGAAAAAATTGAAAAAACTGAAATTGGAAAAATTGGAAAAATTGAAAAATCGAAAAATCAGAAATTCGAAAAATTACCTTTTATTTAATAAAGAAACTTGAAAAATTGGAGGAATTGGAAAAATTGGAAAAATTGGAGAAATTGAAAAAATTGAAAAAATTGGAAAAATTGAATAAATTGAAAAAAAAGAAAAAATTGGAAAAATTGAAAAAAATTGAAAAATCTGAAATTCGAAAATTCTGAAATTAGAAAAAATGGAAAAATTGAAAAATCGAAAAATTGGAAAAATTAAACAATGAAATTCACTCATATAATACCCGCCATAATGATGACATTCATGCATACTTCTCAAAACTGAGAGTGAGTCAGAATTCTCCCAATTATATAAAGTTAAATGTTTCAAATAAAATGAAAACGCTTATTAACTCACTCGGCCCAAGGAACAGCATAAAGAATAAAATTATTAACTTCCTTCTTCCTTTGCAATAACACATTTTACAATATTGCAGAGTTCCTCAATTCTTGAACTACACAATGAAGGTTTCAAAATCGGTTCATTTTCTAAATTTTAAATTGTATATTTCTTTTCAAATGTTTACTATTTTTTTTAAGTTAATTATTTAATATTGTTTAAACTTGACTAGCCAGATAAGTGACTTTCACTATGTGAATATCCTTTTATGGTAAATAAACTAATTTTATTTGATATAGTACAATTGAAAACTTACCCATAGTCAAAGGATTGACATCCAATAAGACGATAGCATCAGTGGCTTCTTCTCCGGATAATACACCGGCTTGAACGGCAGCACCATAGGCGACAGCTTCGTCGGGATTGATTCCTCTCGATGGCTCTTTACCGCCAAAATATTCTTTAACGAGTTGCTGGACTTTGGGAATACGAGTAGACCCTCCTACCAAAACGATTTCATCGACATCTTTTTTGTTCATATCGGCATCTTCGAGGACCTTCTGGACGGGTTTCATGGTGGAACGGAATAGATCCTACGAAAATAACCAAAAAATGTATTCATCAAAAAAATAACAACAAATAATTAGAAATAAATATATATTTAATCAGTTCGCCGGTAAAGTGTCAATCAGGTTTAAATATCAGACCCGAAAGATGAAAAAAAGTCATCATATTAATTTAATAATTTTTCTTAAAATTAGAATATATTTCATTTGATTTACCATGTTCAATTCTTCGAATTTAGCTCTGGTGAGAGTTTCTGAGAAATCGTCTCCTTCGAAGAACGATTCAATTTCAATCCTGACTTGGTGACTGGAGGAAAGAGCCCTCTTCGCCTTTTCCACTTCTCTTCTCAATTTCTGTACAGCTCTGTTGTCCTTTCTGATGTCCTTACCCTTCTTTTTCTTGTACAATTTGATGAAATGATCCATGACTCTTTGATCGAAATCTTCTCCACCAAGATGCGTGTCTCCGTTGGTAGCGACTACTTCAAAGACGCCATTATCGATGGTAAGAAGAGATACATCGAA
>OV651832.1:10688109-10723107 GCA_927349885.1 Psylliodes chrysocephalus
AAGGTAATGTAAAAAATAAAATCGCTGTAGCTTTAGATTATGTTATGCAAACATTTCAAATGAGTTAACATGAGAAAAGCACTGGTTATCACATTGTGAAAATTTTTAATAGTAAATCGGCTGACAAATGAAAACATTGAAGTCGATCAATAGATACAAAAGTTTCTTGTGTGACATAATAAATAGCTAATTTCTTTTGTGGAATCCTTACCTCCCAAAATCCCTCATAAAACAGATCGACCATATAAATCTGAGGTGTTCAGTGAAATTGGTAGTCAGTCAACAAAAGAGAAAATTTTATTATTAATGGAAAGCTATTTTACAAATGATTGAACTTTTGCTGCTGCGACTAGTTTAAGAGAAAATGTTATTAAAACATATAGTTGAGGTTAAGTAAAAAAAAAACTTAGTGAAAACGAAAACGACGATTATAGTATGGATGAAAAAAAGCTGAAGAATATTATTCGGGATTCGTTCCACCAGTTTTTAGATCCCATCGAAATATCAATGAACAAAAATATTGAAGACCTGGAGAAATCGGTTCAATTTATAACCAACTCATTCGATAAACTAAAAGATCAATTTAAAAGTGCCATGAATGAACTGAAAATAGTAAAAAAAAATAATAGGCTTTCAATCCTTGAATCGAAAATTGATGAACTGGATATTATGTGTCCCTAAACAAGATGATACAGACCCGAGACATATTATCAATAAAATATTTTCGCCTATGCAAGTCCAAGTTAGCAACACCGAACTAACTGACTGCTTTAGACTAAACAAAAAGGGGGACGGTCCTATCTTAGTTAAATTCCAGCACAATATCACTAAAAGAGAGATCCTGATCATAATAAAGAAATTTTTATTCTATACATAATTTCTCTAAAATGGACCGTATTCGAGATATTTGAGAAAATGTGTAAATTTCTAATTTTGAAGAAAACTCAAAAACGGATAAAGGAAAAAAACATTAAATTTTAAATTTAAGTTTTATTTCGGCCCGAGGTGAAATGATTAGATTTTGGACGAAGGCGGAACATCTAGGGGGGAGGGTACTTTATGGGAAGCCGTTTTTATATTTTATGGAATATATATTATAGAAAAATGTGTCGAGTTAGATGTATGTGGCAAATGTATATATTTAGTTTATCCTCTAAACATTTATAGAGATGCTGCAATAGTTTGTACAAAATAATAGGAAAAAGCCTGTAATAACTAGATAGGAAAGTCATGTGTTGGACACATCAGATTTTTAATATTTTTGAACGAAAATGAACGGCAGCCAGCACCGTCCCCCTTCTCGAGTACCTTCTCCCACTTAAGTTGATCATGCATGGGACATTGGTAAATATTTTTCGACCCGAGAACTAGAACATCGCGAGAGAAATTTTTAATTCCATTCCGAGCGATTGAAAGAACCAGTCGACAAATTTAATACCAACGCGGCGAGCCAAAACCGTCTTTGTCGCAGTTAGTACAAAAAACCCGTTTTTATTTTTTGTCGTAGCATCGAGTTTAGATAGGAAATAAAACCGAATTAAATTGACTAGATTTAAACACCGTTTGAGATTACATTTTAACACGTAAATAATTTTGTAAAAATTCCGAAATTTAATAATTAAATTAACTGTCGAAAAATATTTTCTTGTTTGGATATTGGCCGTGTTTATTTTTTTATTATCGTCTTCGAACGGTGAGGACTGTTTCCGATATAAATTGACTTTGTAAAGAGAATTATTAAATAAGTAAATTGGGAAAAGATAGGAATTAGTGTTTTTCTTTTTTTTTTTAAATTTAGATAGACTTTTAAAAGAATAGATTTGTTAAATTCCTAACCGTGGGAAATAAGGGAATTGAATATTGTTCATTTTTTTATTGGTTTAGTTTGACTGTTCGCAATTTTTTTTTTACTGAAGGGGAGGGTATCATTTCCTGTTTTGAATATAAAATTTCCGTTCCTTTATTTTTCCGTTCTGGCTACTTCCAAATAACTCACTGAGGGCTTAAAGTTCCGTGTGTTATTTTCGTTCCTAGCTTTCCGTAATTAATTCAGTGAGGGCTTAAAGTTCCGTGTTAATTTTCCTTCCTGTCTATTCCCAAATAACTCACTGAGGGCTTAAAGTTCCGTGTTATTTTTCTTCCTAGATATCCTTGTTCGACATGGGGTTATAATAATAAATAACAATAAGAGGTAGTGTGGGTTTGATTCAGCGTAGCTTGGCTCATTGGCTTCAGGGGTTTAAAAAAAACGAAACAAACATTTAGAAAGATTTCGAGTGGTCCTCACGAGTTTCAGAAGTGCCGCAGTTTAAATTTTTTTAAAATTCATACTAGGCTTGATTTAAATTTTGATTTATTATCGTAAATTTTGGAATTTTTAAAATTAATATTATCCTTGATCAAAATTTTGATTTGCTTTGCGATTTAAACAATTACCGTAAATTTAAATTGTTGAATCCGTATTATTCATGATTTAATTAGATTTTTTTTGCGATTTGAGAGTAATTGCCGTAAATTTAGAATTCTTACTATCCGAGATTTAAATTTTGACCTTAGTCTGAAATTTCCGAATACATTTTTTTTATACGCGACCCCTTCACCGTATCCCGTTTACGCAGTCTGATTGAGAATACCTGCCAACTATATCAGCCGTTCGTTACCGTTTTGCCATTGTTTCATTTTTTTTTGTTCAGGGTTTCATAACCGAGGGTGGGCGTTGAAATATAATTTTTTTTTATTTAATGTAAATAGATCAATATATGTCTCAATATTATCTTGAATATTACTAATCCCCGATTTACTTCCCCCTTATTTTCAGCAGTGAGAAATTCTTTGCAACCACAAGTAATGATTAAAGCCCATAACTTGTGGCTACTAATTACCTGAGTCTAAATAACCTTTGACCCCTAGAATTTTTCATCTCCATCTGTGCTGCCCGAGTACTTTCGACGCCGTTTCGAGAGTTTGTGGAGTAAACCATCACCAAAAATCTGGCGCTCGAGAACCGTCCGTAACCAGGCGCCATTTCTCTGAGGCGAGAAAACCCCTTACAAAGTATGCACTACTTAACGGGTATATCGCAGTCACCTACACTTTATAGTTTTTACTTTTTACATATTAAAGTTCTTTTTTTTAATAGGTTTGTTTCTGTACAATTCGCAAAGCATGAAATAGTATTGTGGATGTCAGAATTTTATATTAAAAAGTATCAAAATGACCAAAATTTTTCATAGAATGTTAAAACGTTATAGAACAATTTCTACATCCTCACAAATTCCAATTCCATGTAATAAATTATAAATTAAATAAACAATTTAAGTATCCTTGGTAAAGTACAATTGAAAACTTACCCATAGTCAAAGGATTGACATCCAATAAGACAATGGCATCAGTGGCTTCTTCTCCGGATAATACACCGGCTTGAACGGCAGCACCATAGGCGACAGCTTCGTCGGGATTGATTCCTCTCGATGGTTCTTTACCGCCAAAATATTCTTTAACAAGTTGCTGGACTTTGGGAATACGAGTAGACCCTCCTACCAAAACAATTTCATCGACATCTTTTTTGTTCATATCAGCATCTTCGAGGACCTTCTGGACGGGTTTCATGGTGGAACGGAATAGATCCTACAAAAAATAAAAAAAATAAAATGTATTCCTCAAAACATAACAACAAATAATTAGAAATAAATATATATTTAATCAGTTCGCCGGTAAAGTGTCAATCAGGTTTAAATATCAGACCCGAAAGATGAAAAAAGTCATCATTTTAATTTAATAATTTTTCTTAAAATTAGAATATATTTTATTTGATTTACCATGTTCAATTCTTCGAATTTAGCTCTGGTGAGAGTTTCTGAGAAATCGTCTCCTTCGAAGAACGATTCAATTTCAATCCTGACTTGGTGACTGGAAGAAAGAGCCCTCTTCGCTTTTTCCACTTCTCTTCTCAATTTCTGTACAGCTCTGTTGTCCTTTCTGATGTCCTTACCCTTCTTTTTCTTGTACAATTTGATGAAATGATCCATGACTCTTTGATCGAAATCTTCTCCACCAAGATGCGTGTCTCCGTTGGTAG
This sequence comes from Psylliodes chrysocephalus, assembly GCA_927349885.1. Taxonomy (NCBI): domain Eukaryota; kingdom Metazoa; phylum Arthropoda; class Insecta; order Coleoptera; family Chrysomelidae; genus Psylliodes; species Psylliodes chrysocephalus. The sequence continues at coordinate 10,692,188 of OV651832.1, forward strand.
CGACTACTTCAAAGACGCCATTATCGATGGTAAGAAGAGATACATCGAAAGTACCACCTGAAATATTAATAAAATGTAAATAAATATTAAATGATCCATTATAATATGACTATAAAACAAGACTTTCATAAAATGATTAAGATTAAATTGTTGTTAAATAGGTAATCCAGTGATCCATACATCATTGATTATAATGACAGGTTAATATAAAACACATGGTGTAAGGTGTAATACCTAATAAAGAATTATTTGTACGATAAAGTATTAACAAGTACTAAATATTTATTAAAACAACAGGTTATGTGCCCAGGTAGCCAAGTTATAAAAGATACTACTAAAGTTATTAAAGAATATTAAAGGTTTAAAAAGGCGAGCCACGTGAAAAAAAAAATGGAATCTGTGGCGTAAAGTTTAGTTTAGGATAAGGTATGCTTACTTAAAAAAGGCAATATATGGCTTAAAACAGTCGTCAAGAATTTGGAATTTAAAAGTTAAATATTTTGTCCACGACCACTTAATAATAAATCAATATGCTACGTCCTAACTAAAAGCATATAGTACCCATATATCACTAGAGTGAATTATGATAATTCACGCTTTTGTAATTCCGGTAGATACCTAAAGATGGGCGATACTTTTCATAACGATATTTTCTAGATCGAAAAATCGAAGAAGCGAAAAATCAGAAATTTGAAAAATTGGAAAATCGGAAAATTGAAAAATTGAAAAATTGGAAAATTGAAAAATAGAAAAAATTGGAATAATTGAAAAAATTGGAAAAATTGAAAAAATTAAAAAAATTGGAAAAATCTGAAATTCGAAAATTCTGAAATTGTAAAAAAATGGAAAAATTGAAAAATCGAAAAATTAGAAAAATTGTAAAAATTGAAAAATTGTAAAATTAGAAAAAATTGTAAAAATTGTAAAAAATTGTAAAAATTGTAAAAACGAAAAATCAGAAATTTAAAAAATTGGAAAATAGGAAAATTGAAAAATTGGAAAATTGAAAATTGGAAAAATTGGAATAATTGAAAAAATTGGAAAAATTGAAAAAATTAAAAAAATTGGAAAAATCTGAAATTCGAAAATTCTGAAATTGGAAAAAAATGGAAAAATGGAAAAATTGAAAAATCGAAAAATTAGAAAAATTGTAAAATTAGAAAAAATTGTAAAAAATTGTAAAAATTGAAAAATCTGAAATTGGAAAAATTGGAGAAATTTGAAAAATTGGAAAAAATAGGAAAAAAATTGGAAAAAATTGGAAAAATTAAAAAATCTGAAATTCGAAAATTTTGAAATTGGAAAAAATGGAAAAATCGAAAAATTGGAAAAATTGGAAAAATTGAAAAAATTGTAAAATTAGAAAAATTGAAAAAATTAAAAAAATAGGAGAAAATGTAAAAATTGGAAAAATGTAAAAATTGGAAAAATTGAAAAATTTGAAAAATTTGAAAGATTGGAAAAATGGAAAAAAATTGAAAAATGGAAAAAAATTGAAAAACTAGAAAAATTGGAAAAATTGAAAAATCTGAAATTGGAAAAAAATGGTAAAAATTGTAAAAAGTGGAAAAATTGAAAAAATTGGAAAAATCTGAAATTCGAAAATTCTGAAATTGGAAAAAAATAAAAAATCTAAAAATTGGAAAAATTGAAAAAATTGTAAAATTAGAAAAATTGAAAAATCTGAAATTCGAAAATTCTGAAATTGGAAAAATTGGAAGAATTAAAAAATCTGAAATTGGAAAAAATGGAAAAATTGAAAAAATTGAAAAAATTGAAAAAATTGGAAAAAATGGAAAAATTGAAAAAATTGAAAAAATTGAAAAAATTGAAATTCGAAAATTCTGAAATTGGAAAAAAAAAATGGAAAAATGAAAAAATGGAAAAATTTGAAAAATTGGAGAAATTGGAAAAATTTGAAAAATTTGAAAAATTGAAAAAATTGAAAAAATTGAAATTCGAAAATTCTGAAATTGGAAAAAATGAAAAAATTGAAAAATCGAAAAATTGGAAAAATTGAAAAAATTGGAGAAATTTGAAAAATTTGAGAAATTGGAAAAATCGGAAAAATTGAAAAAATTGAATAAATTGAATAAATTGAAAAAATTGAATAAATTGAAAAAATTGGAAAAATTGGAAAAATTGAAATTCGAAAATTCTGAAATTGGAAAAAAAATGGAAAAATGGGAAAATTGGAAAAATTGGAGAAATTGGAGAAATTGGAGAAATTGGACAAATTGGAAAAATTGGAAAAATTGGAAAAATTGGAAAAATTAAAAAATTGAAAAAATTGAAAAAATTGAAATTCGAAAATTCTGAAATTGGAAAAAATGAAAAAATTGAAAAATCGAAAAATTGGAAAAATTGAAAAAATTGGAGAAATTTGAAAAATTGGAGAAATTGGAAAAATCGGAAAAATTGGAAAAATTGGAAAAATTGAAAAAATTGAAAAAATTGAATAAATTGAAAAAATTGGAAAAATTGAAATTCGAAAATTCTGAAATTGGAAAAAATGGAAAAATTGAAAAAATTGAAAAAATTGGAAAAATTGGAAAAATTAAAAAAATTTGAAAAATTGGAGAAATTGGAAAAATTGGAAAAATTGGAAAAATTGAATAAATTGAATAAATTGAAAAAATTGAAAAATCTGAAATTCGAAAATTCTGAAATTGGAAAAAATGGAAAAATTGAAAAATCGAAAAATTGGAAAAATTGAAAAAATTTGAAAAATTGAAAAAATTTGAAAAATTGGAGAAATTGGAAAAATTGGAAAAATTGGAAAAATTGAATAAATTGAAAAAATTGAAAAATCTGAAATTCGAAAATTCTGAAATTGGAAAAATTGAAAAATCGAAAAATTGAAAAATCGAAAAATTGGAAAAATTGAAAAAATTTGAAAAATTGGAAAAAATTGGAAAAATTGGAGAAATTGGAAAAATTGGAAATAATCATTGATTATAATGACATAGAATGTCAATTTGTTTTGTTTTTAGTAAGGTTAATATAAAACACATGGAGGTGTAATACCTAATAAAGAATTACTTGTACAATAAAGTATTAACAAGTACTAAATATTGTATAAATTATTAAAACAACATAAATTACCTCCAAGATCGAATACAAGAACGTTCTTTTCGCCTTCTTTTTTGTCCAAACCATATGCAATGGCGGCTGCTGTAGGTTCATTAATGATTCTCATAACGTTAAGACCAGCAATGGTACCAGCATCTTTGGTAGCTTGACGTTGAGCATCATTAAAGTAAGCAGGAACGGTCACCACAGCGTGAGTTACTTTTTTACCTATAAAAAATTATTATTAGATACACCCTGTATATATTTCATGTTTCCATTAGAAAACAAAAAGGAGAAAATAAGAGTTTCAAGAATGCTATCTCTTCTGATAAAGATATAGAAATAATATTAATGAGTCAGTTATAAGACATTCACTGTTGCGATATAATGAATAAAAAGCTCTTTGCTGGTATTTAAATTTAAATTGTAGTTTTATTTCTGAATGCCCTTTTCCTAATAAAAATCTAATTATAATAAATTCAAAAACGGAATTTAAATTAAGGTATAAAACGTAAAAAGTAGAATATTTTAATACCAGAGCAAAATATTTATTCTCACCTAAATAAGCTTCAGCAGTCTCCTTCATTTTGCCCAAAACCATAGCAGAAATCTCTTCAGGAGCAAATACTTTGTTGCCCTGACTCGTTTCCACTTGGATATGGGGTTTCTGGCTCTTCTCGATGACCTTGAAGGGGAAGAGTTTCAAGTCTTGTTGGACTGTGTGGTCTGTAAAGTCACGTCCGATAAGACGTTTGGCATCGAAGACTGTGTTTTCGGGATTCGTTGTGAGCTGATTTTTAGCGGCATCACCAATGAGACGTTCTCCCTCTGCCGTAAAAGCTACGTACGATGGAGTAATACGGTTACCTTGATCGTTGGCAATAATTTCAACTCTTCCATTTTTGTAAACTCCCACACTGTAAAAAAAAGATTAATTTAAGACTAAAAAAAATAAATCAATAATAAATTGTATCATTGTATGAAGATATTTCGTTAGAGAAATTTTATATGTATAGGTTGAATTTATTTCGCTCCTACAAAATCCTGGTTTTCAGACTTTTAAGTTGTTTTTCATATCAAATTAAAACTCAATTTATTATCTGACCATTGCCAGTGATATCCAGTGTAAAATTTTTTGTTACTAAGTGAAACTGCATTTTTATAATTATACCAAGTTTTTTTTATCGCTTTTTTTTGTTATTATTTTATGATTAAACAGTGACAAAAACTTTTTGTGATAAGGACAATTTTAAATCTAAATGAAAGTGGCTACTGTTCCATTCCAACGTCGTTTTACATACATAAATATAGAAAATGGACAAATCTTTTAAGCGCTGTCAGAACAGAATATTTGGAAATTATATATGTATCAGATGTATAAATAATTTTCATCCGAGTAGTCTGGAGAGGATGAAAAATGTTAAAATTTTGAAGGGGTATAGGGTGATTTGATCTATCGAGTGTGCTGAAAAAGATAATAGCTGTGCCGGAATTGAGAATGATCCTGAAAAGTTATTGAAAGAACTAAATGAACAGTTAGGAAATAAAGATATAGAAATAGGCAACTTAAAAAAATCTTATGAAAATTTGGAGATGCTAATAACTAATATAAAGAATGAAATTAAAATTTTAACAGAAAAAATATAGATATTAGAGCAGAACTGGAACTGAGTCAGGAACATTTGCTTTTAATGGAAAAAACTAAAGAGAAACTGACGGACATCAAAAAGAGATTGTTAATTTCAATTGAAACCCTAGAAAAGGATAAAGAAACCTGCGAAAACGGATTGATAGATCTGAAATCTCGAATTTTAATAACCTGTAACACCATAATATTTTACATTATACCCTAAGTATTTAGTCAGTTAATTAAGGATAACCTAAAAATTAAAAAAATGTTCCTACTTCACCACAAATTTTAAAAACTAGAGTTAAAACTCTAGAACTTCTGTTGTTCCGTACCTTTAAATATTATCAGAATTGCTTATTACAATACAAAAAAACTTGTAAAATCTACAGATATTTTTTTAAGCTTACGAAATATTTTACAAATATACCAAGAGTATTTTGTTTCATTTGTAGAAGTTTTCGTTAATAGTATCACGAGTTTTGGAAATTTAACAAACTGTTCTATTATATTTATAGAATTTTTTGTTATATTTAAAGAAGAGCATGTTTAGATTACAAAATGTTACGCAAATATTTTCTTAGTTTTACAGATATTTTGTTTCAACTACAGATTGTTTTATAAAAATATTAAAACATTAATTACTACGTACATAAATATCTACCACATATACAGAAAATTTCATTACCTCTATATAAATGTTGTATAAGGGTTACAGAATATGTTATCAGGCTATAGAAGTTCATGTCTATGTTACAAAGGAATTTTATACTTGTTATTAAACTAAATTATGACATTACAACTAATTTCTGTATTTTATACGTAATATTCTTTAATGACACGAAGAGAAAATAATTTTAATATTCACAGAAACCTCTGGAGATGAGATTCATAGATCATGCCATAACTATTGCATTTAAATTAAATTTCCTATTTAGAAGTTTATTTGGCTTATCACAGTAGACTAAATGTATTATATATAATACTAGAATTCTACCTCACTTTAATTATTGCTCTACAATACTCTTTTTACTAAATCAAAATGAGTTGAACAGACTACAGAAGCTGCAGAATAGAGTTATGCGAATAATATTATCCTGTTCAAAATATACAGTCATTAATCTAATGCTTGAAACTTTAAGGTGGATGCCAATCAAAAGTCTCTTATTAATGAGTTAATTTTTACTTTCCTATCTGTATACAGATATAAGGAAAGTATAGGAATCATGATTTTTTTCGACGGATTTTTACGTTTTGAGGTCCCCTGAATCCGTTTTGACTATTTTTGCGATGATGTCTGTGTGTGTGTGTCTGTGTGTCTGTAGGTCGCATAACTCATGAACCGATACACAGAAAAACACCAAATTTTAAACTTAAGCTTTACTCTAGCGTCTAATGAACTGATTAGATTTTGGGCAGAGTCGGAACATCTGGGGGGGGTACTTTATAGGTGGTCATTTTTATATTTTATGGAATATCTGTTATTTACGTTTGGAGAAGAAAATTCTTCAAATAAAAGTTACTTCTAATATAATTATCCATAATTTTTGTTATATACAAAATTTTCCTAAAATGCTCCGTATTCGAGAAATTTGACAAAATGTAAAAAAAATAATTTTTCATAAAAATTGTTCAAATAAAAGTTGTTTGTATTATAATTCTCTATAATTTTTATTCTATACATAATTTCTCTGAAATGGACCGTATTCGAGATATTTGAGAAAATGTGTAAATTTCGAATTTTGAAGAAAACTCAAAAACGGATGAAGAAAAGAACATTAAATTTTAAAGTTAAGGTTTATTTCGGCCTGACGTGAAATGATTAGATTTTGGACAAAGTCGGAACATCTGGGGGGGTACTTTATGGGAGGCCGTTTTTATATTTTATGGAATATATCTGTTATTTACGTTTGGAGAAGAAAATTCTTCAAATAAAAGTTACTTCTAATATAATTATCCATAATTTTTATTCTATACAAAATTTTCCTAAAATGGTCCGCATTCGAGAAATTTGACAAAATGTAAAAAAAAATATTTTTATAAAAAATGTTCAAATAAAAGTTGTATTATAATTCTCTATAATTTTTATTCTATACATAATTTCTCTGAAATGGACCGTATTCGAGATATTTGAGAAAATGTGTAAATTTCGAATTTTGAAGAAAACTCAAAAACGGATAAAGAAAAGAACATTAAATTTTAAAGTTAAGGTTTATTTCGGCCTGACGTGAAATGATTAGATTTTTGACAAAGTCGGAACATCTAGGGGGGTACTTTATGCGAGGCCGTTTTTATATTTTATGGAATATATCTGTTATTTACGTTTGGAGAAGAAAATTCTTCAAATAAAAGTTACTTCTAATATAATTATCCATAATTTTTGTTATATACAAAATTTTCCTAAAATGCTCCGTATTCGAGAAATTTGACAAAATGTAAAAAAAATAATTTTTCATAAAAATTGTTCAAATAAAAGTTGTTTGTATTATAATTCTCTATAATTTTTATTCTATACATAATTTCTCTGAAATGGACCGTATTCGAGATATTTGAGAAAATGTGTAAATTTCGAATTTTGAAGAAAACTCAAAAACGGATAAAGAAAAAAACATTAAATTTTAAACTTAGGGTTTATTTCGGCCCGACGTGAAATGATTAGATTTTGGACAAAGTCGGAACATCTAGGGGGTACTTTATGGGAGGCCGTTTTTATATTTTATGGAATATATCTGTTATTTACGTTTGGAGAAGAAAATTCTTCAAATAAAAGTTACTTCTAATATAATTATCCATAATTTTTATTCTATACAAAATTTTCCTAAAATGGTCCGTATTCGAGAAATTTGACAAAACGTAAAAAAAATAATTTTTCATAAAAATTGTTCAAATAAAAGTTGTTTGTATTATAATTCTCTATAATTTTTATTCTATACATAATTTCTCTGAAATGGACCGTATTCGAGATATTTGAGAAAATGTGTAAATTTCGAATTTTGAAGAAAACTCAAAAACGGATAAAGAAAAAAACATTAAATTTTAAACTTAACGTTTATTTCGGACTGACGTGAAATGATTAGATTTTGGACAAAGTCGGAACATCTGGGGGATACTTTATGGGAGGCTGTTTTTATATTTTATGGAATATATCTGTTATTTACGTTTGGAGAAGAAAATTCTTCAAATAAAAGTTACTTCTAATATAATTATCCATAATTTTTGTTCTATACAAAATTTTCCTAAAATGGTCCGTATTCGAGAAATTTGACAAAATGTAAAAAAAATAATTTTTTATAAAAATTGTTCAAATAAAAGTTGTTTGTATTATAATTCTCTATAATTTTTATTCTATACATAATTTCTCTGAAATGGACCGTATTCGAGATATTTGAGAAAATGTGTAAATTTCGAATTTTAAAGAAAACTCAAAAACGGATAAAGAAAAAAACATTAAATTTTAAACTTAACGTTTATTTCGGCCTGACGTGAAATGATTAGATTTTGGACAAAGTCGGAACATCTAGGGAGGTACTTTATGGGAGGCCGTTTTTATATTTTATGGAATATATCTGTTATTTACGTTTGGAGAAGAAAATTCTTCAAATAAAAGTTACTTCTAATATAATTATCCATAATTTTTGTTCTATACAAAATTTTCCTAAAATGGTCCGTATTCGAGAAATTTGACAAAATGTAAAAAAAATAATTTTTTATAAAAATTGTTCAAATAAAAGTTGTTTGTATTATAATTCTCTATAATTTTTATTCTATACATAATTTCTCTGAAATGGACCGTATTCGAGATATTTGAGAAAATGTGTAAATTTCGAATTTTGAAGAAAACTCAAAAACGGATAAAGAAAAAAACATTAAATTTTAAACTTAACGTTTATTTCGGCCTGACGTGAAATGATTAGATTTTGGACAAAGTCGGAACATCTGGGGGGTACTTTATGGGAGGCTGTTTTTATATTTTATGGAATATATCTGTTATTTATGTTTGGAGAAGAAAATTGTTCAAATAAAAGTTACTTCTAATATTGTTATCTATAATTTTTGCCTTATGTCAAAATTTCCTTAAATGGTCCGTATTCGAGAAATTTGACAAAATATAAAAAAAAATAATTTTTTATAAAAATTGTTCAAATAAAAGTTGTTTGTATTATAATTAAAGACCGGACATTTTAATCGCGTTCAAATAATTGGTTTTAATCACATAGGCGTCTCATTCTGGGTTCGCTATTTAAGACGGCAGACAGTGCGGCAGATTCTAATACTATCAGGACAAACCTCTTTTTTTTATTAAAACAAGATAAAAAAAGTGTACTGATATATACATAGACATTAAAACTAATACAAAAAAGTGAGATTTTTTTTTATCGTGTACCTATATTCTTTGTCTTTTGAATCATTTTCATTAAACAAATTTAATGTTTTCTTCTCACCAACGCCGAGGATATGTAGGATATTTTACAAAAGTTTTTAGTAACCTCAGATCCTTTAATTTGTGGCCTGAGAAATTTTCCTTAAAAAAAAATAACTTTTTTGATGAAGATGTTAAACTTTTCATAAGCGAGTTTAAGGTGTAGTAATGTAAACGATATTCTGTATGATATTTTTTTTATTATTATCTCTTATATAATTACAAAATATCTATTCCTCAATATTTTGGCGTGGTACACTACTCTCCTGCCTAAAATGAGGATCGAGGACCCCAGCTGCCTCCCCCGAATTTGTTATTTCCTCCAGAAAATTGGAAATTTCTAGCCTTAGCTGGTCCCGATTCATTGTTGGAAAAATTGCATCGGGGCCAAATATTAGGACTCTACGAGCGTTTGGACTAAGACGCTGTAGAGAGGGCCTAAAATGAATGTCAAATAGGCCCATCATATGTTGTCTTATACTTTCTCGATCCATTGTCGGTTAGTTGCCGGTGATATTTTTATTCAAATAAAGTCAATCCTTATATTATATTTATGAATATTTTGGCTTTTATCGATACCGTACATACCGATTTTTTGTAACAAAAAATTTATGTTTTTATTTCCTGTGGATATTATGGTACTTATACACGATGAGACAATAAAATAAATGTCTGTTAAATTTCTGTAATGTATGTATTAATTCAATTGCTCACTCTATATAGGTATCTGTTGGTTGAAAAAATGTAAAAAGATAACAAAGAGTCGATAAACAGGAGATTTGAGAAGAAAGTGTCTTGTAAAAATATCACTAGATTTTTCCAATGAGTATATTTGTTTAGTTCAAAGGGAAAAGTGATAGAAACTGGAAACGTAAATATGGAAAATTTATTATCGGACTTTGATTGTTTTCGTCGTTTTAATGACAACAAATTATACTGCCGCAATTGTGATCAGGTGTTAGTTTTTAATGGAAAGTCAAGTATGACACAACATGTGAAAACACAAAAACACATGCAATCTTTAGAGGGATGTCCAGACAAAATCTTTTATGAAGATTTATGCAACGCATTTGTTTCTGCAAATATTCCATTAACAAAATTAAATAATACAATTTTCAAAAATTTTCTTTGTAAATATACTAAACGTAAAATACCGGATGAATCCACAATTAGAAAACATTATATTCAAAATCAGTACGATAAAGCAATGACGGCAATAAAAACGAAAATTTCCAGCAAATATATTTGGGTTAGTGCAGATGAAACGACTGACATAAAGGGTAGATGTGTTGTTAATGTTGTTGTAGGATTATTAAGTGCTGAAAATACTTCACAACAGTATTTAGTTTCTAGTGTGTTTCGTGAAACTGTGAACGCTGAAATGATTTATGAAATAGTGAAACGTGGATTGAACAATGTAATTGATAATGACGTTTCAAAAGTTTTATTGTTTATTTCAGACGCGGCAAGTGTAATGTTGAAAACAGGGAAACTATTACAAGAACATTTTCCAAACATGCTGCATGTAACTTGCCTTGCTCACGCGTTACACCGAGTTTGTGAGTTTATCCGTGACAGCTTTCCAGACATTAATTCGTTGATTAGCTGTTTTAAAAAAATTTTGTTAAAAGCACCGTCCCGAGTTTCTTTATATAAAGAAATATGTCCGAATATCCCCCTACCTCCACAACCAGTTATTACACGATGGGGAACTTGGTTACAGGCTGTGTTCTTTTTTTCGGAGCATTTCGACAGACTAAAAGTATTTATTTCCAACTTATCAGAGGACGCTCTCTCTATCACTCAGTGTAAAGGTTTAATAACAAAAACAACTTTGCAGTCGGAGTTAAATTTTCTTGCGACTTATTTTTCGTGTCTCCCAGAAACTATAAAATTCCTTGAAACCCGTAACTTACAATTATCGGTTGCTATGGAAAAATTTGAATCGACATTGTTACACTTAAAAAACGTAAAGTGGCCCTTACAAGATAAATTTAACCATAAAATAGATTGTGTTATTAAAAGAAATCCAAATTTACAGACTCTGAAACAAATCTCCCTGAACAATTTTAACGATTATGAAACTGCTTTAAAATATTGTGATTTTGTTCCACATTTTTCATTTGCTCCTGTAACGAGTTGTGACGTAGAACGATCGTTTTCTAGGTTTAAAGATTTATTGACTTCTAAAAGAAGTAATTTCACTGAAGACAATTTAGAAAAATATGCAGTCATACAAACATATTTTTCAAATGAAGAAGATTGATATTAATTTGTATTGTATATATTGTATATAATTGTATATTTGCTACTTTAGGATAAAGAGTGTATATTGGAACACTCTAAACATAAAACTAATGATGGTGTATCCTCGTTGATATATTTATTAGTCAATAATATATTAACAGAAAAAGCCAACAACATTATCCCACAACACAATAAAAAAATAAATAATAATATCATTTGTAATTATATAATAATATCCAACCAAATTTGAACTAAAATTTAATAAAATAATTATTGCAATGTAAATGTAATAATAAGCCCGCCCCAAATGTTACGCCCGGGCGATAAAAATCCAATATCTTATCTACTGTGTCGACCAGTTCAGTAAATAACTTGTTTTATTCAGAATGTATTATTCAAATCGAAGGTCCGCTCTTACCGTTACTTCGCTGATAAGAATAAATTAAATTGTCCGGTCTTTAATTATAATTCTCTATAATTTTTATTCTATACATAATTTCTCTGAAATGGACCGTATTCGAGATATTTGAGAAAAGGTGTAAATTTCGAATTTTGAAGAAAACTCAAAAACGGATAAAGAAAAGAACATTAAATTTTAAACTTAAGGTTTATTTCGGCCTGACGTGAAATGATTAGATTTTGGACAAAGTCGGAACATCTAGGGAGGTACTTTATGGGAGCCCGTTTTTATATTTTATGGAATATATCTGTTATTTACGTTTGGAGAAGAAAAATGTTCAAATAAAAGTTACTTCTAATATAATTATCCATAATTTTTGTTCTATACAAAATTTTCCTAAAATGGTCCGTATTCGAGAAATTTGACAAAATGTAAAAAAAAATAATTTTTTATAAAAATTGTTCAAATAAAAGTTGTTTGTATTATAATTCTCTATAATTTTTATTCTATACATAATTTCTCTGAAATGGACCGTATTCGAGATATTTGAGAAAAGGTGTAAATTTCGAATTTTGAAGAAAACTCAAAAACGGATAAAGAAAAGAACATTAAATTTTAAACTTAAGGTTTATTTCGGCCTGACGTGAAATGATTAGATTTTGGACAAAGTCGGAACATCTAGGGGGTACTTTATGGGAGGCCGTTTTTATATTTTATGGAATATATCTGTTATTTATGTTTGGAGAAGAAAATTGTTCAAATAAAAGTTACTTCTAATATTGTTATCTATAATTTTTCCTTATGTCAAAATTTCCTTAAATGGTCCGTATTCGAGAAATTTGACAAAACGTAAAAAAAATAATTTTTCATAAAAATTGTTCAAATAAAAGTTGTTTGTATTATAATTCTCTATAATTTTTATTCTATACATAATTTCTCTGAAATGGACCGTATTCGAGATATTTGAGAAAATGTGTAAATTTCGAATTTTGAAGAAAACTCAAAAACGGATAAAGAAAAAAACATTAAATTTTAAACTTAAGGTTTATTTCGGCCTGACGTGAAATGATTAGATTTTGGACAAAGTCGGAACATCTAGGGAGGTACTTTATGGGAGGCCGTTTTTATATTTTATGGAATATATCTGTTATTTACGTTTGGAGAAGAAAATTCTTCAAATAAAAGTTACTTCTAATATAATTATCCATAATTTTTGTTCTATACAAAATTTTCCTAAAATGGTCCGTATTCGAGAAATTTGACAAAATGTAAAAAAAAATAATTTTTTATAAAAATTGTTCAAATAAAAGTTGTTTGTATTATAATTCTCTATAATTTTTATTCTATACATAATTTCTCTGAAATGGACCGTATTCGAGATATTTGAGAAAATGTGTAAATTTCGAATTTTGAAGAAAACTCAAAAACGGATAAAGAAAAGAACATTAAATTTTAAACTTAAGGTTTATTTCGGCCTGACGTGAAATGATTAGATTTTGGACAAAGTCGGAACATCTAGGGGGTACTTTATGGGAGGCCGTTTTTATATTTTATGGAATATATCTGTTATTTATGTTTGGAGAAGAAAATTGTTCAAATAAAAGTTACTTCTAATATTGTTATCTATAATTTTTCCTTATGTCAAAATTTCCTTAAATGGTCCGTATTCGAGAAATTTGACAAAATATAAAAAAAAATAATTTTTTATAAAAATTGTTCAAATAAAAGTTGTTTGTATTATAATTCTCTATAATTTTTATTCTATACATAATTTCTCTGAAATGGACCGTATTCGAGATATTTGAGAAAAGGTGTAAATTTCGAATTTTGAAGAAAACTCAAAAACGGATAAAGAAAAGAACATTAAATTTTAAACTTAAGGTTTATTTCGGCCTGACGTGAAATGATTAGATTTTGGACAAAGTCGGAACATCTAGGGGGTACTTTATGGGAGGCCGTTTTTATATTTTATGGAATATATCTGTTATTTATGTTTGGAGAAGAAAATTGTTCAAATAAAAGTTACTTCTAATATTGTTATCTATAATTTTTCCTTATGTCAAAATTTCCTTAAATGGTCCGTATTCGAGAAATTTGACAAAACGTAAAAAAAATAATTTTTCATAAAAATTGTTCAAATAAAAGTTGTTTGTATTATAATTCTCTATAATTTTTATTCTATACATAATTTCTCTGAAATGGACCGTATTCGAGATATTTGAGAAAATGTGTAAATTTCGAATTTTGAAGAAAACTCAAAAACGGATAAAGAAAAAAACATTAAATTTTAAACTTAGGGTTTATTTCGGCCCGACGTGAAATGACTAGATTTTGGACAAAGTCGGAACATCTAGGGGGTACTTTATGGGAGGCCGTTTTTATATTTTATGGAATATATCTGTTATTTACGTTTGGAGAAGAAAATTCTTCAAATAAAAGTTACTTCTAATATAATTATCCATAATTTTTATTCTATACAAAATTTTCCTAAAATGGTCCGTATTCGAGAAATTTGACAAAACGTAAAAAAAATAATTTTTCATAAAAATTGTTCAAATAAAAGTTGTTTGTATTATAATTCTCTATAATTTTTATTCTATACATAATTTCTCTGAAATGGACCGTATTCGAGATATTTGAGAAAATGTGTAAATTTCGAATTTTGAAGAAAACTCAAAAACGGATAAAGAAAAAAACATTAAATTTTAAACTTAACGTTTATTTCGGACTGACGTGAAATGATTAGATTTTGGACAAAGTCGGAACATCTGGGGGATACTTTATGGGAGGCTGTTTTTATATTTTATGGAATATATCTGTTATTTACGTTTGGAGAAGAAAATTCTTCAAATAAAAGTTACTTCTAATATAATTATCCATAATTTTTGTTCTATACAAAATTTTCCTAAAATGGTCCGTATTCGAGAAATTTGACAAAATGTAAAAAAATAATTTTTTATAAAAATTGTTCAAATAAAAGTTGTTTGTATTATAATTCTCTATAATTTTTATTCTATACATAATTTCTCTGAAATGGACCGTATTCGAGATATTTGAGAAAATGTGTAAATTTCGAATTTTAAAGAAAACTCAAAAACGGATAAAGAAAAAAACATTAAATTTTAAACTTAACGTTTATTTCGGCCTGACGTGAAATGATTAGATTTTGGACAAAGTCGGAACATCTAGGGAGGTACTTTATGGGAGGCCGTTTTTATATTTTATGGAATATATCTGTTATTTACGTTTGGAGAAGAAAATTCTTCAAATAAAAGTTACTTCTAATATAATTATCCATAATTTTTGTTCTATACAAAATTTTCCTAAAATGGTCCGTATTCGAGAAATTTGACAAAATGTAAAAAAAATAATTTTTTATAAAAATTGTTCAAATAAAAGTTGTTTGTATTATAATTCTCTATAATTTTTATTCTATACATAATTTCTCTGAAATGGACCGTATTCGAGATATTTGAGAAAATGTGTAAATTTCGAATTTTGAAGAAAACTCAAAAACGGATAAAGAAAAAAACATTAAATTTTAAACTTAACGTTTATTTCGGCCTGACGTGAAATGATTAGATTTTGGACAAAGTCGGAACATCTAGGGGGTACTTTATGGGAGGCCGTTTTTATATTTTATGGAATATATCTGTTATTTATGTTTGGAGAAGAAAATTGTTCAAATAAAAGTTACTTCTAATATTGTTATCTATAATTTTTCCTTATGTCAAAATTTCCTTAAATGGTCCGTATTCGAGAAATTTGACAAAACGTAAAAAAAATAATTTTTCATAAAAATTGTTCAAATAAAAGTTGTTTGTATTATAATTCTCTATAATTTTTATTCTATACATAATTTCTCTGAAATGGACCGTATTCGAGATATTTGAGAAAATGTGTAAATTTCGAATTTTGAAGAAAACTCAAAAACGGATAAAGAAAAAAACATTAAATTTTAAACTTAGGGTTTATTTCGGCCCGACGTGAAATGATTAGATTTTGGACAAAGTCGGAACATCTAGGGGGTACTTTATGGGAGGCCGTTTTTATATTTTATGGAATATATCTGTTATTTACGTTTGGAGAAGAAAATTCTTCAAATAAAAGTTACTTCTAATATAATTATCCATAATTTTTATTCTATACAAAATTTTCCTAAAATGGTCCGTATTCGAGAAATTTGACAAAACGTAAAAAAAATAATTTTTCATAAAAATTGTTCAAATAAAAGTTGTTTGTATTATAATTCTCTATAATTTTTATTCTATACATAATTTCTCTGAAATGGACCGTATTCGAGATATTTGAGAAAATGTGTAAATTTCGAATTTTGAAGAAAACTCAAAAACGGATAAAGAAAAAAACATTAAATTTTAAACTTAACGTTTATTTCGGACTGACGTGAAATGATTAGATTTTGGACAAAGTCGGAACATCTGGGGGATACTTTATGGGAGGCTGTTTTTATATTTTATGGAATATATCTGTTATTTACGTTTGGAGAAGAAAATTCTTCAAATAAAAGTTACTTCTAATATAATTATCCATAATTTTTGTTCTATACAAAATTTTCCTAAAATGGTCCGTATTCGAGAAATTTGACAAAATGTAAAAAAATAATTTTTTATAAAAATTGTTCAAATAAAAGTTGTTTGTATTATAATTCTCTATAATTTTTATTCTATACATAATTTCTCTGAAATGGACCGTATTCGAGATATTTGAGAAAATGTGTAAATTTCGAATTTTAAAGAAAACTCAAAAACGGATAAAGAAAAAAACATTAAATTTTAAACTTAACGTTTATTTCGGCCTGACGTGAAATGATTAGATTTTGGACAAAGTCGGAACATCTAGGGAGGTACTTTATGGGAGGCCGTTTTTATATTTTATGGAATATATCTGTTATTTACGTTTGGAGAAGAAAATTCTTCAAATAAAAGTTACTTCTAATATAATTATCCATAATTTTTGTTCTATACAAAATTTTCCTAAAATGGTCCGTATTCGAGAAATTTGACAAAATGTAAAAAAAATAATTTTTTATAAAAATTGTTCAAATAAAAGTTGTTTGTATTATAATTCTCTATAATTTTTATTCTATACATAATTTCTCTGAAATGGACCGTATTCGAGATATTTGAGAAAATGTGTAAATTTCGAATTTTGAAGAAAACTCAAAAACGGATAAAGAAAAAAACATTAAATTTTAAACTTAACGTTTATTTCGGCCTGACGTGAAATGATTAGATTTTGGACAAAGTCGGAACATCTGGGGGGTACTTTATGGGAGGCTGTTTTTATATTTTATGGAATATATCTGTTATTTATGTTTGGAGAAGAAAATTGTTCAAATAAAAGTTACTTCTAATATTGTTATCTATAATTTTTGCCTTATGTCAAAATTTCCTTAAATGGTCCGTATTCGAGAAATTTGACAAAATATGCAAAATTCTGACTTTTGTGAAAATTGTTGAACTAAAAGTTGTTTGCGATATCGATCTCTATAATTTTTGTTTATACATGATTTTTCTAAAATGGACCGTAATGGAAAAATTGTAGAAAGTGCTAAATTTAAATTTTTCAGTATTTTCGTTTTCAATGAATATCTATAGAAAAATGTTACGAGGTAGATGTATGTGGACAATGTATATATTTAGTTTATCCTCTGAACATTTATAGAGATGCTGCGATAGGTTGTACAAAATAACCAGAAAAAGCCTATAATAACTAGATAGGAAAGTCATGTGTTAGACACATCAGATTTTTATTTATAAAATCAAACACTGGTTACTTCCAATGTACTTAAAAGAAGCTTAATTATCACTCTAATGTGCACAATTATCCAACGCAGAACATAAATAACTTTTATATTGAAACAGTTGTTAAGAGTGCAACACAAAACTCACTATTTTTTAAAGGTCCAAATCAATATAACGCACTTCTAGAGAAAATTAAATCAGTAAGGTCTGTAACTACATATTTAAAGTCAAAGTGACAGATTTAATTAATGAATATTTCTCCAGAACCACTAACAACCTATAGAATTTTAGTTAATTTGTGTATTGTGATATTAGTAAACTAGCTAAATAAAGGAAATAATATTAATAATAAATACATTCTATAGAAAAATGTGTGATAGTTTTGATACTTTTGACTTGCAAGGGAAGAGAGTTATAGATTTTTGGTGCTACACATGTGGCTGCATCCTTATTAATAAAAGGGGCTCTATAATAATGTTCTTTACATGTATTATGTTCATTAAAAATGCATTGAAATAAATGTTGGGATGATCGAGAACATTTCATATACTTGTAGTAACTGAATAACTGTGAAAAGAATCATACAAACTCTTGAATTAAACAGTTTTATTCTATTCAAACATTTAATTCAAAAACTCCTATTAATTTAGATTTGATTGTTATAACTTGCAGTTTACTTAATATACACGGGATAATTTGAGATACCATGTTTAGTTGAGTAAATAAAACTATAATGCAGGTACACATTAAAACATATGTCCCCAATGTTACCACTTGAGTAGTTCATTAAATACAATTACATAAAACCTCGAACAAAACTATAACCAGCACACTTTACACAACATATGGCCTTAATGTTACCACTGGAGTAGTTATTTAAATAAAATGTATAACTTACCAAGAATAAGTGGTTCCTAAATCAATTCCAATAACAGTGCCTACTTCATCTTTTTCCTTTTTCTCGTCCTTCGAAGCCAGGACACTGGCGACGACAAGGAGCAAACCAAGTCCTAAATGTAACCTCATCCTGTGAGCTACCTATAGTAACGTCTGAAAAAGAAATTAAATTAATTTCACTTGTATAACGGTACAAAGTTAATGGATAAAGCGTTTACAAGTTTAACATAACTGTATACTGTAATCATGACACGTCATTCCGAAAATATAAAAAATATAGGTGTGTTTTTATTAAGCTGTCTCAAAGATATTTTTCTCAAAAAGTGAATATATAACATTTGAGCCTACTTAATAGTTTTGAATTCAAAATGAATAAATAACTTCTTACTGTGTAGATTGATCTAGAAAATCGCCGACAAAATCGGTAATAAAAATATATTATAAAGTAGTAAAAGTAATATATGTACATTTAAAATACTATTTAATTGAAACTTACTTCACAATTAATCTAATACAGTTGTAAAATCACTATTTTTTCACTAAAATAAACCATACAAATTTACGCTTTAAACTTCTTTGACAAACTGAGATGACTTTTGGGAGAATGTCAGAAATATAGGATGTGTTAACACTCGTGTTGGCTTTTGATTGGTTATAATTCGAACGAGGCAAGCGATGGTTGGTGGAAATCACTCTCGTTGGCGTCATTCTATTGGTCCAACACATATAATTCGCTTTTGAGAGTATTCTAGAGCGTACGTTTTGAAGATATACGTGTCCTTTTCATTGGAAAATGATGCAACGTATGTTATGTATCGTTTCGGATTATGTCTGACAGCGCGGGTGTTTTGAATTCAAACTTTACTTCTTAAACACGAAATTTTTTTACTTTTTAAAAAAGGAGGAGGTTCTCAATTCGTCGGAATACGTTTTTTTATGTATGTTCAGCGATAATTCTTTACTACGTTGTCCGATTTCTATGATTATCTTTTTGTTAGAAAAGGGCTAATGAGGTCCATAAGAAAATCATCAAACTCTTCAATTTTTATGTATTTTTAGCGATAATTCTTTACCAAATTGTCGGATTTCTATGATTATTTTTTGTTAGAAAGGGGATACCTCAAGAGTATACAATATTGGTCAGGATCTGATGATCTATGAGAAAATCAAAAATCTCATTTTTTAAGGGCATCTACACGATTAAGAAGTTGGTTTTTTAAAACTACTTTTTAACCGACTTCAAAAAAAGAGGAGGTTCTCAATTTGTCGAAACATATATTTTTTTTTTCTTTTAAGTAGAAAGTTATAAAATGTGTAATAGTAAAAGTGTAGAAAACTTGTTTTTACAACACCCCTACTATTAGGCAACCACCATTACATCGTTAACGTCGTGTATTCCATGTTGCCGAACGCCCCACATAACATCAGTTCTATGAATATATGAATGAACGTTCTGTTTATGTTCTATTTAGTATGTCCTTTCTAGAATGTACCTCATGTTCTGAAAATGTTCCAAATGCTTGCAGGTAAAAAGTAACACCAAATACATGTAAAAACACGTTTATTTACATATCTATATGAATTTTTCCCAGATGCCGATCTAAATAATTCGCTAACAAACGCACCAATGTTGAGTGGTAGCTTAGAGCATTAAGAGTATTAGGCCAAAAAATATTTACAATCTTCTTCTTCTTTTCTTCTATTAAGATTTGCCGCGTTTGAGAATACACATCGGATGCATCTGAGATGTTGTGAATTTTTTATCACGTGATAGAGAATTAGATCTGAATGTAGATGTAATAAACAAACGCTCTAGACTTTATTTGGTCATGTGATAAAATGTCAATGACAAGTTAGAAGTTTATAATTATTAAATTTGACTTTTGAGACTGCAAATCAACCTACATTTGAAATATAAACAAAAATTAAACAAACTAATCATTTTTATATTCATGCTAGCATAAACAAAAAATAAATTGACAAACTTGGCTTCACAGAACATTTACTTTCTGGCATGGAACGAACATCTCATTCACATCTCATTTCAAATCGAGATGTAAAAAATGTAATCTGAACAGGTACATCTGGGATAAACAAACGCAGATGTAGATGTAGTAGATGTGGATAAAAAAAACGCTCGAGATGTAAAAAATGCATCCTATGTGGATTCTCAAACGCGGCAATTGATGTTATGTGGGGCGTTCGGCAACATGGAATACACGACGTTAACGATGTAATGGTGGTTGCCTAATAGTAGGGGTGTTGTAAAAATAAGTTACTTTGGAGCCTTTGTTTTATCACTATTTCTAAGCTAATAGAGTTATAAACTTCAAAATTTCAGAAAATATTTATGAAAAGCCTAGAAATATTATTCTGCAAACAATTTTTTTAAAATTTTAACAGCTTTTAAAGATAGTGAGTATCAAATTTGAATCCCTCTTTGTTTATAGTTGATATTGGAGCATTTGTTTCGTCACTATTTCCAAACTAATAGATTTATAAACATCAAAATTTCAGAAAATATTTATTAAAAGTGTAGAAATATTATTCTGCAAACAATTTTTTTTTATTTTTAACAGCTGTAGTTGATATTGGAGCTTTTGTTTCGTCACTATAATAATAATATAATAATATATCTTTATTTTTATATGAATAATACATAAAAAACAAGTCAAGGTACATGAGTATATAAATAAAATAAGCGACAGATATAATAGTAATAAAATAAAATACGAATCAAATAATAATAATGAAAATTACGGGGTGGGTGGCTCAGTGGTAGAATCTCTGCCTGTGGATCAAAGGCTCCCAGGTTCGAATCCCACCGTTGGCCGGAATTTTTTCATTTAATTTAATTATTTAAAATTAATTCTGATACCTTGGTAGGATTCCCCACTCGACCATTCACTGTTGGGTTCTAATTAACAGTGCTGTTCATAAAGTGGAGCTGGGAAACAGTAACAAAACCTACACAGAACACGAGGCGAAATAACCTTAGCAGTTGAAGCCGATGACACAAAAAAAAATGAAAATTAAGATTAGCGACAGTTATACCCAGACAGCACACCAAATCCTTTGGATATCTACTGAACATCCCAATATCCACTGAATGTCCAGTCCATGGTGAATATCTATTTTATAACCATGAGCTGTAATTTATAGACATGCAAATGTCCATAAATAATAGTAATTATATAGCAAATTATTAAAAAATTACGCCATTGTGGCTAATAGTACCGTTCAGATATTTAAAATTAATTTTTTTAAGGTGTATTCAATATCCCATGGACATCCACTAAATATATCAAAGTCTAGGCACGAACGCAAACCATCGCGCGTGGATGTCCACTAAATTTTGCTTACTAAGTATAGATGGCGATACCACTTTCGCATCTACTCATGCTCAACCCGGCGTAATTGAGTTCGATCGAAATTTGTATATTATCAGACTCCATTAGAGACTGGAGTCGAGAATTTCCATTTATTGCTGAAGAGTCCTAATAAGGATGACTTTCTCCTTAGTGGGCAAAATTAAAGGCAGAGTATTGAAAATATTTTTTATCTCTGCTATTTTTTTTCGACGTAATTCAATAATCATTGGTTACTTATGAACCTCTACTAAAGATACCCATAAAATATTTTGCTGAATATACGAATATCTTCTATATCCTGGGATATAGACGGACATTTGGATATCCATATTAGATCCACTGGATATATTGTATATCCACAAAATCTCTGGGATTTCTTGTATTGTCTGGAAGATACCCATTAGATATTTTGTTGGATATTCATAGGATATCTTCTATATTCTGGATATAGACGGACATTTGGATATCCATATTAGATCCACGGGATATTTTAGATATCCTGTGGATATATTGGATATCCACAAAAGATATCTCTGGAATTTGGTGTGTTGTCTGGGCAGCATCACCATCTGAATTGGTGTTACAAGTACCAACTTGATTGCTTCTTTTTTTCATGTAAAAATGTTTCTCATGTTGTTGATTTGAGGTAGTAGTTGTAAAACTGTATTTTGTGCTTGTACGTTTTTATCATTAGTTTCAGTCGTAGAAGAAATTGAGAGAATATCCTTTTGCCTATTTTTAAAGGTGTTGTTAGAAGGCCTAATGTTATTGTTGTTGATTGTAGCAGGAACAGTAAGTTGAATGGAGGAGCTGCTTAACAAAGTTAAGTTATGCTTCACAGCTGCATTATATTTTAAGGTATTAGATGGAGCATGAGTAAGAAGTTTTACCATATCTAGATTACTTTCTCGAAGCGTCTTGACTTTACTATTAATCTGGATAAATTCATCTTTTATTTCTTTGTTTAGTTTTCCAATTTCTTGTTTGATATATTGAGAGACAATTTTTTTAATACTATTGGTGGTCCCTTCTTTAACATTAGAGAGAGATGTAATGAGATTTGTTGAAAGTTCAGTTATGCTGTTATAGTCCAAGAGCTAGTAACACACATTCCATTAAGTGTTTGATACACTTTGAAATTTTGTAATTTGAAATCATTTGGATGGAAAAGCAGATATTAGATTAGTAGGCAGGATGTGTAAATATGCACCCCGGGACACAGGTACTGCGCATTATAGAAAGGCGTCGTAAAATATGACCCAAAAAGTGTTTGATTCAGAGGCCAACAAACAACAATTGAGAGGGTTTATAATTGATAAATCAACCCCAAAGTTGATTTTGTGTGTGTGTGTGTGTGTGTGTGCGTGTGCGTGTGCGTGTGCGTGTGCGTGTGCGTGTGCATGTGCGTGTGTGTGTATCCACCATAACTCATGAACCGATACACAAAAAAACACCAACTTTTAAACTTAAGCTTTGTTCCAGCGTCTAACAAACTGATTAGATTTTAGGCAGAGTCGGAACATCTGGGGGGTACTTTATAGGTGGACATTTTTATATTTTATGGAATATATCTGTTATTTACATTTGGAGAAAAAAATCATTCAAATAAAAGTTACTTCTAATATTATTATCTATAATTTTTGCTTAATGTCAAAATTTCCTGAAATGGTCCGTATTCGAGAAATTTGACAAAATGTGCAAAATTCTGATTTTTATGAAAATTGTTGTACTAAAAGTTGTTTGCGATATCGATCTTTATAATTTTTGTTTATACATGATTTTTCTAAAATGGACGTAATGGAAAAATTGTAGAAAAAGTACTAAATTTAAATTTTTTAGTATTTTCGTTTTCAATGAATATCTATAGAAAAATGTTTCGAGGTAGATGTATGTGTAAAATGTATATATTTAGTTTATCCTCTAAACATTTATAGAGGTGCTGCAATAGGTTGTACAAAATAACCGGAAAAAGCCTATAATAACTAGATAGGAAAGTCATGTGTTGGACACATCAGATTTTTTTTTGTATGAACAAGTATCATCCACTATTTTCCATTTATTTTATATCTTAAAATATACGCACCCCTGGTTTACAACTTTCTAGGTAAGCTACCAATTCTATTCATATTAAATAATTTTCATATTCTCCCTACAGGAGGACATGCAGGTATAAATAGAATGTATAAAAATATCAAGAAGAGATATTTTTGGGGAGGTTTACGTAAAGATATCGAAACTTTTATAAAAAATGTGACGATTGTCAACCTTATAAACATTCCTTAGATTTAGTTGGTCCACTCCCACAAGATTCAGAAAAGTACAAATATATTTTAACTTTACATTGCGAATTAACAAAATTTGTGGAAGCATATCCATTAAAAAACAAAGAAGCGCACACCGTGGCTCAGGTTTTGGTAAATAACTTTATTTTAAGGTATGGTATTCCAAATGAAATTGTTTCAGATCAAGGTACAGAATTTATCTGGCATGTATCTTAAAGAAAATCTGTCAGTCTTTACAAATTAAAAAGCTTAATTCAATAGTACACCACCATGAGACACTAGGTGCTCTTGAGAATTCTCATAAAAATCTAGGAGCATATTTGCGAATTTAAGTTTCTAAATGCAACAATGCATGGGCAGATATAGATACCTGACTAGTGTTTTGCTTATAACACGACGGTACATACCGAAATCAAGTACACGCCTTATGAATTAATTTTTGGGAAGCTGGCTAAATGGCCTTTAAATTTAATAAACCAAATAGACCCTATTTATAATAATAATAAAATAACTGATAACCGAAATTTGTTACAATACACTCAATATGTAATATTTAATTGTTCATAACGTAAAAAATATAAATGGTAATGAAGTAGATGTTCAAAATGCTCACCGCGAACGTCTCTTAAGTCATCTAAATCACGTGGTTTAGTTTTGTAAACAATATTTTTCACATAGCCCCACAAAAAAAGTCTAATGGGGTAAGATCTTACTGGCCATTCCATTGATCCTCGCCTCCCTATCCAGCGATTTGGAATTATTAAGTTGAGGTACTGGCGGACATTGATTTGGTAATGTGGAGGTGCTGCATCTTGCTGGAACCATATGGCATTTGCTGGAACTTGAGGGCTTCCTGGATCAGGAAATAAATTTGCCAAACTTGGCACCACATCATTTTGTAGTAGTGCTAAATAATTATCGCCATTCAAATTCCTCTCAATGAAAAAGGGACCAATAATATGGTTTTCAACAATCCCTGCCCAAACATTAACCTTTTGAGGGTATTGTGTATGGACCTCTCTCATCCAGTGAGGATTTTTCGTTGACCAGTAGCGGCAATTTTGACGATTAGCATGACCGTTAACGGAAAAAGTGCACTCATCAGAAAACATAACGTTTTCTAATTGGATGGTATTGTTATTCAACATTTCCATCATTTGTTCATAAAAATTTGTTCTCCTATCAAAATCGTCTTCCATGAGTTCCTGAGTCAGTATCATTTTATAGGGATGCATTTTATTTTCATTTAATACGTTTAGTATCGATGTATTGCTGACATTAAATGTTGCAGATGCTTGTCTACTCGATGTATGTGGGTTTTCTTCAAACTCAAGCATCATATCTAATTTGATATCATCCCTCAGTGCATTGGCAGCTGTTTTTCATCTGCTTTACATGTCCAAATTCACGAAATTACTTCTCTATTTTACTAATTGTACCTTATGTTATGTTATGTTGATAATGGGGTGTTAATACACTGCGACCTAAAAGATCTATTGTGCCCTCTTCTGTCGCCACTGCACTAAGGAAATGTCTCAATGCCTATAGCGACCCTTCCAATCCTATTTTCTCAAGGAAGTGTAGGATTTGAAGTGGCTTCAAGTTAGGTAAGTCTCCCTCTTCTATTTGATATCCTCCTAGATATAGCGCCCTTGGATTCTGGAGTGCTACACATTCAATTAGGATGTGAATGGAGGTTTCGTCCTCCTCCTCACAGAATCTGCACTCACTATCCTCTACTACTCTCAGTTTACTTAGGTGTCCTTTTAGTCGGCAGTGCCCGGTAAGGATCCCTGTTACAATACGTAGCCTGTTCTTGCTCAGGCAGATGCAGGCTTCCGATCTTTTTTGGTTATATTCACCCAGAAGTATCTTGGCCTGTCTCAGCCCCAAGAGATTGTTCCAATTATCGGTTCTTCTACTACCCAATTCTTTTTTAATCTCTTCTAATATTATGTTACTACTGATACCGCAGAACGGCTCAGGTCCTACAAAGGGTGTTTGAGCCCCTTTCCTTGCAAGACTATCTGCAATCTCGTTACCCTGTACCCCGTTATGTCCCGGGACCCAAGTGAGAGTAACTCTATTTTTCTCGCCTAGCTCATTCAATTGTTCTAGGCATCTCCATACCATTTTTGAGCTGATTACGTAAGAACTCAGCGCTTTGATGGCTGCTTGACTATCGGACATGATGATAATCTCTTGTCTATGATAGTTTCTCTCGATGTTAAATTGGATACACTTCTCGATGGCGTGAATTTCCGCCTGGAAGATGCTTGGGTATTTTCCCAAGCTTTCGGAGTGCTTGGTTCTCGGCCCATACACTCCTATTCCAGTTCCTTCTATGGTTTTGGAACCGTCCGTGTACCACTGAATAGCACGTCTTTCGGTTGCAAGCGCGATGGATTCTTGGCTCCATTCTTTCTTGCAGCCCAGCTCTGTGGTTTTGAGGTTTTTCACAAAACTGTACTTCTTTTGCATTTCATCCTGGGGCATGTCTCAGGTATCTTTAGTCCTGAAGCAAGTAGACTTTCGTCTGATTACTCCGCTCCTGATCATTCTATAACGTGTCCTTTTTGCCACATTCTCTATGTTTAAGATCACCTCCATTGCGGCCGTAGGACAGGTTCTCATTGCACCAGTAATGCAAACACAGGCTAGTCTTTGTACTTTTGAGATATTAGCTCTCGTAGTAACTAAACTAGTTCTGTTACTCCAGGCTATAGCCCCGTAAGTGATGATTGGTCTCACTATTGCAGTATACATCCATCGCAGTATGTTTGGGTTACATCCCCATCGTTTACCCGCCATGTTTCTGCATACCATTAGGGCTTTTGTGGCCTTATTTACTACTTACTTCTCATGTGTGTTCCAGAGAAGTTTGTTGTCCAGGGTTAGGCCTAGATATTTGACTTCTATATCTATCCCGTCTAATTTAACGGTTTTGAGATTAAGTTTTCTTTTCCTTGAAAAGGCTACTAGTGTTGTTTTTGTAGGGTTTATACTAAGTCCCACTTCACGGCAGCATCTTTTGGTATGTTCTAGTCCTCTTTGGACTATATCACACAGGATATTACTAAACTTGCCACTAGCAAATATGACTATGTCGTCGGCATAACCTTGACAGGGTATGCCGAGGTCAGTCAATCTGCATAGAAGTTCGTCTACGATTAGGCTCCAGATTAGTGGGGATAGAACTCCTCCTTGTGGACATCCTCTGGTTGTGCAGATGGAGATGGTGTCCTGCCCTATCTGTGTCTCTGCAATTCTCGAAGATAACAGCTGAGCCATCCATCTGGATGTGATGTTATCTACTCCTCTGTATGCAAGTGCTCTTTCTACAGATTCGTGTGGCGTGTTGTCAAAAGCTCCTTCTATGTCTAGAAAGGCACACACGACCGTTTCTTTGTTTGTCAGTGCATCCTGGATTACATCAGTCAACTCTGTACCAGGGCAGTTTCTGTAGATCTTCCTGCTCGGTACGCGTGTTGGCTGTGGTGGAGTGGCACCCTCTCCAGGACTTCTGTTCTGATATAGTTATCAACAGCCTTCTCCATTGTTTTTAATACAAAGGATGTGAGGCTGATTGGACGGAAAGATTTAGGATGTGTGGTATCCTTTTTCCCTACTTTTGGAATAAAGGTGACTCTGGCCCTTCTCCATGCTTCTGTACCTTGGGATATAGGCTGCAAATTCTGAAATTTTTCATGAAATAGGCGAGCAACTTCCATTTGTGTTCGGATGTTATCTCCGTAACCAATCATCTGTAAAACTGTTATTTTATGCATTTCTGTTAATCTAACCATTTTTATGAAATTCAAACGACAATATCCTGCAATTATAATTATTACAAAGCAATTTGCTAAGGCGTTTTAAACAAACTAACATTGCTATGATAGTTTTTTAAAGGATTTTTTTAAATTGATATTAAAAAAGAACACTGAAGTTATAAATTCCAAAATGGAACTTTTATTAAGTATAAAATACACTTAAATGGATATCTGTACTAAAGCTACTTCAATTAACGGCTTTAAATGACAAATAACTAGTCAAATAACTACTAAGTACAAATAACGAATAGCTAGAGACAAATAACAACAATAATAAGATTCTACTCCTATTTATAAAGTAAAACTGATTATTAATCAAAGATAATATATAAAAGAATCTATTATATTCTCAATATATAACTCTGATATGGTTTTTGCCACATCCCCAACTAGCCATTCATAAAAGTGTATTTGTTGTGAAGTTCTCATCATCATCTATTGTATAGTCCAGGAGACAGTGACGATTTTCGGTATTTATTTTCCCAGTCAGCAAGTACGAATAGGGAATTGTAGGATTAGCAATTCTAAGCAAAATTCATATATATTTAGAGGGGGGATCCGATGGGCTGAGGCCGAAAATGCGTCAAAACATACGAGAACACGGCCCTTTTTTTCCATTGATAAAAATAGTTTTAGTAGTAAGAGATGTACTGAAGTTAAGTAAAAAAATAGTCTGATTAATCTGTATGGATAATATATTTGGCAAGTGCATAAAATACACTTTCAAACGAGTTATGTACACAATTATTTTTACGACCACAATTATTTAAAGAATGTTCCAGGTGTTTTGTATATTAAAGTGTACGCATAGGACACATAAATAAAATCTTATATCACAATGTTTCACCTAACCAGTTGGTTTATTTATAGAAATTAAACATAATAATTGAAGATATTACAGAAGAAAATAGGGAAATAAATTACATTTTCTTTTACACTTTTATATAATAATTGTTTTAATTAGAATTCACGAATCACTTATTACTCTACATTAATTATAATTATTGTTAGTTTCGTTATGTCAAATCATTTATACTAGAGGTGTGACGAAAATACAGTGAACTGTGGAACGCCAATATCGTTGGATGCGCGTGGTAGAAATGGTCCTATAATACTGCTAAAAACAGCTACATTTTCATGGAAACACTGTACTTTTGACATTTGCGATACTCCGACGCATATGCATTATTGATGTAATCTCATGATTTTACAGTAATAGTTTTTGCAATTTTAGTGTGATTTTTAGGTTATTATGGTTATTCATTTTATTTGGTTCTGATCTTTTGCGCTTTTAGAGTATTTGTCTTTTATATAGTTTTTAATTTGAATTTTAATATTGTGGTCTATTTATATTTGATTGCTGCTTTTCGACTAGTGATTTATTCTTTTTGTGTTAAAATAAGCTTTATAACCATTAAGTACATGCTTCTAGTTGATATCTACCTAATCGTCATCGGGTGCTTGCAACAATGGGAAAACGTGTATGGTTTTTTTGGTATGGTGTAAAGTTAGACGCCTTCATTTTTCAGGTAAGTTATTTGTAGTTATTTTTTACTTAAAAGGATAGCAATACGTCCTGGTTCGGGGTGTGACTTTTGGGTTTTAGCTATCTGAGCCAAATTGTCGGCTAAGTGTCCTCTTTTAGGGCACCCAGAACCGAAAACTATATAGGTATATAATATGTTGTTTTTTAAATTATTTTTTAATATGTATGCAGCTTGGATGAGGGCTTTAGGAAGAGATCCTAAGACTGAACACTGACCGCTATAAATGCCGTTTTTAGA
This sequence comes from Psylliodes chrysocephalus, assembly GCA_927349885.1. Classification (NCBI taxonomy): domain Eukaryota; kingdom Metazoa; phylum Arthropoda; class Insecta; order Coleoptera; family Chrysomelidae; genus Psylliodes; species Psylliodes chrysocephalus. The sequence goes on from OV651832.1 coordinate 10,721,883, forward strand.
GCACATTTCATAGTGATTTCATTCTAGCAGCAATGAGGAAACGTTTAAAAAACATGCTGTACCAGCTATTACTTTAAGACCTCGTCTCTTTAAGTTATTATTACTTCATTCTAATGCATATATTAAAATGGTTTTTAACTTATGTCCTTATGATTAAAAGATGTAGGTATTTTAGTTATGTTATAATAGAAATATATGATACTTTGTATTGACTGACCTACTGGCCACTGGTCATTCCACTTTTACTCCCTTTTTTCATAAATTATCAAATTATTTAAAAACAAATACATACCTAGCTATTTTCTGTAAATTACATTAAAATTTTAGTATTAATACTTTACTAATAAAACTTCAGTTAATTTATCTTATATATATACACAACGGAAGAGTTAATTGGATTTTCACCTTGTTGAGTTTCAAAAATAGTAATTTAACATGATTTAAAAACAAATACATGAAATGGGCAAAATAGGCCTACAAAGGCACTTTGTAAACAATCTCACTTGTATCGATGTGACGTAATGCGCGAATTCAATCTGGCTTACTTTTGTTAATAGATTGGCGTTCCATTTTAAATATACAGTTCACCGGGAATAGATTATTTAAATATACACGGACCGGGAAAACAAGTACGAAAAAATTCACTGGCTCCTGGACTAGTACTGTATCGAAGGAATTTTTATGAATGAAACAATATACGACCCTCCACAATTGAGGTCTACTCAACTTCCGCTGTTGTCAGACATTATTTTTTTTTGGTCAATTTAAAGACCTAACAGTAATTCAAGCAAACGCAATAACATTACTACAGTTAAAAACATCGCAAACTTGGCATCAATATTTTAATTTTATCCAAATATTGCATTTCTGTCGAGGATCATCCGCGTTGACTTCAGAAATTGTGTAATCTGTATTGGTTATATATATCTATAGTTAAAAGCACGTAAACTTGGCATCAATGTTCAATCCGATTATTGAGTTTCTACCGCGGACACCACCGTTCATTCTTCAAAAATTTTGTAAATAATCCTATCTGTCTTGGTTATATATCTATGGTTTTTGCTTAGGTACTGTTTTATTATAAAGACTGAAATGGGAAATAGTAATGTAGGTACTCTAGAGAATTTCGGTAATAAGATGATTTTATTTTCTTTATGTTAATTATTGCAATAAATTTAAAAACAATAACATTTTTGGATAGAGAATGAAGAGACCTTTCAAACGA